>JAOVYW010000034.1:5533909-5559524 GCA_025775045.1 Hiodon tergisus
TGATTTCAGCTCTGTGTGTGTGTGTGTGTGTGTGTGTGTGTGTGTGTGTGTGTGTGTGTGTGTGTGTGTGTGTGTGTTTCTGTGCGTGTGGAAATTCCTATGTGGGTGAGTGCTGGAACTGCAGAGGTGCATCGTGCGTAGCGTGTTTCTGCTTCTGATCCATTCAGGATGGGTCACGGCACTGAAGGTGGCCTAAGCCAGACGGTCAGAGAACAGGCAGGGAAGGAAACGGCGCCAATCAAGGCCTGTTCCTGTTCCGGAACCATGTGTCAAGCGTGTTAGGAGTTTGTGCTTTGGTTGCTGGGGGCACGTAAAGCACATGTGAAATTTCTTTACGTTACGTGTTTCCATATATTATTATTTAATTTCGGGGATATTTGGGTCCGATCCTCTCCCGCCCCAGACTGTGTCGGGATTGTTATTTCTTGTTATTCCTAAATTCTTATAGACGGTGACACACTTTTTAGTCATTTAGTAAATAATCTATTTAATGAAAAAAATATCTTTCTTCTGATAGGTTTTCTGAAAAATTTTATTAACTTGAAGTGTTAAATAGTTTTCTTGGAAGTAAAATCTTACATTAAATACTCATGTTTGCAACATTTATTGAATGTTCCGAGCATTGCCAAATATTTTAAACAAATAAACATTCAAAATGTTACAAAATAAACATTTGTAAATATTTTAAACAAACAGTTAAATGCCAACAAGAGAGAAAAAAGTAAAAATGCACTGTATCAAATATTTGACACATGCAGGGATAAATCACACAAATAAATATAAATCATGCAGTTATGTCTAGTATGTAAAAGATATTTATAATATAGCAAATAACTAAACTAAACTAAAACCATAATTTTTGCCGGCTCCTTTAGTTTCTCTGTTTAAAATCATAACCTGTCAGCTCTTTTTTTTGTAAATTAAACAAACGTACAATTATTTATTTAGTTTCTCGTATGATAAATGCTTTAAATATTTATATATGTTGAAATATATAATAAATGTTTCCAACTTTTTCGAGTGTTCTACACATTAAATATAAATATTCAACTTTTAAGACAAAGTTGATATTTAAATACTGACAAACACTCACAAATGGGGTAAAATATGTTATTTTATTTTTAAGAATTTTAAGTATAAAATTAAATATTTCATTAAATATGAGCAAAAAGCGCATTTAAAAATAAAAGTGTTTCATTTAACACCCCGTTGATTCTGACCTGGAGGGGGTTGGAGGGCTTAACCTGTGACGCTTGATCAACTTTTGTCAGCATTTCGAAGTGATCGAATGTTAAGCTCGGAAGATTTGGCAGGATGTTAGACCAAATCAGGAATTTTATTTTACCGTACTACCAATTTGCAGGTGTCAAATCATGCTTACACCAGCTAGCATAATTGTTAGGGTTCTCTACACAGTTGACTGCTGAAAGGTTCAAGGAAATTATTCTTTAAATGGAAAAATGTTAATAGTTGTAAAGGTTACACCTCTGTAAGTCAGTTTATTACACAACATGCGTGTGTCACCCTTAACTGAATCTCACCGGCCTTCTGTGACACCCGTTACCCCTAACAATGGTGTCAGAGGTGGGACGAGTAGATCGTCTGCAGCCCTGGTTCAGTGGGACATCTATTTCAAGGTGCTAGGCAGTGCCGTTGTGTAGTTGTGAGGATATGTTGCTTCTAGTCCGAAGTTACCAGTTAAAATAAAGCAAAAAAGGAGGGTCGATGCTGCAGTATTTCCCCTGTAAATATCCTGCTTTAAATACGTATAAAATACGTTTCTAAAAACTGCACTTCCGCTAAGGCACTCTGTTATGATAATGTAATACTAACAGGCCTGTGTCTTTGTGCGTATCACTTTCGCCAGATCCAGTATACATTAATAACACATTGCTGTTGATATTATTCATAGGCCTAGCAAATGTTTTTATTCAGAGCATATGACACAACTTAATGGCCTTCCATAGCTTATACAGCTTAGCCACCTGGGATGTCCTCTGCAGCTGCTTTCCACCGTTGGCCTGAGTTACATCATGATCGCAGCCAACATGTCACTTTTCCTCTCAGGTCGCTGGAGCACATTGCCAAACCCAGACCTGATCTGGCCATGCTGAAAGCTACAGCCGCCCGATAGATGATGTCACCTCTACTCTGCCTGCTTTAGACACTCCTCGTATCTACAAACCCCTTCCTGGACTGCGATGATGAAATCGGCGCTCCTTCCTAGACCAGCATTTCTTGTAGAAGGCCAGCGATTTTTGAGGGCTAAAACAGGGGGTGTGGAATACCCTCTAATCATCCCCCCCAAAAAAATGAAAAGTGAAAAACAAGCAAGAACTCAAACTGGGAAAGTGCTTTCTGTTTTAATATAAGTCATTATTTACAGTATTAGCACCCAATCTCTCTGCTGTCTGTTGCAATGAGTAAGTATTCATATAGGAACGACTGAAATAAAACAAAGCCAAACCAAAAAATAGTGTTAGCCTTTCCCAGGCCGGTAACAGGTTGGTAGCAATCTGCAACATCAAATACCGCGGTGCAGCATTTGTGGACCTCTGTAATACGCACAACACCACCAGCTAAACCTATAGAGCTAAACCTACACAACTGATTCCTGAACCTCCTGGTTAAAATATAATTGACTGCTGCTTGTTTCGGTAATTGTGAACATGAATATCGTACTAACTGGTATTCCAAAAATAGACATACAGCATATTATAGATTCTGTCACTTACTCTTCCACAGGATGTGTGAAAGGTTTTAAATACAGATGCCAAGGTACATACACCTAGTGCCACAAGTGGAGTTCCTGACACAAAGGAACATTGCGTTTTATCTGCCTGTGAATTTGATTTATAATAATTAGTTGTGGCAATATTCTTTAGACTATTATCTTAGAAAATCTATTTTTATACACTTTGTGGTTGATATAATACTGAACTGTCGTGTTTCCCAGCTTTTTAGCCGCCTGCAGAGCTGCAAGGATGGACGCTTACAGAGGCGTTGTCCCTCACGCACTCTGGGCCACCATCAGCAGTGACAGGATCCAGATTCTAATCTGTAATCTGTGGATCGTGGGTCCCAGCCTCTCGGAAAGCCATTCGCACCGTATATATGAGGCTCTTCGCTTTGCGTCATTAGATTCCATATGAATGATACGGTTTACTTTAGTAGTGTTAAATACATGTAGGAGAAGAAAGGAACAGACTTTGGACATTGGCACAAACCGCTGTTTATTGTTATTACTTGCTTGCTTGGCCGATACCCTTATCAAAATGGACATTTTAGAGAGTTTCCATTTTTTTTTTTAAATTTTTGTTTATACAGCTGGAGCACTTCGGTACTACAACTAAAGAGATTATAAAGAACAAGCTTCTGGTCAAAAGTCGAGATTCTGTTACTTCGTGTCCTGCCCCACGTCCACCAAACCCCAGGGCCGTGGATCCAACACCACAAGGCTGACGTTCGAACCCCACCGTCACTGAAGTTTGGCACCGCTTATTTCCGTCCTTGCCGGCAATGGTGCATACACTGGGGCCTTGGGCATATGGGTTGGGTTCAGAGGCTCAGTGTTCTGACCGCCAGATTCTACATCTGAGGAATAGCATTTATCTTAACAAAAAGCCCAAGTGTTGAAGAAGACACAAATGCCGAAAAGTATAGCCAACCAAACGGAATAGAATAAATAAACAATCATCGAAAAAGGCAAATAATTAGATTCCAGCATCTGGAATGCCAGTAAATATGATCATGCTTGTCTATTCCCATAAATATATTTGGCAAAGTACTCATGATTACCATAAATATTCTCCCGAAGGTCTGCTTCAGAACACATCGCAGCTGAAGCTCAGAACTCAGAGATCCAGCAGTATATACACCACACCAGGACCATTCATCTCGCAGGCCAGACAAATGCTCAGAGGTTCTTTCTTATTTCACGTCTACTCGTGTAAACACGGGGCTCCTACTTTTCAAACAGCCTTCAGCAGATGGAAGAATAACACAGATTTTAATCCATGTCCTCTGGGGCGCTGCTGATACAGTGAATGAATACTCGTGGGTGCAACGTGGACAGTGGAACACAAAATGGCCTTCCGTGCATAATTGCTTTAAAAGAATTTGTCAGCAGACTTTCCGCAGAAAGACAGAGTGTCACAATTAGATTATTTGGTTCCTGCTTCTACTAGCTCTGAATTTACTGGGTTGTGTTTTGAAAGAATGTTTAAAAAAAATGTTTTAATTAAAAACCTTGCAGCCAAATTAGCAGTGCAATAAGACAAGGAATACATCGGGAGAAAATTATTTGAATCCATCGGGTGAAAAGTATTTGAATACATCAGGTGAAAAGTATTTGAATACATCGGGTGAAAAGTATTTGAATACATCAGGTGAAAAGTATTTGAATCCATCAGGTGAAAAGTATTTGAATCCATCAGGTAAAGGACTGATAGGGCTGATCTAGAATAGAAGATACCTCCCAGTCCTGAATGAAAACACTCCTACGGACCGAGCCTGTTCATTATGGGAATGTGACAAGAACAAGGTCTTTAATGGGATAATCTCACAAACACCGTAGGGCCTATTGTTTTAGATTTTAGGCCATTTGTATTAAATGTCTCTCTACGATGTTCAAAGGTAGATGAAATCATACTTAACCATTCAAGCTAGAAGTGGTGATGAAAGAGGCAATACAAATTATATTTAAATTATGGTCTAGTACAATTACTATTACAAGTACAATTACCTCTTCTATAAAGCACTTAATATGAAAAATATGACAAATCTAGTCCAAATTATACATACTTTGGTTTACATCAATCACATTAATTTTACTGATGTTAAATTGGTTTTTAGTAAACAGATTTTCTTAAACAGATCTTGCGGTGATTCCTATAGTTCTAATTAAATGTGAAATTTCATAAATTACATGAATTTGTTCCAGTCATTGCAAATTCAAATTCATGCAATTCCAATCATGTTAAAAAGGTTGACTGCTGCATTTATTTTATACATCCCTATGAAAAATACTGATTGAAAAAGCAGTAGCATATACTTTCAAATACTCTACCCTAGGCATGGTGTAAAGATAAGTTTTTTAAATATTTGTAATAAGATGTAAGCTTCAGTAGCCGTCAATCATTTCTGCTTCTGTATTTCCGTTATTTAATCATTTAGTTATTCTTTCCAATGTACTAATTTTTAAAACACACACAAAATGTTCTATAAAAATTGTTATACAAAAATAAAAATGTTTTTACATCTTTGAGCCATCCTTAAGGTACGGAATTTGAAAGTATATATTAATTCCGCTGCAATCAGTATTTTTTTTATAGGGATGTATCAAATACACGTGGCATTGGATCTTTTTAATATGAGTTGAATTTTGTGCAATTCTATTCTATTTACTGTCAAATTCAAATTCGGAGTTGATCCTAACCCTGATATAAACCATGTGATTCCACCAGTTCTTCCTGGCAAACAGCTGTCACACTGGAAAGCAATAAGCCATATTTCAGCTTCTGTAATGCAGAGATTACATTTTGGGGGAAAAAAGTGTTTAATTTCCATACTGAGTGTTTTGTTAATAAACACAATGTTTTAGATATAAATCCCATTTGTATGTGCTATACAAAACAAATTCTAGTGCTCCTAAAAATTGGCTGAACTCTGAAAACTTTTAACTTATAAACACAGAACAGTGTTGCAGTTTAATGTTTAAGGTTTTTTAGTGAGTAGGAGAAAGAAACATCGGCCCATAAAGAGGCTCTATGGGAAATACTAATAGGAATGGGCATCAAGCTAAAATGAGAAACCAATTCTGCTACAGTGTAGATAATCCATCACCTGCAGCTTATGCTGAATATACCCTGACAAGATCGATATCCTTCCAGTGCTAATGGGCTTGAAGCGGAACCATATTTGGAGTACATAGTAATATATTACCTTAATGTTTAGTGTAGATTTAGAAAATCTGAAAATTGTTTCAATTATTACATAAAGTGTATAGTAGAAGTATGTCCAAATTAAAATAATGTAAAATACCCCCAAAACTGGTATCATGTATTCAGTTATATAGTTAGTGACTTCTCTTTTCTTCTTATATATAGAAAATTTCTGTTTTGTCACTTACCTCTATATACTGATGCATAATGCCATCTGTAATGGAACACAGAAGAACAAGTTTTAGGAAGACTATAACTATAACAAAGCTGATTGGCTGTGCCATTGTCTTGACGCATTGGGGGGGCTGTTTATTTCACAACAACGCCTTCCCCTTTCCAACGGCTCTCACGTTGTTTTAGCGTCTGAGCACCCAACCCCCAGGGCCGAATCGGTATCCTCGCGTCTGTGGAGAGACCACCGCCTCTGTTCTGTCTCAATGCTGCTGTTGACTGGAGTTTACAAACAAAGGCTGGGGTAGTACGGACCTTCTCACTTTGGTGTTTATCAACACCGGGAGCCAATAAAAAGTGAAACTTTGCAGCTTAATGATACCGTTTGATCCAATCTGACTCATGCAGGTTGAGTAGAGGGACGTGAGTGATGTGCAGTGTGGAACATGTGAGACATGCGTGGTTGGATGAAACCACAAGATCATAAAGAGAATGGTGAGAAACTGTTTGTGTGTTGGGATTGGTTTGGAAGGGCTAATCAATTTTACCCCCCCCCCCCCCAAAGAGTCCAGGATCTTTCAGTAAATTCAGAAACCACTTAAATACTTAAAATTAAAATACCTAATCAGCACAAAAACTTAAAAAACGACAACTTGATTTCGCGATTTAAAAAAAAAATTTGATTATTACCTGGTTCCTAAAATTAAAGAAACCATACGGGTGTTAAGCAAATCAGCCCTGTCCATATCAGATATTTAAAATCTGTCTTTGCATTTCATTCCATCAGCCTCAATTTACTTGCAGCACATGCGGCGGATTATTACTGAATTGTTGTTTTTGTTATTTTTAACTGAAAAAACTTTTCTGCAATGTAATAAACCCAGAGCGTGCCCTAACTGTCCAACGACGTCAACAGAAAACAACAAAAGAGTTCTTCCCTTGCTCCTGCGGGCTCCCTCCGGGTTCCATCCAGGGTTCTGTCCCACGTCGAGGGTCTCCCTTCGACAGGCACCCGATGCCCACCCAATGCCCACCTAATGTCCACCCACTGGATGCAACCCCGTGTGTGCCCTCGCAGTTTACAGCTGCTGTTCATTTGGCTAATATCTGACAAGCCATCGGGTTTCAGCCCAGCTCGGAGTGCTCCTGACCGCACGCACCTCTGTAAATAGTCCGCATCACACTACCTGTCAGCGGGGTGACCCTCCGCGTGAACCTCTTGCCCGGGCGGGTATTACTGCGCCCTTTTACAGGCGGACAGGCAAACGTAGGGCTGAGTTTCCTTTGTCGGCCGGGCTCAGCCCTTGACGTCACTAACTTTGCTGCACCCTCCCCCTCACGTTGCTCTCCACATCTCAGCACATTCCTAAATTCATCGCATGTCAACTCCTTCGGGAAGAAAGCAGCAATTGGCTCCTTGGAGAGTCATGACGGCTATGTCTGACACGAAACCATTCAGGAATTTTGTAAATAACAATCTTTCTTTTGAGCCCCTGTTCACTTTTATATTCGTTTTAAAGCATCCTGATAAATGAAAGTTAAGGCCTGTCTATCGCTTTTAAAGTAGAATTCAAATTTAATGTGTCGCCGCTGTAAAATATAACATAATCAACATTGATACCATTTTTTGCGTAGAAACCAACGTCACCCTCAAATGAAGTCAATCATTTTTCTTTTATCCAAGCAATGCAATACTTACAGAATAATTGTCACCTGGCATACAGGAGAATGTTAGTGAATGAAATGCCCTGACATTCAGGTGCACGTCTAACAGCCAATTTCACACGTCCTTTCACTTGCAGTGAATATGCGAACCATTACATAGGCCCAGTTTTCCGTTTTGCCTGTCAGTGTTGTCAGTAACCCAGGTTATTTTTCTTGGGCATATCAGTTCATTTGCACTTTTTTTTGTGTTATCACCAAGATGGTGACAATTCCCTTATCTCAGTGAGTGCAACGGCAGAGATAAGACACAGCAGGGCGTGCGCAGGAGGGAAGCAACCAGGAACCGCTCTAAAGCCCTCTTTGTTTCTCTCACCAGACCAATCAGTTTCCTCACTTCTAATCGCGCTGTGGATACTGGAAGGTCTCGGTGATAACGGGCCTGGGAACCCAGACCATTTGGACCATATGTTTCAGCTTTATTCACCTATGGAAACTGTGTTGATTATGAGAGTCACTTTAAATGGTTAGGCCCACTTAACCTTAACTGATCCACTTGTCTGTAACTAGCACTGAAAACGTGTTGGTGAATGGCAAACGTATCACCGAGTGGTGACTGTTCAATTAACTGAAGTGCGACCACATCAGGATAAAAGAACTGTACTGTATTAGCATAATGAAAGGGACTGGATGAAATTGGACCTTTTTGGTACAACGTAAAAGCGTCGTGTGAAAAGTTAATTTCATTTGCTGCCTGCGGCATGCGCAAATTCACTGTAACATCAAGTGCCCAGGATGCAGAGGGGAGAGTTACTGAGGTTGGCTGCTCCCTGTAAGGCCATGAGTCTGACTTTTGTGCTACACAACATGGCGGAAATAGCAAGGCTATTTAATAGTTGTTGATTTAATCATTTTGCCTGAAATTCGCGAGGCTGATTGAGTCACAACACTGTCCGGGGCACTTTTGAACCTGCTCACTGCTGTCTGTTTTGCTGAAATATTGAAATAAATGGAAGATTGACAGTTACACCTAATTATACATGTTGATTTCTAACCAAACCCGATATTATCAAATCGCGAGTTTTCTCCGTAATATTTTAAAATTGTCATGGTTACACTGTCTTATCATTCTCAACTGTTCCTCATTCTGGTATTCCAGGGATCTAAGACAGTTTCTCTGGATGGTCAGAGAGGAGGTTGCAAACTATTGAACTCGTGCGGAGTTAACGAGGAGTTTGGAATGCAAAATGCAATGAATCCCAGAGATTGTTGTATCTTAATATTATATAATTCCACAGAGCGTTAGTGGAAATGCAGTGAGAACCTCTTGGAGACGTCACATGACCATAAGCAGCTGCTGTCAGGAAGGGACGTCGGCAGTTGCCTCCTTCAGTCACCCTCCGTTCTCCCACGCAGGGCCTGTTATGTTGCAGTGATAGTGACCTTCAGGCATTAGGTTTCCCCCCTCCTTGTCCCTTCAACGTTCAGGGTGAACACCATCTGGACCAGTTCCTCCAGAACGGCTCCATGTTTTTTACACCTTTGACCTGCACCGGCTAATTAGCGGCGTCTAACCATGCCTGTTTAACGTTCCCGGTTAAGCAGGTTCGTTTCACGCCTTTCCTCTGCTCTTCACCTGTTCGGTTGTGTTACATTCGGAACTGCAATCCTTCAGTGGTTTCAGTTTAAATAGACTTATAGTTGGATGGATCATATTTTGTGCATTTTGATATGATGGAATGCATGGTATGCATGAAAAAAAGTAACAATCATAGCAAAACATCCATGTTTTCTTATCAAAACATTTTACACAAGCAATTAAAGTTGGAAGAAAATGACATGACATGGTAACAGTTCATTTTCATTTAATGTTTCTGTAAAACAAAAATAGAAATGTTTCCTTAAGATAACGGGCCGCTTTTTCAAATGTTATAATTCATATTAGTACTGAAAACAAATGATTTACAAATAATTTGATTCTATAATTTATTCTTCAGAATTTTGAAGCAAATAGTCTTTTCTTTTTCTATTTATGTACTAAAACCAGCCATATTAATGTTGACCCTAAAATGAAACTATTCAAATAAAAACAGTCATTCAATCAAACTAATTTAATTGGATTAGGCTTTCAATATACTGGTAAGTAGTTTGTTTTGCCTAAAATAACACAATGTATATAATCTGCCATCAGCCATAAAAGGCAGATTTTAGATCTTAATTATTCTCTAATTTATACAGTGGTATCATCTTGTGACACATTTAATTTGAATATAGTTTTTTTTTTCATTTGCATATATTTATTATCAATGGCGTTCACATAGAACTAGGAACATCTGAATAGCTCTTATCCGGTTATCTCATCTCAGTCAAATCTCATTCAAATCATTGTCATGTCTCCGAGATTCAAACAACAACGTGTAGGTATACACTAGTCAGTTATATTTACATGTACAGATCTTTCACACAGTTTCTTCATATCACGGAACACCCTTGTACGGCCCACAATTAGACCAACATGGCACAGACTTTGACCAGTTCTGTGCTCAGGGAATACCAGCTGATCACAGGGAGGAGCAGACACGCGCTACCTTCCCGTCTCTGTGTAGCAGGGGAAGAGACGGCACCTTTTCACGAGTGGTGGGCTTTCCAGCCTCGCGTCGCACCTCTGCAACAGCAGGTGGAAAGTTCCTCATTCCCATCATGTGCGTTGTGGCTGGAATCTGAGCGGGGCAGTAAGAGCCGTTCTCTTCATGTGCTGCATGACCAGGGCATGACCAGGGCATGACCAGGGCATGACCAGGGCATGACCCAGCTGTCTCAGGTAGGTCCCGCGACAGTGGGATCATCCAGATGACAAAGGCAACAATGGAAGGAACATCCACCAGGTTCATCTCCGGGACCATTGGGAATCTGTTCGGTTTGCATCTGGTTCTGCACATTTTTGCAGGATGGTCCAGATTGTCAACACCACTTTTAGCAGTGTTAGAGCATATTATAATCTCTGTTTTGTTTCTGCTCACCTTCAACCTTAGAGTCACGATGCATGGAGGACAGCACCAATACCCCTCCAAAGTATATACATATAATTGATATATAATTTACACTGCATTTGACGACAGCTTTTGTTTCTTGAAAGAAATTCAAGCGTCGCGTGTTTTTTCAAACTCAAATTTACTGTAAATTTATTTTTTTAATGACTGCCTATATTTTTTTTATTTAACTCGTTTACCAGTTCCATCCGGCTTAATTTTGGAAACAGCATATGTTGTTGTGTTTGTGAGGGTACTTGTATGAATGAGAAGAGGATACCCGGTATGCCGAGCGTAAGTGTGTGTGAGCGAATAGTTACAATATATGGGCCACACAAGAGTTTTCCGTCGTTTGGTTTCTGTCATCTGCAATGCTCCGGAAAGTCTTTATTCGGCTGAAGACCCTCGGCATGATTGATTTCAGAAAAAACAAACCCGCGCATGAATCAACATCGGCATGCTCGGACGCCCTCGGACTCATTACGTGAGTAATCGCTTATGTCATACTGAATTACATCTCTGTCCTCTATCTACCCTTCTTAAGGTGGCGTTAAGTGCACATACCTGGTTAACTGGCAGCTCAGTCTAATTTGTATTTTTTAAATTAATTGCATTTTTTAAAAGAGGGGGGGGGGGAACCTAGTGTGTAGCCTTGTCCGACAGTTTGTATGTTGTATGTTAGTATGTTTTGTTTATGGACTTATAAAGTAGCTTGTTAACTGTAGTAAACTGAATACCGAGCACATACACATTGATCTATAGTTTCAGCACTGGACAACTACTTCAAATGCCCCTTTTCCCTCATTGGTCTAGATGCTAGGTCGTCCCATGCGTTCTTAACCTTGCGATAGCTAAACATTCTCATTAAAGATAGGAGCGGGCGTGTCAGAAATGAACCCCCGCGTGAATCGTAGCAATCATCAGCTCGGCTAAAACTCCTCCTAAAATCCCTTCCACCATCCACTTAGGGGTCCCAATAATTCGTGTTGTTTTGGCTTGGTAGTGAGTGGCTTGGCGGGGAAGCAGTGTAGAATGATATTAGAAGCAAAACACCGGTATTGGGGATGCTGAGTATCCGTTTCACTTGAATTTCCGCAGGCGCCAGAGGGTATTTGAGCCCCTGTGCGCGTCAAGGGAGGCAGCGGGGCTGAAAGTCGGGGGTCCCTCCAGTAACCGTTTCTAAACAGCTCGAGCAGACATTGCTCAACGGAATTGTCAAACAGCATCGAACGCGTCACTGACCTACTGTGTACCCCGTGCTGTTATACGGGGATTCTTGCTTGATATGAATACCTGTTCGAGGTGGGTTCCATTTAATAAGAAAAAGCGGGTGTTTTCTTTTCGTACCTTGCTTCATTCCGTTTTTCGATTTTAAGATAAGCAACAGTAAAATATAAACTTCTAAATTATTATTATTCAATAGTGTATTCATTAGTTAATTGTCAATATTATCAAGAATATTAACAATAATAATAATAGCCTAATTATAATAATGATAATGGCCTGAGCTTGTAATACTTGTAATATTTTTCTCTCAAGTAGTCATAGAGACAAAATATCACAATGGTCTATGCAAGCCTGTGCAAAAAAAAATTAATAAAATACATGCAAAATAAAGAAATCTAAAAAGCGGACATTATGCTCTACGCTGTGTGAATAGAAGAAGAAGAACGCTTAACAAAGTTAACAAATGTATACAAATAAAAATTAATAAAATGTATTCACATTATAAATATCCATATTCACATTTATATATCTCTTTTTCCAATGTATTTTTTTCTGGTGTATGTTCTGCTATGTCAGTGCTTGGGGTGATATTGCCTCAAACCAGTGTGAAATAAACAAGTTAATTTTGGTTTAAGGTAAATGCATAATAAACATATTAATCAAAGTACATCTGGGCCTGTTATTGATGAACGTAATGGTTTTGGTTGTGTTACGTGTTTTGTCTATGCATGGACAATACAATATTAATATTCCAATATGTTGGCATTAAACAATTAAACAAACCGTAAAATAATGTATTATATAAATAATGTATTATTGTGGGTTATTCGACACTGTTTCTAGAAAATATGCTACTCAAAACATTTTTTAGAATATTTACTACGATGTTCCCCACCCCTAACACATAGTCACGCCCCTGTACTACCGAGATAAATTGACAGTTACCGAAAGCGGGATTCCAGAACCCTACTTTAAACACAGCACATGACTATCCTCCAAGAGTTTCTCGCTTTTTCCTTCATATCTCCCCCAAGCCCACATGTGCTAAATCTGCAGACTCTTTCAGGTTAACTTTGCAAAATGTCCACTGGATCAATTAGCGATGTTGACGACTTTCATGAAGCAGAACTCCTGGATGACATTTTTAAATTAGGGTCTGGAAAAGACACCGGAACATCTAACGAGAGCACGGAGGAAAGCTCGAACTGTGGGAGAGGCGGGAGAAGAAAAGAAAGGGGTTCGTCGGAAAAAAAGAGAAAAGCATCCTCTAGAAAAAACGCGCTGAATGGAGTGGCTCACGAGGGCAAACAGGTACAGAGGAACGCCGCCAATGCCCGGGAGAGAGCGAGAATGCGCGTTTTAAGTAAAGCCTTCTCAAGGCTGAAGACAACTTTGCCGTGGGTGCCACCGGATACCAAATTGTCAAAACTGGACACTCTACGCTTGGCATCAAGCTATATCGCCCACTTACGTCAAATACTGGCCAACGATAAGTATGAGAACGGCTACCTCCATCCAGTTAATCTGGTAAGAGGATTTCAATAGCAATTCTCTATTTAATAAAAAAGCTGAATTATTGTAAATTTTACGTAAAAATATAATTAGTAAAATATGTTTTTGACAGTAAATCAAAGAGTTTGTTAACACTTTTGAGTAATCACTAATGAATGAATAGCATACTCTTTTGTATGTGTTTTTTTTTTTTACCGTAAAATAAATGTATGTAATATTTATTTAAAAACGAAAATATGTATCTCGAAAAAATTTATGGTGTTGTAGTTGAGGCCTTGCAAAAAATAACTCGATAAGAAAGTGACGTATTAATGCTTTTAAAAGGAGTTGGTGCAAGTTTTATGATAGATTTTGTTAATAGCAATGAATCGAAATTACAAGTGATTTGTTCTGAAGACGCAGTCGCTTCCTCAAAAAATGGACAAACTCTGGAATTCATAGGAGACTTAAAGCGAACTCGTAGGCTTAAAACGAAGTAAATTTTACAGGCCCATCTGACCGATGCTGTGCTTTTTCCTTCACTGATAATCTACGTTATGCCACAACTTTTTAAAACAATCTGAAACATGGTAAAACGGCATTTAAGAAAACTTTTAACGGTAGAGGATTATAATTGGAATTATATATAATTTTGTGAATAACATTATTTTCTTTATTTCTCTCTTCCCCTTTTCAGACGTGGCCGTTTATGGTGGCTGGAAAACCAGAGAGCGAGCTAAAGGAGGTGTTGAGTACTACGCGGTTGTGTGGAACTACGGCGTCCTGAGTAACCCGGCGGACTTATTACAATAAACGGGATATCTGTAGATGCTTATCAAAAAGTCCATACAGAGCGAACAGCGAATCAGCCAGCGGACCAAACCAATTCCAGTTCCTCTACCAAGCGCTATATTTAAAGTATTCCAAATCTGGCCTTGCTGGTTCAAGGGCAATTGAATGTTTCTTTTATATGACCATTTTAACATTTTAAATGCTTTATAAAAAGTGTGATGTTATGTAACTACAGATATGTTACAGGTGACTTTGACAGTCGCCGCTGTAAGTAGCTGCACACGTGACATTTGTTGTGTTTAGTTTTATATAGAAATTATGTAAATAAATATGTTTGTGTATTGCTGCAAGCTATTTTGCCTTATGTGCATTTTAATTGATAATATGTAAAATAATAATAATAATTCCACATGCCTGAAATAATTGCAAATTAAACAATTGGGTTTTTTTTTTTATATCTTCTTGTTTTCCTTAGAAGAAAATCCAAACAAAGTTAACGGCGAAAACGATAAGGGTATTAGTTTTATTGGTTAGAAAAAAAATAAGCAAAGATTACTATCTTAGGTCGTTCGGTTTAAAATAAACATACGCTATCAGTCGCATGGGTCGAGTGATGATTAATTAGAAACAATAGGCTGTTATATTTACAAAATTCAAGTTAAATGTCACGGTTGGACGGAATACTTGGGAAAAGGGGATGGTTATATTTCAGGGAAGGGTACGTTCTTCGAAACAGTGTATTGAATAATTAAATTTTAATCATGTAAACGTGTCGGTAAAAATCTTCATTTTAAAAAAGTAGAATATTTGGAGGAAAAAAAACAAGTCCGTACAGTTCTTAATCCTGAACCAGACTCGTTGTTTAATTCTGAAAGGTTATGACCGCAGTGTTTATACTGCGCGGACAGTTATTTATGTAGCGCTCCTCAGAACTCTGGATTACAAGGGAAAGCTAAAGTCACCAAATCCACTCGGGCAGTCCTTTACAAAAACAGGCGGCATGCAGATGGAGAGAGGTGTTGCTTCGTCTTCGCCGGTAAAATAAACTATTCGTTATTGGAAAACTACTTCCTCCACTATGTAATAACAAGTCCTCTCCCTGTCGCAAATTAATTAAGTTGTTATAATTTGGAACGTTTCGTGGAGTAGGTAAAAGCAGTTATAAATTCGCTTAAATTGAAAACAAATTTATTGTTTTACCCGAGGGCCATTACACATAGATTGTTAAATGTTATTGTAACATTTAAATAGCTAATGCATTGATCAAAATTACCACAAAGTTAAAACTCCTTTAATTTGTCAATTTAACAGATTTACAAGTGCCTCCTTCATTTCCCTGGAGTGTGAACCCACGCAGTTGCGCAAGTAATTAAAAACCCGTGAAGTAGGCCTTGTGCGTCGAACAAAACAAGTTGACATTGCACCTGATATTAAACTGGAAAAAACTAAACTTGCAGTTCCGTGTGTTTTTTTATGGAAAAAATGTCGACTTTTATTCATGTACCAAAGTCCTATCAAGTATTTTCTTCACACCAAGTCATTTTCAGTTATTTGAATGCTGTGTAAACATTCATGCCAATGGCAAGTGTATTTCTGATCTGTCCACACTGATCAAAGAAATTTGGTAAGACTCTTAATGTGACCATTTTCAACAGTCTTTCAATGCTTTGAAATAGCAGAGCAACTCTTGAAGAAAGCAAGCTCGGCATTAAGTAGTGTGGGTTTTCTTTGTTGATAATTGGTGTTAAAGACTATGTTTCTTAACATGCACGCCTTGGCTATTTAGCACTGGAACAGTCCATTGCAATCTAACGTCAATCATTAATAAGAAAGTAATTAATACAAACACGCATAATTAATAATTAATGCTAAAACCTACGTACTAAATTAGCAGACCGTAACAAGGATGAAAAGGGCATGACAGAACAGATGACAAAAAGTCTATTTCACAACATCCTGAACAATAACACCTACGGTTCAAAGTTTCCCCTGAAATAACCGCACCACTTTTGTTTGTTTTGGTTTTTTTTTGGACATCCAGAGAAAGGCAGACAAAGTTTTGCTAAGCTAAAACGGCATCGCTGCAGGAATATCCCTGGTACTTCCTGTTAAAAGGTCTGCGCTCTATACATCAAATAAGGATGTGGCAAGCTGCTACATCATCCTGGCCAGACCACCAGTGAGAAAATAAACTTGGATGGCGTGCTCGTGGACAGCTGTGCAGCTGCCTGGGATCTGCTAAATGTTGTGTTGGAGGAGGATGGTCATTAATGAGATAGACGAGCGAGATTCCCATGGATTGAGAAGATGGTTAATTGTTTTGCTGGATCACGGCCAGAATGTTTTTAGATCCCCGTTCTTGAGTGACCATTTACATACATGTGCACTCAAAGACATATAGGGTTACCAGTCCGGTGTTCTTTCAATGCTAAACTTTAAAAATAAAAAAATTATTTTCTTAAATTCATACAGTTACTTTTATAGTAATGTTAATACAATGTTCAATGTTAGTGCATTGAACAGAACTGCGAATTGCTGATAAACAGCTCAGAAATTAAACCCGTAAACAAGAAAAACTCATATTTGTGACATCAGTCACAAACCATCTGGGTACTTTAATAGAATAATAATACGCCGTCTGCCTCACTGTTACAGGATTTCAGACAGGATTTCTATTTCTGATAATGAGATATTTGTTTATTTTACATAATTTAATTAATATAGAACCTTGATTTAAAAGACTGACATCGATTAACCCATGAAGTTTCAAGGGAGTGTAACTGGGAGACGCATTCTAACGTGGAGGCTAAATGTGATCAAGGAAATCACACAGCCAAGGATACGGAGAGCACGCTAGCACGCTAACACGCTAGTTTGAGGCCTATGAGTAAACCAGAGAAGAATACACATATACTTTATATACTATATATATGCATTCTTTTTTTTCTTTTTTTAAAAATAGACAGGATCTAATGACAGGAGTATTTTCCTCATACATGTAAAGTCCTGACGTCGTGTGGTAGAGTCGTTGCCAGCCAAGAGTTTTGTTGTGCGCTTGGATAGACCAACGCTCAACCTGTCAAGTTCATGACACAAGACAATACTGCGTATGTTCAATGGGCAGAAAAGACAGGATGATAACAAGGAAGTACGTATTTTTGTGATGGACTAGCGTCACGCCATTGAAAAGAATTTGGAAGTAATCAGACTTCTGTTTACATTCATACAGTCATACAGTCACAGGAGGGAACACATAAATTAAACAGCCAAAGATACGGAGAGCACGTTAACGTATGGATTAGGAGTGAACACAGAAATCGCACAGTTTGTCTTTGCCGTTGATAAAGATTTCTGATAGCATGCAGCAAAGCAGTTGTTGCTCTTCCGAACACGTTCGTGGATCCAGTGAGGGCATACAGGTCCCCCCCCCAAAGCTTTTTGTTGACTTTGAATTATAATTCTTGATCCTGCTGACCTGTGTGTGTCCTGCATTATCTTTTAATTAATTAGGTTTGATCTACGATTTGAAATTGGGTCTTGCTTTTGGCATATCACTTTGTTCTTTTTTTGAAAAATAAAAATATACACTACAAATAATACAGATTAATACAAATCTGTATAAATAAATTATTCCCAACATATTATTAATTATAATTTTTTTAATCTTTTAGTCTACAGATGTTGAACAAAAGTAAGATCAACAGAAGTGATGGAAAAAGTAAGAATGTACACGCAGATCAAACCAGTGAGCCAGGATTTCCTGGAGAAGGGCCCAACGCCTTTACTTGCTTCCAGTTGTGTAACTGGGCATCTCCCACTCCTCCGTATCTCAGCTGCAGAGGGAGGGAGAGAAGAAGGCAGACCTTATGTCTGAGATTGCTCAACAGCTATTAAGTACAAGACTGTCGTGTTCATATTCACTTCAAAACACCGAGATGCAAGCCTGGCTAATCTCTGGTACTGCAACAATCCGCCACTCAGGGTTAGGGTCCGTTCCGAATGATTTTGTAAACTCCAGTTGGATTTAATTATTGGAATTTGAATTTGATTTCAAAAATCTGCAAGATACATAATTAGAATTTGAATAGAATTCCATGAAATTCCATTAATGTTAAATGCCATCTCACGATAAACATGGCTGAAAGTGGCTGAGAAATCTGCCAACATTGCTGATGACTGAGAGACATCAAAATTTGAATTTTTTTGTAAACGATATCTATATAAATATTTTGTGTGTGTTTTAAAATAGAGTGGCATGTAACAATGTAAGTGGGGGAAAAAAAAAGATTAAATGACAGAATACAGAAACACAAATGATTCTACTACAAGCTCTCACTACAAACATATAGACTACTAAGTGTCTTTGAACCATGTTTATGGTACACTATTTTAATAAAAATAAATAAATAATTTATATATATCAAGCTGCACGAATCAGTAAAATTTTAATCTGCCCATTGTAGGGCACATATTAGTTAATTTGGAAACATAAAAGGTCTAAAGGAAAGATTTAATACAAATAAAAAGATAATTAATCTGGGAATTTATTAGCTACCGGGGTTGTAACTATTCACAAATTGTAGATGTGGAAGATGTATTATAGCAAGCAAATTACATTGAACTTAATGTCTATTCTGGAAATGTTTAAAGGTGATTCAAATATTTCTAAAACAATTAAACAATCGCATTAATCTTGCATCAATTGAAATACAGAATGTGAGATAAAGTATACATTATTTTTGAAATATTTCAATTTTGAGAACGATATGCATTGCCTAAAACATTCTCTTAAATTGAACTCTGAAGAAATCTATGAGCTAGGGCCTAGTGTTTAAACTGAACACTCGGGTATTTCCCCCAAAAGAACAGAGCAGAGAGATTAATGTAATTAAATCATTAATGTAATTAAATGGTTTGTGCCTCTTTTTTTCCCAGGTGATGTTGGACAGTGCAATTAATACAGTCAGCTCTTCCGCATTATTGGAAGATATATTTTATATTTACATTTTAGCTGCTTTGCAGACACTTTTATCCAAAGCAGAGCTGACATTTCTGCATTCATCCATTTATACAGCTGGATATTTTACTGAAGCAATATGGGTTAAGTACCTTGCTCAACAATACAACCGCTGCAGGTGGGTGTCACAGACGGCCCAGAAGCAAGAGAAATCCAGAAATCCAAATTTTGCCTGTGGATGCCGACAGGTAATGAAAATAACAGTCGGCATCGTTCATGACATCTACGGACTTTACAAGCTGTACGCACTTGCAGCCCCTTATCCAATTAAGTCATGTCTTTCAATTTGAAAGAGTGATACTGTCCCCTATATTTGGATAAAATTAGAAAATATATGAATAAATATATCTGGCTAAATGAAGCCAGGTTTAAGTAGTTAGTCAATGTGTTCACGCTCGCAGTTCTTCAAAGGGCAATGGTGGCGCATGTATGTCACTGGTTTTCTATTTCGACACACTCCGCCCGTGTGCGGGTTTGCCTGTCAGTGATCACCTGGTAAACACTGCTGTCTCTCACAGTGCCATTGATCTGGTTGGTGAATTTCCTCATCGTATCTCATCGCCAATGGTTATTTTATCTCTCCTTCGGAGCGGTTACCCCTGCACCCCTGTCATTTCTCGTCCTCTGTTGCAAAATACAAACCACAGTAAAAATTTTAATTGCACTCTGGACTACTTAGTGCTACAGCTTGTTGTTAAATTTCTGAGGCGAATGACACTGAACTGTAGAGAAGATGGCACAGTAGAACCTTTTAATTTACACAGACACAATGCCACTTCTGAGGTACTAGGTACAGGGGGTAAGATTTTAGGACTGCGGGTCATCTTTTCACAGAATTATAGGACCTATGAGATCCTGAGAGGCGACTCTGTGACCTCTTATCATCTCAGTGTAAATATGACTCTATAGTGACATGGAGGGCAACTGAATATCTGCTGCAACTGTCTTCAGTTTAGAAGCAGAGAATTTAACACACGGTCAAACATGTCACGATGTTCTTGCAATTGGTTTTGTTTCTTTATACAGCTTCTAACCCTTGTTAAATGTTTCAGATTGGCCATTACAATTAACCTGAGTCAGTCTGATTTATTTTTAAATGTTAGTTAATAACATGGTGTGAATTACCAGCATTCTTGAAAAGGTTTTTTCAAATGATTTGAGTGGCTTTGGTTCCTGCTTTCATTACAAAATGAAAAATTAAGGCTGTTAACTGGCAACTGATTAAACTGGCAACCCTTCTCCCTATATCCTGGATATAACAATGATATTATTTTCCTTGAAGCAAGGTACAACATGGTTACAGTAAGCTGACAGTTGCACATATGCACAACGTTTAAAATCATAAGCTGTTTTTAATTAATATTTCTGTTTAAAATGGTCTGTTAACTTCAAAATAAAAAAATACAAAGCCATCACTGTTTAAAAGACCGTCACTGTACCCCACTGTTGCTAACGAGCTGCTGCTAACTGACTCTCTCACTTCTGCTCACAGAATGATCTCCTGGACCCTCATCAGCCTGGCTTAATAGCTTTTCCTGTTCCTTCTGGATCTCCAGCGCCGATCATCAGATCCCTATCTCTACTCTGCGATGGAATCTCGCTCTCACCTGGCTTGCTTTCTATCTGTCTGATCGTTTGTACCAGGTGACCTGCAGAGACGCTATCCCGTCCCCTTTCTTACCTAAGTATTACGTGTCTTGTAAATCTTGCACACGGCAAGAAGATTAGAATTGGGTTATTTTAGATTTCTTTGGCTGTATGTTCTGACCATGCTCTGGATAAGCGCTATGTAATAGAGAGAGAAAATCAATTGTGCTACTTACTGACATAAAACTCTCAGACTGACGTAAGCTTAGAGACATTGCAGAGATTATAGCTCATACCACTTGAATCACAACAATGGTTAATGGAACAACAACATTTTTTACTGGCTTAAAGTAATTTTACGAGCTGTAACAGCCCATGCTTGTGAAGATCTGAATCAGAGATGGATGAAAACCACCCTTTTAGCAGGGTGGACAACAATATAACTCATTTATTAGTAATAAAATAATTAAAGCTATGTATTTACATCAACACACAACTGTCCTGTATAATCAATCAATAATATAACAAATATTACAGTAATATAAATAATTATTATAGCTATCCCAACAAAAAATGTTATTATGGTACTACTAAAAACCATAAATACTTAACAAGTACAATACTATCGACTTAAAACAATACTTTCAATTAAAAAATAAAATTGACCTATGAAATGTGAAATGTTTTGTGAACACTTCAGCTAAAAAAAGTGTTGTGTTGTTTCAAGTAGATTTGTTTGAAGTATTTCTAGTTTTTCAGTATTACCATAATAAAATTAAGTACGCATATAAAAACCAAAATCAATTACTGTCGATAACTCATATATACCACCTGAGGGCGCTAGCTCCCTTAAGAACACGCATTTGTTCAACTTTACGGAAGTAGAAAATACCAAAATGAATGGGTATGATGGCAAAAACAACAGGAGTGTGGTGTTATTTTACCGCATAACCACCTCCAGACCTGTCCATGTTTACTTTTACCACCAATAATCCAAGTCAAGTCGACGCAAGTTTACATGTCATTGTCATAGAGGCATATATTATTAATATAAAAGATATACAGCAGCCAAAGGGGCACACTGAGATCATGGTCTGTAGCCTCCTGCAGTCACAGTGACATTAATGGTGGCTCAGCCGGGGGGGGTTGGCAGTGTGCTGCAGCATTTGTACAAGTAGTACCCAAGATTAAAATAGAGCCTGGTCAATTTGTTATCTTCCCGCGAGCAGGCATTTCTCTCCCCTCATATGAGTCTGCTTTAAGGACCGCCGAGCGGTTACCAGGGGACAGGTGCAGTGGCAGCTGGCACCGCCCAGGACCGCGCTCAGCAGACTTGTGAGGATGCCAAGGATTGCTGGGGTCTGCCTGCTCCCCGGCCCCCTGACAGGGCGCAACTCACACCCAGGGTGGGGCTCGGGGTGCCGAAGCAGGAACGGCCCGTGGGTCACAGCGATACCGGGGCCAGCTGCCACAGCTGCACCTGCTGCAGGGATAAAGACCGGGCTCAGGGCTTCGTGGCTTTCAGTTCCAAAAATGATTCATTATCTTTCAGATGAATTAAAAACAGGGCCCACTTCTTGTTGCGACCCTCCACCCTCAATGGATAACGCGCTGGGCAAAGTTTTTTTTTTTTTTTTCTTTCCGTCATCTAAGCAATGTTAAGCGGCGTGATAATTACTATTTTCCACAAGCTTTAATAATACGGCAATCTGAATTATGATACGCATGCAAAAAAGTTAATGTGTAATTAAAAAGTCTTACAACACATTTCTCTTGTGAGAGGATGCAGACTGGCCACGGTTGTATGAGGTGCAACATATGACCAACAGGGGGCAGTATACTTCTAGCGATGAGGCTAGCTCCCAGTTTAGGGCCAGTCTCTGGGAAGACACTATCAGAGACAAATGTCAGCAGGTGCTGCTGTTCCTGCTCCTCCTCCTCGTTCTCCTTCAAATTGAAGACGAGTGTTTCACAGGTACAATAGTAAAATAACTTGAATTTTTTTTTTGTGGTGTTCAGGTATTTACAGTAAGACTTTCTTCTTGTAAAATGAAAGTAGGTCAAATGTTCCTTGTTTTTATGAGGTTGTAAAAGTAAGTGCATTGGAAACGAAAGGCTTTGATGTGCAGCTGCACAAATAAAATCTGTCTTAGCAGCTCATTGTATTAAAGTCAATGCAAGCCCTTTCCTCTGTTAATATTTTATAGGGTTCTTTACAGTGCAAAGGTAAATTTACTAAATTATGAACCGGCTGAATGACGTTTCAGGAGCTGAGCACAAGTTCACACACTCGCACACACACACACACACTCACACACACACACACACATATATTGTGTTGGTGTAGTATGCTGTGGAATAGCTACACATTTAAGTGTTAAGAGAGCTGAATAGGTCAATTAGGGCTAGCCTCATAGGCTGGTCTTTTCAGGGTCATCCATGCAGGAGATAAGCTTGCATCTGTATTCTTCTCTTACTGCCTGAATAGTTACTGAACCAGAGATTGGCTGTCGCTTTGTATTATTTTTTATTTATTTTACTCGATATGATGTTTATTTATTAATTATTTTACAAAAACTTGAGAAAGACATTATTGCTAAATATTTTATAAAATTGTCACAAAATGTTCACCAGAACTTAAACAGATGTATAAAAATTTATGAAATCTGATTGTTTCTGATTGACAATATATTTGGAACCGTATCTCCTACACGGCCATTGGAAGGTTTTTTTATCAGGCCGTGTGAACTTCACATCAGACGCGGATCTCACATCGCTGGAAAGCATGCCGCGATGGACGCTACATGAAAAGCCCTTCGTTTATGAGAAGTTGTATCAGTTTGGTTTACCAGCCAGGAGAGATGTGCAGTCTCAGCAGGGCCGTCTCTAACCCACCCCCCAAGGCCTGTCTCAGCCCCGACGGCCCTTCAAAACAAACGTGGCACAAGTTTCCTGCTCACTCTGGAGCAAGAACCAGAGCATGTGGATTTCAGAAAGGTCAGATAAAATCAGGCATTTGAAAGTGATATTGAGCGTATATTATACTTGAATTTAATGGTCAGATTTTGTGTGTGTGGTCAGTTTCCTGTGCAATTACACTTACGTTCTGCAAAGGTTTAATTTGATCCTTTCAGCAGGAAATGTATAATGGGGTATGCTGTGATTAATTGAAGTAGCTCATTGCGCATTAGTGCTGCATTATAATTGACTGCTCTAAGGGCCTGAAATGTTGAGAGAGTTGTAATTTTACGTTCAAGTGACTAAATATTTCAGCTGATCACACAAATGTAAATGTTAGCAGAGGGGAAAGGCTGGAGAAATGGTGTTTGTCCAGGTGGATGTAATTACCTGGATGGGAGGGGGGGGGGGGGTGTCTGAAAAGTGCCTTCAGAATCCAACAGAAAGAGACTATGCAGGTTTGTTTTGATTCGGAAGATATGAATTAAAATCTCGCTCATTTCCTTCAGCCTCTGCAGTCTGCAACACTCCCTCTCTTTACCTCTCCGATTCCTTCGGCTTTTCGTCTGATAAAAGCTCCACCAAGTGATGGCTTCAGCTTTCCCTTGGAAAAAACTTCTTTACACCAGCCCCAAGATCCCATCTTGTCAATCTCTCCTCTTTCTTTCGTCTAGATGATAGATATGCATTTAGGCATGTGATGTATGAAATGTTATGTATAAAATTTACTCTTCCATAGTTTGTATTTGCTCAATGGAGACAACCGGATTAAGTGGAATCTTTATTATTTTGCTGCACGCGCATGCGAATACATCTGCTTTTGGGTGTAGTTTTCCTTGCTAGTTTTTCAATACTGCACCGATGTGATCTGGACATTTTTGTTGAAAAGGAACCTGGAACCCTAGCCCACCTGTAGTAATCATCCGCTCAATTTGAAATAAAACTTAAATAGCTTTTCCAATGACAGTGTTTATTTTAACATAATTAAGCTCAGCCTTTGCGTGGCGTTTGCTCTGAATCCTCTGAAGGACGTGAGGTTTACCACGTTGTGTGATGTCCTTATTGACTGATAATCACTAGGAAAACACGATTCAACATTAAAGTACACATTCATTTAACAATGTGTCATTTTCATTTGCACTTTAAAATGGGTGGCTCCCAGATATAGACACATGGATTCAATTAAGGCGAGGAATGCTTAATGTAAAGCCTGAAATAATGAAAATATTCTTCCAGTCCAACAATCTGGGAGTCTTTCTACCTCTGAGTGTCAAGATCTTGTACAAAGAAGAGAAAATCAACACTTAATTAATAACAGATTTGGCTCATATCATCCTAATAGAATCTATTAGGAGGCTAGTTTGGTTGTAGCTAACAAATGTCTGATTTTTAGATTTTCTTTAAACAGAAAAGTTCTCTGATGTTATTTGAAGCAGATGTGGCAGGTCAGACAAAGATCACAGGGAATCTCAACAGGGAATACCAGCAAGGACACAGGGAGACCACCAGGGAATATGGACAAGAATACAGTGAGACCCACCAGATAATACCAGCAAGGACACAGTGAGACCCACCAGATAATACCAGCAAGGACACAGTGAGACCCACCAGATAATACCAGCAAGGACACAGTGTGACCCACCAGGGAATATGGACAAGAATACAGTGAGACCCACCAGATAATACCAGCAAGGACACAGTGAGACCCACCAGATAATACCAGCAAGGACACAGTGAGA
>JAOVYW010000034.1:5562954-5574850 GCA_025775045.1 Hiodon tergisus
CACATACAAACACATACACATACACACACAGACACACGCACAGCCTCCCTCACCTCACACACACTTGGTCACTCATTTTCTAGCTCCCTGAGACCCCCTCCGAACACTTAAGCACAGACAGACGTACAGAACAATGTGCAGTAGCACAGAGCACTCCAAAATAGGATGATGTTTTTATGTTACAGATTCAAAGGAAATGTCGTGTGGCGAAGTTATACTTGGATAGCACCATTAAAGAATATTTCCCTCAGTGTGTCTGTGTGCCCAAGCCATACCATGGAAGAATAACTGTGTCTGCCCCATCAGGGTCAAGGTAAAGGCTGTCGCCCTTTGATCGCTGAAAAGCGAGTCGAAAGTAGAGTGAAATTAGGTCTTTTTTAAGCCAGTCACAAGTCTCTCTCCCGCACACCCCCTTTGCTTACCCCCACCCCCGCCCTCGGAGCGCAGGGTGATTGATGGCGGGACATGTGGGGAGAGAGTGCTGCCCCTGATTGAAATCAGCCAACTGTGCACTGTGCAGGGAGTTCAGGGGAAACCGTTGTAACCGCTGGGACTCTGAAAGTTGGCCCCGGGATCTACTGTCGCCATGTCTGCTGTCTGCGCCGGAGGGCAAAGGCCAGCCAGCGTTACGCTTCATCGTGCTTTTTCCAAACCACCACCAAACACCTCTCAGGCCATGTATCGCAGCATGTCAAGAGTGTATGACAAACCTCTCGCGCCCAAACTCAGAGACTATTACTCTGTTTCGCAGAATCACTCGAAAATCAGGAATCATGGTTTGATTTAAGTTTTAGTATTCTCATATTTGTTTCTAAAATAGACTCCGATTGTGAGCTTGATTTAAACCTCCTGTCATTCTAACGGGCAAGAGGAAAGAACGAAAATTTAAGAACACTTAAAAATTTAAGAACACTTAAAAAAAATTATTTAACATTTTTAGCGCTCTCAAAACGCTACAAATGTTATTTTATCAGTGTACTCACAGAGGCAAAACGTTAGGCCTCATTTCTGCCTCTGAGGTACCAGGAAAGGGATTTTGTTTAAATCTTTTATCTTTTTTTAAATGTCAGACCCATATTTTTCAGCCTTTCCACCGTATCTCAGTGTAACGAAGTTTAGCGTTTGTGGCCATCGAGCTGCCCAGGTCTTGAGCTGAAGCATTTTTATTTCATTAGGGGTGTCAGTTTACAGCCATTAACTAAGCAGGTTGACTGGGCCCAGAATGTCTTTTTGTGTCTTATCACCGAATCTCTTCTATTATTCAGGTCTTCGGAAAGGGGGAAAAAAAGCCTTTTTACTGCATAATGTTTTGTGGTTTGTCCGTGTCCTCTTGTCTGAAGAGTATGAAATGGGTTCTATTGGAAATCGTTATTGAAATTCCTTTATAGTGGAGAATATTGATTCTGGAGACACTGCACATCCTAGAAGGCTAAAATCCACTGGTGGAGGAGACTGTGATATGTGCCAGTTACGCCGCTGTTTTATATCCTGAAAAGACACTTTTCACATTGACCTTTACAATGCATCTGTCAAGACTCTTGCAAGTGAATAATATACTCTGTGGAAAGTTTTGCAGACTTTTCAGTGTAGAAGGGCCATCCTCAATATTTCTACACACCATAAATATCTTAGCTGGACTCAGAGAGCAGCTGCTACACGTGTGGTACATTGCTGTGTGTTTTCCATGTTACAAATGGGAGAAAATATGTGCACTGATTATATACTGATTATATACTGATTATATACTGAGACGGCACCTCATCGGTGAACTAATCATCTCTTCTTTTGACTGGCACCTCATTGGTGAATTAATTATCTACAGAGACATTGGGTTGGTGAGATTATTCTCTGTGGTGGACTACAATGCAAGTTGATCATATATTGCTGACTACAGAGGGAATATTATTGATGGGTAGAGGTGATAGGCTAGTAAGGTTGCACAGAGAATGACATGTTTTAAGAAAGGACAGGATTTAGAACTGATAATCTGTGTACAATTCTGTACAGGCCATGAGTAAAAAAAGTCTTTCTACATTTTTAGGGTGTTCCATCAAAAAATATTTGGTTACAATTAAGAATGACTTGATTATCCATAAAATATTATTTTTGAAGTTTGTCTGGTCCTGGGCCTACAATACCATCTAAACGTTGTGTAGCATTCATGCTGCAACTGTTTTGTCCCACACAGGAAAAGACAGATCATTTAGAGCTTGCTACAAACATGCTTGAATGAGCCTCCCTTTACAATAATTACCATTATCAATCGAGCCCAAGAACACGCACATTGTGGATCGTTTGAGAAAAATCTGGTGTTATTTACTGTCAAATTATCCTCCATAATGGAAAATAAATATTTTCTGGGGTCCTAAGGAAGGCGGAATTCAGCCTCCTTTGTGGTTCAACATTCCTCTTCCTCCTCGGTGTTGGAGCTCTGGAGTCCCACCTGTGACAGACAAAGATACTCAGTTATTCTAGTAGTTAATGTCGCTGCCTTTCATTTTTCTATAACTTCTATTGCATGTGCTGTATGTCCTGCCATCATTTTGTTGCTCAGCAATTTATACCAACAGTCAATTACATTTTAGAATTGTGGAGAGTGAATATTATTTTCTGATTTACTCATCTTATTATTTGGGAAACAGCCGGGAGACTGGACAGAATTACCAGAAAAGTTAATGATAGGATGTTAAATAAGCAGAACAGAAATTGTAACTAAACAAGAGTCAGCTTTCCCAGTCTTTAAATCATCGGATCAGAAACATCCCTGCTTGTTTTCTCATAATACTTCATCAAAGTTTTAACTATTTCAACGAGCTGCTTATTTCCACATTGAAACCAAATTTTTTTTTTTTGGGGGGGGGGGATTTTGCAACTGACAGAAATCAATACAAATGGCATTTTTTTGCAGGCTTCACATGTGCAGATTCAATCGGCCTATTTCTGCAACTCGTCCATTTGGCAGACATTTTAAAAGGAGACAGGAAAACTGAGCATATTTGTACCTTTGTGGGCGAGGCTGGATCCAAAACAAAGGGGGAGAAGACGTGGACAAAAAAGAAAGTTCCAGTTGTATCACAGTGGATGCGGAGAGTGAGTGTGGAGGAAATGGAGGAACCATGTGTACCGACGTTTCTCAATAGCTTTTCTCATCAGCCGAACTCATCTAAGTTTATAATACACTGGAACACAATGCAACTGCTGTTGTTCTGCTGTCGTCCCATTGCTCCAGAACAGAGCAATTCTAAAAGGGCTAGACTTCAGATAACGCACTTTGCAGAAGTGGGAGACATACTCCGCCATTTTGTGCCTATATCATAGCGGTTTGGGGACATCCGCCGCCATTTTGTGCCTATATCATAGCGGTTTGGGGACATCCGCCGCCATTTTGCGCTTGTCCCACAGCGGTTTGGGGACATCCATCCACCAGCATTTTGTACTTATCCCATGGTGGTTTGGTTCTGTTTCACTGTGGCAAACTCCTCCAAACATCATCGTGTGCCACAGTGCTGAATCTCCACCTTACGACTGCATTTACAGCACTCACAAGCAGGTGAACCTTAGACTGGTACTTACAGCAGACCGCTGTAGCCCGAAGGGGCCTGCTGCAGATGGTAATATTGTAATATTCTAGGTGGGTGGATGCTAAACAGTTTCTCTGGAATATAGTTTCTCTAAATATATCCGTGTTTTAGTGATTATGCCCTAGACTTAAAAGTTGGGGAATAATGCAGAATATCTTTCAAAATCATCCCCAACTGTATACAGTATTCCGGTGCATACGGGGTAGAGTGACTGAAGAGTTATTTTAGAGTGACTGAAGAGTTATTTTAGAGTGACTGAAGAGTTATTTAGTCCAGGGAGGGTGCTGCTCATTGATCCTTTTGGCTTCAACCAAAAAGTCACTACACTCAAATTGCTTCCGTGAAGTTCTTGCTATGTGAATAAACTACTAGTTACCCTGGATAAGAACACCTGCTTAGAAACGAAACAATAATTACACTAATACTTAAATAGCCTATAAAGCAAATAAATAAAGTGTTTATTATATTTTCTCACTGGTCAGCTTTATTTCTGCATTCCTTCCAACAAGGAGGAAGCCTCAGGTCACCATAATCACAATCTAACTGGTCTGGACAACATAACTCCTGGCAATTAGGCCAGGACTCCAGAACAAGAAGCTCTGTGTTGACGTTATTTGTCGGCCACACGTGGAGACGATCAACTCGGCCAGCGAGGGGGAGATTAGGGTTAACCCCTGCCCCGCCGATCTAATTGCCCTGCCGTGAGGGGCTCTGCAGCGTCGCAGAGGGCAGGAAAGATGAGGTTGGAGAAGTGGACACAGGCCGGAACACCAGGTTCCCTTTATGCTCTGCCCACGGCATTAACTCAAGACACTGGATGATCTGTTGACAGAGTCCAATTTTAGAGCTTTACTCTCTGTGTGACCCACTAGAGGGACACTTACCACCCCCCACCCATAACCCCCACCATGGTCTGTTCTGCTCACCATGTTACAAAAAAAATGGCACTGGGACGTAGGCAACAAAAATAGGAATAATTAGTGACCAATTACTTTATTTTCACTTACTCTTACCTTCATCTTTTTCTAATAGCTATTTCATCAGAGATTTGTATCTAATCAGAGGGGATGAAACAGCTAATCAGTGTCACATGTTATGTCTGTGAAGCCATGTATCCTTCAACCTCTTGCTAACTTGAGACACAGCATAATATTCTACTCTTTTTCTGGGGCAGGATAAGAAGTTAAACTTTATATTCCCACACATAAATGCTAATATATTATTTGATCTCCTTTTCAAGGAATGGTTAAGAAAGGAAGTGAAAGTGTTTCAGAAAGAGTGAATTACAAAAGAGAAAAACCTCTAAGGCCTAAACCTATTTATTTGAACTAAACTATGTAATTCAAAATAATCATAGACCCCCAACCACTTTTAACAATAATTTCGGCCCCACGAAAAGACTCACACAAATAAACCAATTCACAGATGCTTAATAAGTAAAACAGATTTGCCTGGTACTGGACCTGTGTCATTTGACCCCAGAACAATTAACTTCTTTGTGGTATTTATAACAGGAATGCTGTCTAATGAATTTTGGAATGAAATATGTTGTGTTTTGACAATGACTTGCAACGACATAAAAATGAATTTTGAGACTCCTACAAACAATGTGACTTTGTTGTTATAATTTTTTTTCTTTCTTTCAAGGGATTTGATTTCATCTCAGAGTTCCAGAATACATAGATATAATTTTACCTTCCTTGTCACTGTGAAGCAGTCCAATCAACACCTTACATACCTCTCCATCAGATGCATGATGGATGATACAATGGTACATTTTAATTTGAGTTTTTTCTAAAACTGTGTTAATTGCAAATAAAAATGTAACTTTAGGATTATATAAATACGGTAAAAAAATATCTGTATCCGTTTCACACAAAAGAAGATCAAGTGCACTAATAACACAAATGAACAAATGTCACCCAAACCTGTAAAGCTCCGACGTCAACTACTTCCTGGGCACATTGAATCGTGGGTATCCTCAGCGTTGCCGTGGATGCGTACATGCCCGAGCATTCACCGTGAGCCTAATGAGGGAATGCTAACAATTTTGAGACCTGTTAAAGCCCATTGGGTAAGCCGCAAAGCAGTGGATGGCCAGGGCTGATGCAGAAACCACGCATCTGCAGGTTAGATCAGCTGCCCTTTTTCGAGTTTATGAGACACTCCCACAGTATCCTGGGGCCTTTGTCGGCCACTGGGGACGGTGACCGACAGGAGCCGTGTACATTATCCATTATCCACAGCTGCATGATATAACGGAGGGCTCCCCCGGTCCGGGTGAGAAACCACCCCCCCCCCACCCCCTTGACCAGCATGGCCCCTAAAAAACACTATTAAACACTGCAGGGTCGCTTTAGTGAATGTCACAAATGATTTGACCTTTATCCTCCAGAGCAGAGTTATCAAAGCAAGAAAGATCTTTAACGTTTCTGCCTGCTTGCCACACAAGTGGCCAGCTGGAGAATTTATTATCTAGTGAGAAGTCGGTCAACCTCACATGCCATCGCGCACCACCATGTTCTCTCACCTAAGGACCCCCCGCTCCCAGTATCTCGCCGACGGCTATTTTTCCATCGGGTGGACAACTGTTAGATGTGTTTTAGTGCCATTTGTTTGCTTAAACGAAAGTTCTTATCCCCAGCAACCTATAATGCCTTCGATTTCACACATTCCATGAATCATTTCTACAGCTGGGTCTATTTACTGGAGTAACAGAGTAAAACCGCGCCGTCCGACCTGTATTTTCATCAGTTATCCCCAGGTCCAGAATCTATTGCTCCAACCACTGCTCCATTGTGCCTCCAGGGTCTCCATATTTCATTTCCATATCTCAAGTCAAGCGCATACTTTAGGCTAGATTAAACATCGAGATAATGTGGAATACATCAAATTCTGTGCAGCTTTTGCTCGTCGTCTTTAAACTGTTTTTGAGATTATAAAGTGTGGTTAACGGATGGAATGTCTGTGGGGGTGGCGTCCCGTGAGATTGATGTAATACTAAAATATTATGTACGAAACCATAAAACATTCAATTTACATGAAGCAAAATGTTGGCCCAACAGCAGTAGCTTCACATGAGTCCTGCCATAAAAATGTCCTTGACTGGTGGTAACCTATTATTTTTGAATAAGGTAAGAAAAATGAGAGGGGGGGGGGGGGAACTGATGGATGGTAAACCAATTTGTTGGCAGCCAATGAAAACTTTCAGTGCAACTTTGCACAACAGCATCTACACTCAAAATAAATTTCATTTTATACCTTTCTGATCGGACGAATGTTGGGGATTTTTATCTTCTCTGGGCTAAAACAAATAGACAGACATTCCAGACAGGAACAACCAAGCTGTCCGTTAGCTACACACGCCAGTTTGAAGCTGGTGAAGACATTGTCTAGAGAAGAAGTATAGAAATTACTTTCCTTTATCGTGTTAGTGATTACGGCTGTCAACATTCACAGCGTCAAATTTAGGAAACACGGTATATTGGGATATAAAAATGACAAGAAAAAAGACCTTATATCATATAATGTTTCTCATTCTGTTCCATATATAGGTTTTAGTTAGTGGCCACAAACAAAATAAACTAAAATGATGATCGTAGACATTAGTGTGTCAAAGACGTCATTGTAACAGTGCAATTGAAGCAGTAGGGTGGGGTTACTTAACTTATTGTCTGAACAGGAAGTCAGTTCATTTGTGTTCCGGGTAAATATCAGTGACTAATTGAAAGGTAACTCTAAACCTTGTTCTCTAGAGTCGCAGATATCTAGAGAAAGGTGCGAACCATAGATACACTTCTAAGCAACACTTAAAAGTCAATGAAAACAAAAGGCAAAATTCTTAGTCTTATAGATTTTAACATTATACCAATTAAAAACATACAATGTCAGAATTGTATTGAAATTGAAAAATGCAAAGTAAATGTTTTTTTTGTTTTTTTTAATGAATGTTAATTGTGTTTTAATATAGATTTAAAAAATAGCTAATTATTTCCCTGAACAACACAAGCCAAACACCTCAGTGCCGTTTATCTGCTTTTTTCACTGGGCCTTGCTGAAGTCGCCCAAAAATACCAGTGTAATCCAAACTCAAGCCACTCGGCAAGACATTAGAAGAATTTATGATGTGCTAAATATTTCCTTTGTTCCTCCCTGTGGTAGCCTGTGTAGCAATTAGAGTGGCCGTGGCTACATGTGTTCATTACGCTGTTCTTTCACTGGGACATTTTACTGTTTCCAGGGAAAGTTGTTTCCTTTCAAATGCGCAGCTTGGAGCTAAAAGCACAATCGCAGATCTATGCCTGCACATTGATCTTGGCGCTTGCTTTCTCTCGCAGAGATTCCCTCAAACCTTTGGCGCGACCGAGCACTGCAAGCCTCCAAATCTGCTGTGTGCCACGCCTTGGCTCGGTTCCCTGGGACCCGCTCTCACCCCTGGTGAAGCACATTGGACAAGTGTGCAGTAATTTCATGCCCTCCATTTCAATTAACCTCTGAATTGCAAAAGAACGGGTTTGGACAAATGTAAAACCCCTAGTAAACAATCCACCTCCTCATTTTTTAGGATTTAATAATATTTATCAATTTTATTTATTTCGTTCTCACTGTAAACTTTACAAGTGCACTAGTAACATTAATTTACAGGTCTCATATGGTAAAAAATTATCAGTTCTGGGTAATTTAATAAAAACAAGAGCGAGCACGTTTGTACTCTGGAATATAAGTTGCACCGTCTCCATTTGGAAAATCAACTGAGCAGGCTGAAAAGTAGTGTAGGAGTGTAGTGACACGGAGGGAGATTGTAGTAATAATAATAAATCACTCAGAGATTCCTCCACGTCACATGCCTACTGTGATACAAATGACTTGGCCCATCTTTCACTGATTATTTTTATACTTTGTCTGACAGACACTTCTGGAAACGTCGTCTTGTTTTACCTCCTCAGCACAGCTCCCAGGCAAAAGTTCCTTACATATCTATAAATACCACTGAGCTAAATGGCATTTTCTCACCCCCCATAAGAATCATGAGGTCTGACTTGGCAAGATACTACCCCCCCACCCCCACCCCCACACACAACACCCACCCCCAAGTAACAGCTGTCTAAAAAAATAGACCCACCTGGCCCTGTCTCCCAAAAAATACATTCTGAGAAAAATCTTTTAAATTAGTTACCACTAATTAGCTACAACAGAAATGACAACAATGGAAAAGTCTCTTCATTTCCCTGTAGGCCAAAATTGTCCTCCCTGGGCTTAGTTCCCTAGGGACCAGAAAGTTCAGCAAGCCCCTGTAGGTTTATATTTATTTGTTTTGTTTTTTGCACTGGCTTTCTGTGAGACCCCTGGATTTTTTTGCACTGGCTTTCTGTGAGACCCCTGGATTTTTTTGCACTGGCTTTCTGTGAGACCTCTGGATTTTTTGCACTGGCTTTCTGTGAGACCCCTGGATTTTTTGGATCAACACTGCCCAGACTATTTCGAGTCCTGTCACTGCTTGAAGTTTTAATTTATTCTGATGATTCTGTCAATAATCTCACCAGAGCTTTTCTTTTAATGCACGAGTGACGCAAATGCTTTTTGTACTAGCCACTGGTGGCCAGCTTTGGGATGCATGGAGTGGCAGACATTGTTCCTGGACTCCACTCAAGCTCTGTATCATTCGCTTGCTGACAGTGACGGAGCTTTAGGCAGGGGGTGTAAATGCTTACGGTTATAAAAATAAAAAATAAAAAATAAATAAAAAACATTACATTAAAAATTAAATTTGGTTTCGTTAACTAATGATTATTCTTATAATTCGTTTTTTCCCTATGTTTAAATTAAATGCGATTTCTGTTTATTCTAGTTTTATTTACGAGACTGGTCCGTTTGGAGCGTTTTCACACCCGGTCCCTTTTAGCCCGTTTTGTACACTCGGAGTGGTTCCCCTGGATTTTCATGTATATATGAATGCTCAGTACGAAGGCAGACCCGTCTGTAGTAACCCGAACTCAGGAACTCATCTCGGGAGGTTTCGGCTAGGTTTAAATCCGCGTGCGGTTTCACCTGGGCACTTAGTTTTCACAGTGCACTAGTTTTCTACGCATTTGACATAGCTAATCTTGTCTGCAGTCAACTAAATTCTTTGTAATTTTTCAATAGTTGGTTCACTTTTATAATAGGACTAAGTTTGGTTCTTTTAAAAGGGACTATATGTGAAGATACACTTATCTTACTGTAAATAATCAAATTTTACGTCTCATTCTTCCTGATTGGGCTGGGCACACGGATTTATAAGGAGCGAATACTCCGAAAAGGAAAATTGGTCAGGCAATCACTTGTTCTTGCTGTACGCTTTCTATTCTCTAGTTTTATTTGATACATAAGGTCTTTAATATGTTATTTTAGTTTGTTATTTTTATGGTTGAAACGCATGGGGGCGACTACTACGTTTTATTAACTACTACGAGTTTTTTCCCGTGAGTGCGAAACATAGCCACCCTTGTTAATATAAATAAATAAACTGTGATTTGACGACTGCTATTACCCTATTTCCAGACTCTAACGCTGACCACAATTCATTCTGAAGTTGTCTGAGTTTTTTATTATTTGTTAAAGGTAATTTTTACATTCGCTGAAGACGATCTCTGCCGTGCAAGTCAGCACCTTTTGGTGGAAGCACGCCGATTCTTCAGCGTGAAAACCGCAACATGTCAGTCCTCTGAGAAAGATTAGTTTATGTGAGTAATTAGTTCATGGTGGTACTACTGTCATCAATAGTAACTTCAATTAGCTTTAGACATGTTTTAAAGGTGATCGAAAAATAATAATACCAGTACAATGCAAATATTGCTGAGGCAGTTGTTCTTAAATTTAAAAAAAAATCCACTTTCCAAGATGGGGTGTGACAAGCAATTGTTTAAAGTTAAAGCCCAAGGCCTCTTCTGCATTACATTTTTTTAAAGGATTTTAAGAGCAAAAGAAACTGGCAAAAATATTGTATTTTGATTATCATGTATTGTTCTTAAATAGACAAAATCCAAAATAGACAAATTAAGGCGGTGTATTTCTGTCTTCACAGTAATCTAAAATTCAGAGTCGATGATCAAAAGAAGTCCAAAGCCTAACCATACAGTATTTTGACTAGTATATAACAAGCTCAAAATGTTCATCTGGTTCAAAGTCTACTAGGCAGCTGTCCATACCACAACATGGAGCCATTTCAGAAACATTTGGCTTGCAGTGTTTTGAGTAGGAAAAACGCTGGAAATTTGGCTCATCTTAGAGAACATTCCAGAGAAAAAACAAAGAAAGTACCCGAGAGAACTTTAAACAAATCATATAAAAGCAGAAAACAGTGTGCAATTTGTAAACCGACGTGCAAGATCATGGCAAAAGTCTGATGTCACCGTCTTCAGTGCGTTAAAATGCAGGCTGGACTGGGGACCGGGGAATAAAATGAGCTGACGTTACATTTTTAAAAACGTACACGAATGTTTTTTGCATTTGAACAGAAGAATCTGATAAACTGTGTACTAAATTCATTTTTATATACATTTTCAGTATAATATAATCTAGTTATTGCTCATAAAACCTACTGTTTTGTAGGTACATTTTTTTTAAAGTGTCTAAAACTAAAGGCATTATGAGGAGAAATAACCTCGAGTCCAAGGGAACATACTCTCGGTGGGTGGCTATAGCTGCCTGTTGGGGAAGCCTGCGGTGACCCAGAAGTGTCCTGGAAGGTGGGTTTGAGGCGCTGGGGAGCTGGGCAGTTGGTGGACCAGACGACTACCCACATGGGGACATCCACACTGACCATGAATTCAGTTTTCCTGCATGGCCCATGTTACCTCAATTAGCGTTCGATCCGGAAATATGAAGTGGACATCCCTCCCGTTTCACAGCTCGCCCACACTCCTTTGTGTTGTTCCTTCAAGTTACTGAATAACTTTACTTTACCCTGAATGGCTTCAACTGTGTGTGGGGATCACTGGAGAGCAAAATGGGATCCTTCAAACCCACTAAATCTGCCTGCAAATTGCTGCACGAAACATTTGCCATTTATGCTCAGAGAATGTCCCAATGGGACACGAAGCAGATGCCTTTTCCTTCTGTACTTTCTCCTTGATAATAGGCATTGATGGCCATGGGAATTGGGGTTATCATCAGACCAACAAAAGCATTTCCAGAGGGGCAATTCTGTATGGCAGAATGAATCTCTAAATGTGATACAAATCTTTTTCTCTTCTTAATTATTATTATCATCATCATCATCATCTTATTATTATTATTATTATTATTATTATTATTATTATTATTATTATTATTAT
>JAOVYW010000034.1:5574950-5596385 GCA_025775045.1 Hiodon tergisus
TATTATTATCATCATCATCATCATCTTATTATTATTATTATTATTATTATTATTATTATTATTATTATTATTATTATGTGACACAACCTTAAAATAATAGTCAATGATTTCTTGTTAGCCCAATTTCTAGAAAGTCTTTATTCATTTCCCTTTCTTGCTACACTTGGTGCTCTAACCTGTGGTCACATTTAAGCAGACTGTTTACACATAGTTTTGAATAAACAAAAGCATTTTGGTTTCATTCTTACTCCTGTTTCTACTATACTGATAATTTACTTAATTTCACATTGATCCTAGAAATGTTAGGGATGCTGGCCATACCTAGTTCATGACAGCGATTTTTATTTCAGTGCCATAAAACCAACATGGTGCCGTACGGTTACATTTTACACATTATAATCACTATTTACAAAAGCTTTATGTAAATTAAAACTTGGGATTGGGACCTCAGAGGACCCCCCTCTGAACATATACAGACAACCACAAGTGTAAAAAGCTTCTCTGTGGAAACCAGGAACAACAATTCCTTGTAATTTTCAACAGTGATGGAGAGGAGGGGAACCCCATATGTGCTGATCAAAGAGAAAGCTGCAGACATTTAGAATGTTTCAGATTTACACAGTTTTATCCGAATTGGCCTGATTGAATGTGTGGTGTCCAATCAAATCCTGTTTGTGCGTAATGGGATGTGCAGTTTTCTTACATCAACCATGGCGACTTTATTAGTGTTGACTAATAAGTAATGCGTTTATTAACAGCACACTCTGTGGACCGTCTGCCACAAAATACTTTGCCCCAGTAGTATCTTGACTGAATTGAAAATGTAAAAAAATATGAAATTGCCTGGAATTTATTATTTACATTATATATGTGAGAAGATCAAAGAAGAACGTTGGTTTATTCTTTATTTTAGGGCTAATTGTACTGTACTTTTCAATAAGTATTTTCCTCCTAGAGTAGCCCAATGTAAGTTTTTAAAATGTTACGTTGCCGAAATAATTATTGGCAAAACTGAATGCTTGAAGACTGAGAGCAACGCGACAGCTGGCCTACCACCGGCGAAACAAAATTAATATTACAAACCTAAATAGAACAATATTACACTGGGAAAATCAATTTACCTCATTAAACTAAACCTTGTTCTGTTTCCTCTCAAGCCCACAGCTTCCATTGAAAGTTTGCGCATTACAGTCAGCATATTGTAGTTGCCTGAAATAGAGAAGGTAGAAAAATAAATAAAGTCCTGGTGCTCATTCAGACCAAACTATTAATAAGAACTTCATCTTGCATTCCTAAGCCCTTCCCTGCAGTATCCGCTTACCCAGTTAACGCATAACATTCTCGCAGCGTTACTAAAACGTCATAGTAACGTTACGAGAATATTATCCATTAGAAGGGTAATATTCTGTGCTGCTGCCAAATGGTTTCCGCATGGCAGCTGCCGCGCATGCGCTCTGCCATGTGCTTGAACTGGTTGCTGCACCAGGAGTAATAAACTGAGGGGTGTTAAAATCTGTTTTGACTAACTTTTTTTGCAGGAAAAAAACTTTTAGGGCTCACAGACTGTCCCGCACAATACATGCACGGAATTGTTGTCCATATTAATATTTAATCCTTCATTTATTTCAAAGCCTTTTTGTTTGATTATGATCGTTTCTGTTAACCCGGGCTAGGTTACTTGGACGCTGGAGTACATCATTATACTGACCGCGCGCGGAGAAGCGAGCGAGCTGTTAATTCTGACCGCCCGTACATTATGGGGCTGAATGTGTCGGCGGAGTGACTATATGAAGAGAAGCAAGAATTGGATACCTTTTTGAAGATTCGGAGATCTACCGTACCCGGGTAGGCTACTTCACATTATGTATGTATGACAAAAGTTTAAACACTATGTCGTAATATTTTTCCCAGCCAGTTCAATTTTAAATAAAAAATATTTTAAATGGTAGGATTATCATCACAATTTATAGTAATAGTTTATAGTTGCGCCTAAGGATACAGCAATATAGTTTGCTAGTTGTTTTCAACGGAGATTGAAGTTGTTGATATTGAACGTAAAGAAATTATTTCGTTATTGTTTTACTATCATTTATGAAGTCAAATAGTAGTCGAATTGTTAGGTACCATTTGGTTGCCCGGTACAAACAAATAGCAACGTTTGCGTAGCCTATTTAAAAGACAAACGACTTAGTCATCTCTTGACGCAAAAAAGAAAATAATTACATTTCATAATTACACGGCGGTCGTTATCATTATTTTGACATTGACGTGCGATGTGTTAACCGCTTTGAAGGGACTAGTATTTTTCACCCACTGTGACTGAAGTGAAAATGCAATTTTTAATAAACCCGGTTACTCCGTTACTGTAATTTGTTTGTCGTACTACGACTCCCACACTTCCTCTTTGAAGTAGGATATCCCTCCAGATGCACGTGGAGTTTGTGTTTATACTCGATATGTAGGAAATGGGATTCTCATCCTGACACCACGACTCCGCCGTTCAACCTCAGTGGGCTCTTGGCTATTAGCCTGTCTCTCGCTGTCATTACAGACACTTAGAAAATTTGATACCTCAGAAAACATACAGGTTGAATTTCGCACTAAGGACTCATACTTAACACGTATTTATTCACTGCACACATCTTTTGTTTTGGTAAAAGAGCGCTATTATTGCGTGAGGGCATGGGAATTAGATTTGCTCGAGCAAAAACAATATAGGCCCGGGGAGGGTTTAACTACTATTCGTTTCGTTAAACGTATTCTACGTACTCGTGAAATAGTTTTATAAAGCAAGTTTTGTATAGTTTAAACTTAATTTAAACTTTGTAATTTCCTACTAAATACGTTTGCTGTCAGTGAGAAAAAAATATACGCACAATTTTATTTGAATTTAACCTTAGTAGTAAAACGAATATGCTATAATCAAAACAAACGGACCTCAGATGTCTTTGTTGTGTTTTCGATTAATAAATAAAAAATATTATTGATTTATTATTTATTATTATTGAGTTATTTGGTACGCTTGCCCATAAGTGCATTGTTGCATAGTATATGTGTATGGCCGATTATAGAATGGGATAGTAAAATAATAAAATATGGGCTTTGAGGAAATCGTTCAATACTTTCAAAATGAAATAAAATCGTGTGTAACAGGCTGCCAATATATTATTTAGTTTTCAATTAGCTTACACATCAACCGTAGCCTAAACTCGTTAAATAAAGAAATTTTAAAATACTGCCGATATAACGAGCAAGAACCATGAAATAACAGGAGTATTGTACCACCCTGTGAGTAGCTTTCAGTGCTAGTTTTGTGACTAGTAATTCAGGAACATTATCAGGAGAAACGTTTGTTAATTTTACATGTCTAGTTTGCATGCTTACTTCATTTGTTTTCATTTGCAGAAGATGGCTCTGGAGTTTAAAAACAATAGAAATAGGAGATATAATACTGTAATTTTATTTCAAACTATATTCAGCTCACACATTCCATAGCACAAGAACAGCTTGTTTTAATAAGTCATTTTCTACTTTTGCGGTGCAATAAATGTTTGACTCTGATCGTTATTAAAAGTCATGCATTTTAAGAAATTTTTATGAATGTTTATGACAATTTCATGGTATTTACCAGTCGTGTTACATGTTTTTACATTAACCTTTTTTTTTCTCCAAGTGAAATGCCTAACACGCTAAATGAAAGCACTGTCAATGTCCTCAGTGGAGGTTACAGAGAAAATCAATGTATCATGTCTAACTTTCAAGGTGAAGCATTATTGTCTTTGGTTTCAGTTAAAGAGGAGCGAAGAACACAATTCAAAAATAAAACGAAGCTCTTTGAGCATGACATCAGGAACACTTTTTGGTGTCCTTCTGCTTAAAATGCATTATTCATTTTCTACTCAGAGGGCCGTTTAGAAAAGAAAAAAATAAATTATATATATATATATATATATAAACACACACATATATATGTGTGTGTGTGCAAAGAGTACTTGATTGACACAAGAAACCATTAAACAGACCCTCTGCAGAGTTTTGGTGCTTACAGTGTATAGACTGGACTTTGTGTTTTTAGAAATCGTTTCCATGGAACCGAGGGGGAAACGGGTCCTAGTTGGCCTGGAAGACTGAGGTTCAAACACCTCTCAGGTCAAGGCTGAGAATTGATTGGATTGACCGTGAGGGTGCTTGGATAGGTCTGTCGCTGAGCTCTTACTGAAAAGCAAGTGTTCTACCTGGTTCGGCCAAAGATTTGATTCATTTTTTTCCTCATTATAACCCAACAACTTTGAGATAGTGTTCAGCTTAATGTCATCTTCCAAGAATGTTACACATTTCCTAAAAAAAAATAAAGTCAGCTTAAAATTTAACTTTTTGTGTGATTTTCAGCCTAAAAACTGTAAACATTTAGACATCTATTTTTTTCGCCCCTGCTATTACGACCGTTTCTCCATGTAAAAATCCAGTTTTGTTTATGTTTGTTTTTGAAATGCCATGGCCTGAGTGAAAAATGTCTGCTTTTACCAGGCTAAATTCACAACATCCAGGAGCCAGAGGGAATCTTTGGTGCCCACTGGAGATACACGTTTAGAGTCAGAACCAGTTACTCACATTCTTAAATACTATCTTGTTCTTTTTCCACAAAATAGGCACACACGAATTACTGGAGGGAATCATGGTTTGCTGGGGGGACTTGGCCACAATGGCAGATCTGACCGTTTTCTCAATATGAGCATAATGTTGGAACGCACGGGTTCACCTCTCCAACATGGATATGAAGTTTCACGTTAGTCCATTGACTGCCCCCACCCCCTAGGTGGGGAACTACTGAACTATCAAAATGCATGGTAATCAGCTTAATGATGTCATAAGAAATTACAAAGCCATTGGTGGAACAGGTGGTTTTAATTAAGTCAGGCTGTTTCACATAATCCTCAAAGAATGCACTGGGGCTCAAAGGCAGACCGTGCTCAGGTAGATTGCCTCATACAATCCTTACATTGCAGTATCCCTTAATACTTTATGTGTTTTCGAATGGGATATGCGCAAATCCCCCCTGCTTGTCACCAATCAGCTGGGGCTGCATTTATTTATTCCAACGTAAGCCTGAAAGGCAGTAAACCAGACACTTGCCATCAATGTCAATTTAACACAAATACGAACACCCTAGGTGATGTACATTGAGGTGGGGTCTGCTCTAACAGGAATTATCTCTGCATTTATGTAGACTTTTTTTTACTGGATCAGACGAGGAAACTTTGGAAGGGAAGGCCTCATGGAAAGCCTGCAAGATCTCAATGAGCAGTCTGTGAGTACACTCTCCTTTTCTAAAAAGAGAACTAACTTCCCTCTTCTACTTTTTGTGTGTACGGTTGATAGTATTGTGTTTTCTGTTGATTTATGTATGTATAAAATATTTGTTTACCATCTTGCACAGATTTTTTGAATCGCGCTGTGCTTGTCTGATTTCATCACTTTTCCATCGTGTAATTTAACAAATGCTCTGCTGTTCATGTATCGTACATATTATACGCATTCATGGTAACAATACACAATAAATATTATATCCACTGAAATAATGACAAATATACCAAATTTCACTGCGAACAGACAATTGGAGGGTTTAGGGGACAACTCTGAATACTGAAAACCGTAGAGAACAATAACCAAAATAAATGAACTGAATAGATGAATATGGACTGAAAATATGTTGAGCATTATTTGTTTTGGCATGAGGACCACCCAAGCTAAAAAGTTTTCAGTGGGCAACGCTGATGGAGAAGTGACCATAATATGAAGCAGATGTGATTTGAAAAGCTTTGCACAGTAGCCATATGGCAACTGTGAGGCTGAATTAGATTTATATAAGAACCTGCCGAAAGCCACCAATAATGGATTCGCAAAATATTTAAAATGGAATGTGAAAGTATCTGTCATAAACATCGTTAACTTAAAATAGAACATTTATATGTTCAGATTTAAATGCTGCTAAAAATGTATAACCGCAAAAATAGCTGTACTGTATATCATTTCCTGGTTCCTTGTAGAGCCATGCATGGGTATGATATTTTGGTCCGAACGCGCCCCAAGCCTGCCAAATGAAAACCCAAGTCTAGCCCGTCTCAAACAGTTCTGATAATTATGAGGCCCGGCCGGAGCAGAAATACTTAAAATACTAAAACATTTATGTCTCACCTTGCACTGTTTAGTGGCGTGTCAAGGCTAGAAAAGTATGGTTGCTTAGTAACTTTGTACACAAACTCCCCGACTTTTCGACTTCTCGCCAGTCCACTAGCTGGCTGCTTAAATTACTGTATGAGCCTCACTGCCTCACACCTGACACAAAAATATAACTGCATTCAGTTTTAAACTTCCTGACAAAACGACAAGAATGATGAGCATCACAAGAAGCAACTCGAATACAGACGAACTCCAACAGCTGAACTCAACAGCCTGGATATATCATGCAATATTCAAGAATGACCAACACACATAGAAAAGCTTGAACCTTACGTCTGGCAGACCAAAATTAGACTTGCTGGCTAGCTTGCATCACTTACGTTGGGACATTAGCTAACTTTTTTAGCTAGCTAGTTGGCTAATAACTTTATTTTTTCTAAAAACACAATATAACAACATAGGAAATTAGTGGCTGTATTTAATGTTAGTGATGCCGTTAGTAAAATGCTTGGACAATGTCACATTACGTTCGCTAGCTCACCTGCTAGATGGATGTTTTAGTTTTGTCGCTATGTTAACATTATGTCGGGAGGACAGGTTAGCTAATCATTGCTGCTAACATTTGGCTGTCAAATGATCTATCAGTAATTTTTCATGTGGCATATTTGAACGGGATATTATTTTTAATTAATTGAAAATATGAACAAAAAATTAAATATCTAGCTGTATCTATTCACAGTGCTCCTGTTTGATGCTGTCAGTCACCCCCCTCACATTTGAAGGGGCGGTTTCGGATGAGGGTGTATAGACTCTATGCCCTTGTGTGGGTAATGGCGGGCGAGTTTAATAATACTTTTATTTACATTATAATTTTTACTTTTATTACGCAATAATAGCGCTCTTTATTTTACAATAAAATTTCACTGGAAATAAAATGATACTGGAGCCCCAGTCTTAGGTGCAAAATTGGGCCCAGCCTGGCCTTGCCCGGGCTGTAGCGCCTATCTCATCGGGTGATAGCAGAAGTTATTGACCTCGTCTGGAAGAGTTATTTTATGTTCTATTATGTCTGGTCTTACAAAATCATTATCTAGCTGCACTACAATACTGAGGGTATGGATTAAACTCATTTTGTTGATGTTTTGTTATTGCGCATAATTGCACAAAATTTAAATTTAAATTTAAAAAAGGTTAATAACACAACTTTTGAGTTTTGAACTCTCCCAATATTACCCAGGTGTCCTGAATATTAGTTAGTCTAGGGACACCTTACCATTGTCCCAATTTTTGGTTGTTTAAAGATCAGCCTGTATTGTTTACGAAAATAATTTGGCGGATTGTGGGGCTAGTTTCAAATTTCAAAGACATTTGTGAGGAACAGGTGTAATTTCAGCCTTGTGCCTTGTTTAAATGTTGTAGATTTGTCACACTCTGTCGTGCCAACCTAGAAAGTAACAATGGTCTTAAGTAGGGCAAGGACCATTCAATATGTTGTTTTTAATACAGAGATAGAATCTCATTTTGGGGGCTCAGGTGTGGCAGCACTTTATGACTCAGGTCTGTGGTTCGAGAGGAGACCTGTGTGGTGGACACATTTTACACGCTCCCTAATGAATGCGTTAAACACCTTACACCTCCTTGAACAGTGATATTTTAAATGGTTATTGTGCTTGTTTAATTTAGTTTTTCCCAAAACAACTAAAACTGCCACTATAGTAAACAGGCTCAGAATTCTTTGTTGACGGAACGTTGACCTGTTAAAAATTATAATACATACGTAATATTCACAACATTCTTTTGAGTGAAATTGCTTTCTCACTCCAATAAAGGAAAAAATATCTTAGTTTTATTAGTTTTATATTTCAGAGACTTCCAGCTTGGTACCATAAAAGAATGCTTGAGGGGTAACAGCTACAACTAGTAAGATCAAACGGCACTTTTCATATTTTATTTAATCTAAATTAATCTAAACTTTCATTAATCTGAGTAGAGTACAGCTTAATTTAATTGAGAGATGTTTTTGAATGACAACTGATCTCTTACAGGGGTTCAAAGTTTTGACTGCACCTGATGTTCCTATGTAGTCTCTACAGATATGAGTAAATGCTACTTTAAATTTTATATATCATACATCTTAACTATATCATATAATAAAGGAAGCATACTCAAGTCCAAAATATGTAGTTCCGTAGCAAATCACAGTCTAATCTCAGGCACCTAAGACCACTTAAATCCAATTTAAGACCGTTGTTACTTTCTAAGTTTGCACGACGGACTGTTGTTACAGATATAAAAATGTATTTCATAATTTTGATCAGGCACACACAAGTCATTGCAAACTCTGAAGAAAAAAAAACAATGGAAAAAGTTATGATTGTCTCCATGCTGCTGATTACAGTCAGCTTACAGTTAGCTTACCATTTCATATTTGCGTCCTGACACAAACATCTCTGTGTTTTCATTGGCCCTTAGTGTAGCGGGGTGAGACATGAGTTTCTGCATACCATGGAATTAATTTCAGGAGGCTTGAATTCTTTGGCTTATTTGCTGCTAAAAACATGTAGTGTATCTGTATGTTGGTCTTGCTGGTGCAATTTATGTGCAGCTAGTTTGAAAGCATTGGGAAATAAACGTTAAAATGCTCTGCCTTTTGAAAAGGAAACCTAAAATACTGCCATTGTTAGACCCATGTTATCAAATACACAGATTTTAAACAACTGCATTTAATTTTTTTTGGTTTATTTTTATGAAGCGTAATGAATAGTGAATGCTTTAGGATAGCACAGCTAGAGACCGGGTTATTTAGCATTATGCAACTCTAGAACTTACTTAATTTCTAATTCTATTGGTAGTATGAACTTTATCCAAAGCTAGATGTTAGCGTCTGATAGCTAGTTTGCGATTCGCTTCATATTTTGAATTTTAGTATTTGTCATCAATGACATGGTACAGTTAAAATATATGACAATTTTGATATTACAGTGTCTAATTTGACCACCCCTTTTTTCACCAGGAGGTAGTTAGAACAGTTTTATCAGTGTTGGTGGATGCCCATTTGAAATCTAAAGAAGTATATATTCAAATAATTTTCACAAGGATCGGCAAATTACTAAATTGATTGGGGGAAAAACAACAAAAGAACTAAAATTATTCCAAAGATTTGTCATATGTTTTAAGTGTTTTGTTAACCTAAATAGCTTTCATAAATACCTAGCAATAAAAATGAACAAATGAAATGAACGGAAACAAATGGACAAATGAAGTTAAGATTTATACCCCCAGATACAGCTCTACTAAGCGATCACGCTGTTGTATTACTTATGTATATGAAATAACATATTCCTGTTAACAACTTGCCCCAAATCACTTAATATTCATTATATATAGTTTCCTATGGTAGGATAATTGACAGGACGTAAACAGCCTATGACAAAGAAATTAATAAAATACGATTTGTCGATTTATTTATTTATTTTCATTTGAACATTTTAAATCAAATCTTATGTCCCATGTTATAAGTCTTAACTGTAGCCAACCCTGCCACACAGGGTGTTTTCAGTATTTTGGACATTATAAAGAGTGTCTCTGTGCCTTCTATGAACCGCAGAATGGAGTGTGGTCATCTTGTGTGTGTCCCCTGTTTCTCATCAGCGGGCAATTTTTTTTTTCCCCCTGGTGTGTTCACTCATGTAAGGAATCTCCAGGAATGAGTTGTTGGAAAGTGAGGTTACCAACTGGGATTCGGCTGGAATAATGAGTACTGCTCAAGACCGGGAACAAAAAAAAAAAAAAAACAGTCAACAATGCCTTGTCAATGCACGTGCATGGAAATATCTTGTATGCGTTTCCCAGTTTTTCGAGGGAGATACAAGTAACGGGAGCTGTGGTCAGCGCTGTCAAGTGCTGTCATTTCCACGCCGTGTTTGTCAGCTCCCAGCCTTGCGTTGTTCCCACGTAAATCTTCTTTCCTTTAGTTAATTGTAATACTAGTGTTTTTAAAAAAAGAACATGGAAAAGCCAAACCCAACACCCCCCCCCCCCCCCTTCAGTACCCCAGGCCACGGAACCTTTATGGGACAACACTTTTTGAAGTCTCCAGTGTGTTCATTAATCCAGGGAAGGTGGAAGGAAAGAGAAACCTGGGGGTGGGGGGGCAGGGGTATTCTGGGACCCAAGGGAACCGTGCAAGGTTTTAATGTGCGGCAAAAAAAAACACGAAAAGAAAAACTTCAGCTTTTCCTCTGGTGCAGGCCAGGCTCAGAGCACCACATTGAGCCTGTCAGAGGGCCCCGGCCTGGACTACAGAGACGGAGACAGCCAGGGAGGTTTTAAATTGTGCCCCAGTCTGCAGCTAAACATGAGTAGGCGTGGCAGGGTTACGCGCTTTATGTTGTATATCGTAAACGGCTTTAGAATCGGCCGTGCGACATGAGTGCCGGCTAATCCTGTATACGAAAACCTGAGCTCAGAGCAGTGGAATGATGCTGCATTGATCTTAGGTAAATAGGTGCTGTTTTTTTGTACCAAGGCAGCGTGGTATTCGTTTTATGTTTTTATCTTTTATTCCTAGGAGATGTGTTCCCTTCTAACTCTATGTAATAAGCTTTTAAACAGTTTCTGAAATCTCTTTCCAGGCTGTTTTTAAAACAGGGATTAAAAAAAAAAAATCAGTGCTACTGGTTTTAATTGGACAATATATGGGCCTTCCCTTATGATAACTCTCAATTGGTGGACTGTCTGAATGGGTTAAGATTATTAAATATCCTCAGGGTGAAGAGCGATAGCTATAGATAAGTTATAGATAATGTTCATTACTGTAATTAATTCTGGTTTGAAGGTCCAGCTGTTGGTCATCACTAAATATCTACCAGAGACAATATCCATGCCCAGAAAAGTTTCCGAAGCGATTGGAAACTGGTGCAAGAGGAAAGCCGAATGGCAGTGCTGTGAACTTAAACTGAGTCCAGAGATGTGGAGGTTCCTGTTATTGGCATCTGGTAAATGGATACTTTCCTGAGATTGTCGAAACCAGTATGGACTGGGAGTTTTTTGTTTTTTTAATACACTCGTTAAGCCATAGGAAGTTGAAGACTGGGTGAAGTAAAAACAAAACGCCAACATTTTTCCACCACCTTCTCTGTTAAGCGGACGATCGGGCACAGCTGTTGTTGTGACATGTAGGGAGCATTCTGCCACCCAGGCAGGTGTGCATTTGAACGGCAGTCTCTAGCCCAGATTATATTTTTGCCAGCTCTCAGAGCAACATTGGGTACATAGGCCAGGGCCGGAAGTTGTTAAACTAATTAAGGATTTTCCACTTAAGGACACCACCAGCTCCACCTCAACTATTTGGTTAAGATGGATTTGTGTTTTCTCCGGATCTTCAGGAGCAGCCAATTTAAAAGAAAGACGCATGGAAGTTCTTGTGCCTGTCATCAGGGGTTTCCAGGACAAACCCAGCCCAGTCAGAGAACCATCTGTTTGTAAAGGAGTTACAGCAACTGAACACTGAGATCAGTACCTGATTTCGGGGGGGGCAAACAATCCCCACGTTATTGTTGCAAAAGTTTAGTTTAGTAGATTGTCTGGTTGCTTTTGCCGATTTACCGTTTAATTAAAATATAAACTTTAGCAGTGAACCGCATGAACTCTGCAACTAGTATCAGTAAAATGGAAGTATAATGACGTGTATAACATGCGTATCCAGACTGCTCTTTGATAAATGTTCAGACTGCGTAAGTAATACTTTTATTTGTTCCAATTTTTTTTCATTCATAAACAAAGGTTTACTTAAACAGGATTGGTAGAACCGGTAGCTGGTAACTCTCTCTCTCGCTCGCTCTCTCTCTCTCTCTCTCTCTCTCAAGACAATACTTAAGTCGCATAGAATTCTTGGCCTCCTGCGTGTGCGTGGGCAGGGGAATTCTGTGATGGCACCTCCCCCATGCTTGTTGATTGACATGAACTGATTGATGTCACTCCACAGCAATTACAGTGTTGAAACCAGTCTTTAGTTCTGCGTCTCTGCGCTCAAAATAAACAAGTAGCGGAAAAGTTTTTTGTTTATTCCCTCAGATAAAAAAATGGTAAAAATCGAAAAAGAAGTTAAGAAGATTTTGGGATTATGAAAAATAAAAAAAACACAGATTAGATCTGCTTTAACAAAATAGAAGCTGTAAACCATTATCGTATATCAGAAAATCAATTCGGTATATATATTTCTCATTATTAGTTAATCTATGTTTGTACATGTTAAGAAGTGTGAGTCGTGTTATTTAACATGACATGTGCAGATCTGGAGCAATGTAACTCTTTTATTGAAGAATATTAAATTACTCTGCAGTAAAGTTTCATAAAACTGGAGCGAGAGTTCAGTAATCAGGTTATTACCTAGCGGGCCTGTCTGGGAAGGTCGTTGCGCATGTCTTCCTCTCTGCGTTTCCCTGTTTCTTTAAGGACCCATTTCTTGCTTGGAAACAGGAAACACCATTGCGTTAATGTGATTGTGGGTTGATCTGGCTTCCTGCCAGCTGCATGTGATTGACAGTAAAGCCAGAGGTACTAACGCCGGTGGGTGCCTAGGCAACCTTAAGAAGGTGAACAGAGAAGCGCCGTTCTCTGCGTGGAATTCTGGGACGTCTGCCCGTGAGCCGCGATCTGTGCATTTGCCGTACTGGGAAACATAATCCTCTCTCATAGACTCGAATTGCATTAATACAAACCATTGGTTTAGCATTGAGTTCAGGGTGTAGAAGTAACAGCTTTGCCAAGAATGCTGCAGTGAGACAAACAACAAAGAAAATAAACAGACTAAGTATAGCATTTGTTGGATAACCCTCTTTAGCATTCATTTGATTTTAAAAGCATTTTAAAAATATATATGTATTTATAATAAAAATATAACCGAGATGATAAGTTAAATAACAATGTTATTAAGGATTAAATTGGTCGATGCTTAGTACCAGGACTCAACTCATTTGTCTTGTTCCTAAATGTCCGTGTGATTTAATAAAGAAGCGCTAAGACCCACAAGGTGTTTTCCACACACACACACACAAAAAAAACACCACTGTTTTTACTGAGGTTGTTGAATGCTATCTTCTCTATTCAAAGAAAAATAACGAAGCAAAGTTTGATATCTGAGTGGAGAGTAAGCTTACACCAGTATGAAGAAAGTATTAGTCGTTGAGTAAGGTGGAGTAGAGTTAAAAGAATCCTTTTCATATCAATGTCAGAGACCTGTTCCTTGGTACCTTGTCCCAGTCAAAAGGAGTGATGATTGAGACACATTGTCAGAGAGGCTACTCTATACTTCAGGGCCAGGGACACTGTCCTCTCCAGGCAAGGCCAGTAAAGCACAGAAGCAGCTCAGTAAATAAACAAAATACATATTTCATTTTTTTCCACCTTTTTTTACACACACGGTTCATATTTTGTTGGATCCCGGTTATGTTATGTTTTTTATTTTATTTTTTATTCTAGTTTGCCTAAAATATTTTCAGGACAAAATGGAGACTGTGTTTCTGAAAACACATGAATGATTGCCTTTTAATTAAACATAATTAATAATAACACAGCATTCATAGTTTGAATGTAAATTGTTTTATAAAACAGTGTTATCTTGCTTGCCAGTTCTGCTCTCTGAAAGTAAATCAATAAAATAAAAAATAAAAAAATAAAAATGAATCACTTCTGACCTCACAGCTAAGGGTGGCTAGGTCATGTTAGGAACTTGAATCCTTGATCGAAAGATAAAGAATTGAACAGACTAAATTAACGTGAGCCCCAAACAGTTCCTACTCAGGAACCTTTTTGAGTCCTTGAATATGAATTTTTTTTTTTATTATGAAACCCTTGTATTACCCTTGTAAGAAAAATGTATTATGAATTCTCATATTCTTTTTATGGAAAATTGCTTCATAGTTTGATACCATCCAAGTATGTCCCTCTGTGCTTTCCATTGTGCTTATTCTGCAGTGTACGCTGGGAAATGTTTTGCAGTGAAACTTCGGAAGCAAAGTTTCCTAACATTGACAGTAGCTGTCTTGTTTGGCAGTTCTGCTGAGTCAGTGAAGTTCTTCTCTGCGTTGGGATTACTCTGTAGCATTTAATCGTACTCGCTACGGATAAAAGCCAAGCATTTGGCTGGCATAACAAAAAACTTGCTGGGTAACCCGAGGTCGTGCCTCTCCTACTGCACGCCTCGCCCCACGTTGCGCGTCGCACTCGGAGATGAGCGCGCCCGAAGGCAGCTGTTTCTGCACGGGGCCACCTTTTCCCCTTCAATAGCCGGGCAGAAAGTGTTAAATAATGCACAACGCGCAGTCTGGACTGAAGCCCCCCCCAAAATCTGATGTCATCATCAGCATTATTTAACACGTACTGACATCTGGGAGCCAATTCATCATTTAATTGAATTATCCTGAAATGAATATCTTCAGTAATGAGATTAATTTTAATTATTAATCAGGTGCTGACACAGGCACAAGATTCCATGAATAAATAATGGGGTCTTTGTCCGTTCCATTTGAAGGAAGGAGCTGCTTTATGCTAGAGTGCTTTTTTATATAAAGTTTCCTTGGGTTATTAAAGCTATAATCCATGTCGCCCAATTGATTTTACATCAGAATTATTTTAAATGAAAGAAAAATAAACTCCTGGTGCTGTAGGAGCTGCTATTCATTATTATCTTCCAGTGTGGGGGCGAGGCCGAGATCAGGTTTCCCTCCCCCCCCCCCCCATCAGAGAGAATGACACGCTTTCTTCTTCGCTCAGTGTCCCTCAACGGAATACGTTACTTTGTCCGCAGACGCCAGATTGTCATGGAAACACGGCAAAGTAAAATAAAACGGAGACGCAGGACAGCTGAAGACAAACAAAAAAAGGTTTTCTGGGTTGGTCCATTCTGACACGGATTTATGACATTATGGACATTGTGGTGGGTTTCAGACGTCTTTTTGTTCTTTGACACATCTATTTTCCTTAACTACCGGTCACTGTGTCAAATTATGGATCCGTGTTATTGCCTGAGCTTAGGAGGAATTCCTGATAGGTGAGGGCAGGTGTAGGTTACTCTCCAGATGGGGTTTTTATAGCTCAGATCTGATTAGATCAGATCTGAGCTGGACGGGACAAACTGTTTACAATTAACAGCACATGTCCAGGGTAAGGTTCACGTTCATATCCATCAGTGGTTTTTAATTTACCCGAGTTAGTAAACTGAAATAAAGTATACCCTTAATTACAAATGCTTACCCAGGCATTTTCAGAATATTAAAATAACTTTGTGGAAGGCTGTGCAGGTTTTATTATTTTTCCTTATCAGTCTCAATGTAGAAGAGGATTTAAATTGAATCTGTTGTCACAGATTAAACATAAATCCTATAAGACTAGAGGACACAGGTTTAGTGTATCATATGAAATATAAAAGACATAATAGGGAATTGAATGTCCTTATTAATATAAGCAATATTAGATATTTTTAACCAGTGAAGTATTATGCTGCGTTATGCTTTAGTAATTCCTGACTGCTACCTTTTTAGATTAGGCCTTTAACTGATAAACCCCTGTCCAAGAAATAATAAAGAAATTGGCTAGTTATTTTTCTCTGTATGTTACTGCAGATGAAGCGTTGGGTGTCCATTTCTATCAGAGCTCATGGGAGCAGTATTAAGCAGTTATTGCAGTAGTGAAGTGCCTCTCTCTCTCCCAGTGTACATAAGAAATTCGCTCTGCATAGACTCAGTTGTTTTGAGGAACTGGCCTAGTTACAAAAGATAATGGGTAAGAGGGATATGAGAGATTTTTATTTCAGTGTTTTTTATTTTTTTGGTGTTTTTCCTCCCCTTTTTCTTGCAAAGCTTCCGTCCAACCTTAAAAATCGAACCCTGAAAAGCTGTGTTATTTTAAAAGAAACACAAAATATTAGTTTCAGGTGTTTGTCTCATTTTATGAATGTAATCAATTGTTCAGAACATGAGACTGCCTTAACACGGTGAAGAATTTAGGTTAGTTGGCCTGCATTTCTTTGGCTTGGGCTCTTAGCTGTCCAGGCAAATGCCTTTTTCATTTATTTATTTTTTAAACTAAAGCTTTATACTACTGAACAGAAGAGAAAAAAACTCAGGGAGACTGATGCTATGGATAGTTTTTCACAACCATGGGCATGTTCATATGCGGGGCGGGGGGGGGGGGGGTGTGGAAAAATGTATTTTTCAGGAAATGAAGTGGATTAAATTTCAGCTGTGGTAACAACTCAAACAAACAATGCCTCGGGCGCAGAGCAGTGTGATAAATAGGAGTGAACGGTGGAAAAAAGAGTGGTGTGGTCACGTGGACCCGCGACGGCAGAGAAGCTGTGGTGAAGGACTGAGACGTTGTGTTTGGGCCACAGAAGTCGTGTCTAAGACCATCCCTCGTGATGCAAGCCTGAAAATGTAAAGAGAATAAAGCATTATTCACAACCCACCGATGGAATGAACGCAATATATATCTCACAGGCCATTATACTTCATTTGCTGGTTTCAGGCAAATAAGCTGCTGAGATTAAGAACTTCTCATCCCGTGGCAGAGCCAAGCAGTTCACTGCTGTTAAAACGCTACACAGGTGCGGGTGAGACCAATTTTAGTTCTGTTTGATCAGTAATATCCATTAAACCATTTTAAAAAAACGTATTCAATGTTTTCCCCTGAAATTAAATACGTTTATGTTAATAATAGCGACAAAAAGCTTAACTTAATAATCATAACGAACAGCTATAACATATCCTTTCATGAGCATCTTGCAAAGACCTCTTTGATTAAATAAAAACTGATTGGGCTTCAAAATGAGTTAGAAATGGGATTTCATCAGCAAAAAGCATTCCCACAGAGGTCTCCATGTCCCAAATGAAATGTCCTTTAAAGCAATTTCACACGATCAATTGACTGTTTATAATGCACCATTACTTTTTTAAGCATCTCGCGTCCATTCGAAGTTGTACGACATTGATGTAATTAATGTTAAAAGTATAAAAAAGAGTTTGCATTAGATCGACGTGAAACGTCACGCGTCCACGCAAACGCTCTCGGGGCACCGTTGAGGTACACGGAGGAGTTTTAGTCTGCATTTTTGTCCCCTGGACGTTGTTTCCTGTCCTAGTCCAGCCATTTTCCCTGCAGGATCACTCAGGACAAGTGTCTTGTTTCTGACACTTCCAGGACACGTCCCCATGAAAAGGGATGATTCTGTCGCAGTGCGCCGTGAAGCGCCGTTTCAGGGCACGCCTGACCTCTACACAAGTTAAAAGTAGTAGTTAGTAGCTCAAAAGAAGAAAACCTCTGTTTCTATATTCAAAGACATCAATGTCTGATGTTAACTTGGCAACGTTTAGAACTTTTGAGAGTAGGTTAATAATTCACTGCCATTGATTTTGTCTCCATTGCATTCCAAAGGCAGGCAAATCAAATTCTTAAACCGTTTTTTTGTTAATATCAGTTACCTTTCATGTGGCGATGTGGCGGTCTCCTATGAGTGGCAGACGGTGAAGGTAAGGCTTACAGGCAGTGCCGGTGCATTCTGGGTGATTTGTACATTTCAGGAGCCCTCACGATTAAAATGAGCTTAATTTATTAACTAGCTATTGTGGAAAAGAAACCGGTTCTTGTTCTTCAGCGAGCAGAGACCCCAATGTCCCCCGTCTCCCAACTTTTTATGTGTAAGTTTTCATTTTTTAAAATTTTGAGAGCTTTGTTTTATTTGCAGTGAAAGCGCAGAGACTGAAAAGGGTAGACCTCAGAACTCGTTTGAAAATGATTTAAAATGTTATCTGAAGCTCATTTGTCAATTGTGAAGGTTACCGCTCTTCTCCGAGGAGGAACAGAGTGTGGAAGTTATGAAAGTTATGTACAATTTCCCCCTGGGGATCAATAAAGTTCTACTACTGCTAAACTATAATGGCTGTAGTTTGACTAACTGTCTCAGTCTTAGCCCTAAGTCATAGCCCTTTTAATGTGAATTTCACAAACTTGCATTGTGGTTGAGTTTTAACGGTTGGTTATTCTAAAAACCTTAAGTAATTTTGCTTGTAAGGTCCTGACCTCTTTTTTTCCACACAGATTAGCAAGGGGTTATCTGGCATCCCTTTTAGAAATTAAGCTTTGATGTAATCCCATTGCTTTGACAGACTGTAGGGGTGGAGATGTATTATAAGTGAGGCTTTGTACACTTGATAAAGGCTCTAGAATGCTTTTTTGCGTCGAGGTGATTTGATTCGGATTGCGCCCGGTCGAGTTTTTTTTTTTTAACCGCTCAAATGGACGACTCTCACGTCGTAAAACGATAGCGGGTTTCACGGCGTCTTCATTCCAGGGGTTTGCGCGCTCCCAAACTGGGCGCTCAGAAGCGTAGCGAGAGGAGACTGGGAAATGTTGGAGTGTGAACTTTGGGAATGAGGGGCTCTGCTACCTCCTAGTCCTCCGTTGGGTTACCTTCACCCCCTTCCTTGCTCCACTCTGCCAAGTTCTGCTGCGTGGCGGCAGATGCTTATTTTCTTTAGGACCTGCTGATGTAAAACATGAACGCTAAGGCACAACCTGTAGCCAAAAAAAGACCCAAATAGATCAGTGTTTTTTGGTGCCTTGGAGGGGTGGTAGTTAGTAACTTCATCGGTTGGAGTGACAGTAGCAGTACTTGAAGCTGTAGTGGTAATAATAGTAACAGCTGTTGTAAGGCATTGTGTCATTTTTTAGATATGTTAGGGTATTGTTTTTCAGTTTGATATTTTTTTTCGATGTGAAAAATGGAATGGAAACAGGCATGCCCTTTCTTGGATTTAGCTGTCTGCCGCGCGAGTCCTCAGAACCCTCCCGGCAGAGCGGGCCACGGTCGTCAGAAGGAGAAGTGTCCACACACTCTTAACGTCACAGTGGCTATTTCAGTGTGTCCTATATTTAACAATGTGCCTAATTACACGTCTGCTACTTCCATTTCCTTTAAGTTAGGAATTTATTTATTTTATTATTTTGCCCAGTGCAAGGTAGCAGCCAAGCCATAATGGTCTTCCTTGACTCCATTTAAATCAATAATACAAAAGCCTCCTTTTACTACAGACACGCCACAGTTGCTCTGCGAGATTAGCGAGCGGATATGGTTTCAGAGAAGGTTCCGGTTGTCCAGGTTCTGTAAAGGGGGCTCCCGTACCCTCAGAGTTTTTTTTTTTTTGTACTGATTTGTCTTTTCCGTTAACCCTTTTGGCACTGGGGCGGGGAAAGCTCACCTTGAGATATATATATATGTATATATAAAACAAACTGACAAAAAACTAATGAATAGCAGAAAGGCATATATTCATTTGTTTTTGTTTATAATTTTAAGAACATGCCAAACAAATGTTTCATCGTATAAAAAAGGTTAAGAAAGTGGATGGGTTGATGAATCTCTGTTTGAGGGCGTTAAGAAACCATATTGCAGTGTAGAAAGACGAGACTGAGTGGGGGCGTCTCTCTCTTATTGGGGTCGGCGTGTTGTTTTTTATGTCCACTGTGTTTTTGAACACCTCCCTGGTGCCTTCTCCATTGCTGAGAAAATATTTTGGAGTGGATGTTTATTAATGACCCTTGCAGCCTCGGAGATCCTTTCTAATAATAAAGTGCTTGAGTTGTCAAGTGAGGCCATAAATGCCCTAATCTACACTGACAAGGCTTTCTCACCCGGGCCATCAATCATATTTTATTAGCTTTAATATGCATGGGACACAATTTGTCATTTTCACAGCACAGTGGTGACAAAAACTGGTGCCGGCTATGCGCTGCAGGTGTAACTTTCACTGGAAGGTTGTCTGGTTCACACCTTGGAGCTCGCGCAGGGAAAGAGTGCCATCTTCAGTTGCTTTTCTGCCTTCAGCCTCTTTCTCCCGCGCATAGCTGCAACGCCCCAACACCAGAGGCTGTGTGAGGTGCTCTCAGAATGAGATCTGTACTCACTGATCTATACTGAGGAGTGGGGCTCCTTTCTGATCCGTGATTGGTCCGTGGGAACACCCACTTGCCCATTCCTTTGACACAACAGGATTGGAACAGTTCCTTTTCCATTCGCATTCTGGGAGAGGCTTTTCCCCCCTGGGGTTTACATTTTACACTCAGGATTGGGTTTACATTTAAGGAGCTGATGTTGGGTTTCCTGCAGTTCTTCACGAAAGGTGCAAATGAGGCAGGGATGGTAATAAATTAGTTTTATTACCTTTATTGTTGGGGTATAAAATCTGTCTTGTTCCTCTGTGAAATAGGTCGCTGTAAATTATGCCATTAGAAATGTTGTAAAAGACATAAGTCCTCTCTTGGACCCAGTTAACTTCACTGGTTTTGTCTGCACGGCGTCATTCCCAAACACGTTCAGGGTAAAATAGTTGCTAACGCCTGCAGTAAGGCACATGATTTTACCATGAGAGCTGAGAGCCCAGATATCACCAGCTGAGTGTTTCACCAGCTGTGTATTGTTTTTATAATTAAACTGCCTCAGAACGTTTTGCAAATGTTTCATTCCCATGTTATGTGACATAATGCAGGGACAATGCCTAAACGTCTTTCCCTCCTCGAACCCGCAGACACAGCTGATTAACATATGGTTTTCAATTCAATCTCAAGATTTGCTCTGGTATGAGTGGTCCTTGTGTGAAGTTGACAATAGAGCCTTTTAGTATTTGACTTCTTTAGCTTGTTATGGGACTATGTAAACTATTAAAGAAGAATCAAAAAACTGTTTTTGAAACAGGAATGCATGAATTAAGAATGACAAAAAAATATTCATATGCTTTTGATTTCTGAGAAATTGTATTTTAATTAATCTTAAACTATGCTTTTTATTGTATAGTTGTTTCTCATGGTGACTTTAAAATAAATTCCCTTTTAAGAACAAACGTTCTGCGAAGGTAGGCTATATCCGTAGGTATACCTATATCGGATAATTATTCAGACAAAAGATTTTTTGAAATTCTAATAGTTTTCTCTCTTGTATACTTTTTTAAAGCAAACTATGAGAATTAATAGATAACCGGTCTATTGGAGTATTTTTTTACTTTGGAAATACGGACCCAGGGACTGAATTAAGCTCTTGGGCTGTGTCTCGGTGTCCTGTGCGCCCAGACTGTAATGATCAGAACAATGCTGAGTGAAGACCCAGATCTGGCTTCCAGAACGCGGACTGTGGAGCACTGTGGTGAACGCTCAGTTCTTCTGGACCCACAGATTGGTCAGCCAGCGACAGCAGGCTGGCGGGGG
>JAOVYW010000034.1:5605380-5638278 GCA_025775045.1 Hiodon tergisus
CGTGTGCGTGTGCGTGTGCGTGTGCCAGAGGGGATCTGAGAGGGCAGGACGCAGCACAGCAGCCACGCAGAAGTACTGAATTAACCAATAGGGTTTCACACATGTGAGCGTGACTGTGATTAAGTCCCGCCCCACCAGGGCCCTAAATTAATCTACCACTCTGGTTATCTGGTTACCAATTTATTTACATTAAGTACATGTGTTTTCTATCAAATAGAATCGCTGTATACGTCCGGTAGCTTATGAAAATAATTACATAAATTGATTAGTCAGCCGGTTTGTCTCTGCGGGGATTGCTGTGTAGTGTGGTTTGTGAGTTTTTAGTTTTTTCCTTTTTTTTTTTGTGAGACGCACTTGTGATACATGTAAATAGGACACCATTACTGACAATTAGTCTCCAAACAGTGCTAGTAAGACGTACCACGTGGAACTCACAAAGGGAAAGCTGGATTTGTTTTGTTCATTCTCCCTTACAAAGTGACATGATATCAAATTTGGACTGTAATAATTACCAGAGCAAGAACGAAAATGCACCATTGTGTTTTACAGTGGGACCTGGCCTTGCTCAAATTGTGGCTTTGCCTATGACATAAAGAAGGTTATGACGTCATCACCACTGCCCACTTACACACGTGCAGCAGTGTAACTTTGTTTTGCCGGACAAGTTGTCGCTTCCTGCTTTCAGTTGTGAATTCCAGAGATGTGAAGCAACCTTTGCTAGACGCTTCTGGAAGAATGTTTTTTTTTTTTTTTTTTTTTAACATTTTGCTTTGAGCTGTGTGAACGTTTTGCCTATCCCTCCAAAAAAAAAAAAGTGTCTCCTCTTGCAGTCAAAACAGAGCCAATGAACAGCAGTGAGACTGCCACCACCACAGGCGACGGATCACTTGAAACCTACGCTGGGTCAGGTAAGGCACAGAGTGTGCTGCTTACAGCGACGACTAACTCGTGGCTCATTGCATCCAAAGTCTGCGCTGACCCCAGACTGCGTGAAACCGTCAGATAGAGTCAGATAGAGTCAGATGGAGTCAGGGGGCGTACTTCTGTTCTGCACCCTGCCCTCGATGAAGCAGAGTCTGAACTATAACTAGCAAGTGAAGAATTATCTGTTGGGATATTATCTGTTCATGCTTACAGCACACAAGTGGGACATCCAAGGCATTGAGTTCCTGTTGTAAAGTTTATCCCTATGAGCCAAGCTCTTAATCGGTACAGCTGGACCCAGTTTTATTCCCTAAACATGAGGGTGTGTCGAGTCCTTTTTGCTTTTAAGACACAGATGTCCATATTATCAGTGATGACGTTTCAGTACGGTTGGAACGTTCCTGGAGTCGGAGCCCCAGCAGATGGCAGGGTGGCCTTTCGGGTGACATGGTCTGGCAGTGATGTGGTTTCTACACAAGGAGCTGGGTTTGGACGAAGGGACAGGCGTGGTTTGAGAGCTAGTATGAGAGCGGTATGGCATTAGCTGAACAAACACTTGACTACAGATGGGGTTAAATGCCAGGCTGCGAACGCTGGCCAATCAGCTGAGAAAATATGGAAAATCTCAGACCTTGCAAGCACACACATGCACATTGATACAATGCAAAATAATATATCAAAATCAATATAAATTTAAAATATAGATGTAAAAATGAACATTGTGTTATATATAAACAAATTCAGAAAGAAGGAGATTTTTGTACAGATCAGATTCAGAATTCAGAATCAGACTGACAGAATTCCACATAGCTCACACACTGTAATTTCACAGGTCTTTGTAACCCTTATGACCCTCAAGATCCTCAAGACGCGACATCTGACTGAAGCTCTGTGGACCAGGGTAACCAGCAGGCGCTTTTAGCATGGAAGCTCCTCTTTCCTTTGGCCCAGCGCCTGAGAGTGGCTTCAAAGGGGAGGCTGGGATTTGGGCCCCTTTTTTTTCACAGCCGCTCGGCACGTAATGGGCCTTAATGAAAAAGAGGTCTGTGGAGAGAAAGGCGCGGTCCGTGGGCTCACCTGCTGTTGGCGAAAATTCGCCACTGCGAGGAAGAGCTGATATAGATGTTGACAGGTTTCCCAACTCAAGCGCGCTGGTCGGGGGCAGGCACTGAAGTCCCAAAGCAATAGGAGTGTATTAGCAACAGATGAGCGCCCTGCCAGTCAGTCTTTAGACAGTGCTCGTTTTCTGTCCCTCATCAGTGTATGCTTTTGGTCTGCTATGGGAATAAAACTCTGGTAATAATCATAGTTTTTCAAGCGTCTTATTTTTTGTTTTTGAGCTGTGGCACTGGAAAGAATTTGTTTAGCCTGTCTACTTTTTGCTAGCGCCACACTCAAACCCACAGACACACAGACCCTAACCCACACACAGACACACAGACACACACTCATACACACACACACACACACACACACAAGACACACACTCACAGACACACACACACACGCACGCACACACACACACATACTCACAGACACACACGCACACACACACACAGACACACACACACGCACACACACTCACACACAGACACACACGCACACACAGACACACACACACTCACACACACACACGCACACACACACACAGACACACACACACACACACTCAGACACACACGCACACGCACACACTCACACACGCACACACTCACAGACACACACACACACACACTCACAGACACACGCACACACACACACGCACACGCACACACTCACAGACACACACTCACAGACACACACAGACACACACCCACACACACACACACACACACACACACTCACAGACACACACAGACACACACCCACACACACACACACACACACACACACACACTCAAACGCATAATTCCACGCTGTAGGACCCCCTCTTCCTATCTCCCCTTCAGTTTAAAAAGCGGTATTCTGGGTGGAAAAAATGTGGACAATCAGTTTACATAAGAAAGCTTCATTCTCAGTTAATTCCCCAGTGGAAGCACATGTAGGGATGACTGAACAAGCCGTTATGTATTTCACAACGTCCATAAACCAGGGACCAATGAAAAAATCAGAAAATGAATGTGACCCGCTGGTATTCGTACTGATTGGTCAGTATTATAATCACGTTTTGCGTACCTGTTTTTCCTGGTAGAACTTTTGCTTGTGTTTTAATACTGTCTTGTTTGTTTGTAAAATGGCGAAGGCAGTGAGATAGAAGACAGTCAGTCTGTCAAGCAGATAAAGGCCAAACTGACAGTGATTGACTGAATGTAGCCCCCCCGGCATTGAAAAATTAGATTGATAATTTAAGTGCCAGGGAATGATGACACCTGCAGAAAATACCTTTCAGGTGTCAAGGACACCTGGTTGTTTAATATCTTTGTCATTTTAATACTCCTACAGTTGTTCCAAAAAACTTCATAGCATCTCTATATATTTTTATTTTCCTCTCATACTACAACACACTTCAAATATGAACTGTGCTGGTAAACCGTTCGTTCCATCAGGCCTAAAAGGCAACTTGATTAAAATAATCTTCTTTTTGATAATAATCTTTCTTTTCTTCAAAAAAAAGAAGCTCAGTCTTCTCAGGTTTACCCAAACTGACTGGAGGGTGGTGGGGGGGGGGGGGAGTTAGACCTGAAGAAGTTACACTGCCCGTAATTGTTTTATATCTTTAGTGATATATCGCTTGTAGAATCCCTTAGAGAGAGAAAAAGAATGTTGGCTTTAAATGGGATAATGAAAAACTGAGGTATAGCTGGCTTTGAAGTGGAAGTATGATTGATTACGAGAGCAAAGTTCCTGTGCTACACGATGTTCTTCTTTAATCTTTCAAGCAGCCAATGAACTGCAGATGGGCTAATAAAGGCCCGTTGTATCTCTGCCCAGTTCAGACATGCTCGGGCAGGATTGGTCCGCCACTCAGCTTTTTTTCCCAATTTGTACATATTGTACGTCTGTCCGCGTCGGGGGAAAATGTAGGAAACCCAGAGAAAATGCTTAACCTTTCAGCTGATCCGGCCTTGCGGCAGAGCACGTTGAATACCTAATATTAAAATCAAAGACGTACTGTGTTCTATGTCCATAGTCTGGAGAACATAGACAGGAAATGGAACTCTGTGTCCGGTTAATATGTGTCTTATGGTGGGCGTTAGGCATCTCGTCTGTTTCAGTTAACTGAAGGTCACATGAGCGCCCTGTCTCTGTCGTACAGCTCCATGTAATGCATTCTTTTCTTCTTTTGTAGTAATAACAAGCAGTGGCTACAGTCCTCGTTCAGCTCACCAGTATTCTCCACCGATATACCCATCCAAGTGAGTTGGTTTTTTTCATCTGACCGTCATTGTGTGTTGCCAAGCACCATTTCCCCTGAGACATGGTCACGTTGTGCATTAGAAGATTCTTGATGACGAAAAGAAGGCCAAGCGTTGAATTGCAAACATGAGGCTAACAAGGCTGTGACGCCGGAAAAGTAAAAACCTACTGAGTCCTCTTGCATGTGTGGCGTCTGCTCGTCCTGCTGAACGGTAAATAAAGCTCTCTTCCATGAACATAAAAGTTCTCAACCCCAAACCCAGCGAAGACCTTCTACGTCAGCTCCGTTTTCAGTCATTAAAAAACGAAAACACATGTTTTTCTGCTCCAGAAGGGTTTCAGTTGACGTGCGGGCACACATGGAGTGGATCTTTTGGGGGGTGACTAGGAGATTTTACCCCCTCCTTACGTGGTAACCACGTTCCTTTCCCCCACCAGGCCATACCCCCACATCCTGTCTGCACCAGGGGCTCAGTCCATGACAGCCTACGCGGGGCAGTCCCAGTTCAGCGGAATACAGCAGTCTGCCGTGTATACTGCATACTCACAGAGCGGGCAGCCCTACGGGCTCTCCACTTACGGTGCGTTTCTGCAACGCCGAGGCAACGTTGGGACAAGGTTGGCTTAAGGGGCTACAGGCTTGGCTTAGGGAAAGGCATGCCTCACTCTGCAGTGTCACACTAAACCACTTTTAGTGTTACTTTAAGCTTGGTTTCGAGTGAGTGTACAGGCATGCGTCGTTGTTCCATTACACCTGGGTTACCAGTGAACCTCTGCACACCTTCTAATTGTGGTCCAGGATATAATACAAACAACACAATAAAATATCAAAAGCACCGAAAGGTAATTTTACAGGTTAGTAGAGCAGCCTTCCCACCGGGTTAAGTCTGACCCTGGAGACGTGGTAAACACAACGTAGAACGTAGAACGTAGAACGTGCATGATCATCTTTCCCCGGCTGTTTCACTTTGACATCATCTGACTGTTTCCTCTAGCAGACCTGGGCGTCATGTTGCCAGGTATCAAGACGGAAGGCGGTCTGTCTCAGACACAGTCCCCACTGCAGAGCGGTCTGAGCTACAGCCCAGGGTTCACCACACCCCAGCCCGGTCAAACCCCCTACTCTCCCTATCAGATGCCAGGTCAGTGCTCCCCAGACATGGCTATACACAACCAAGACAAAGCTAGATAGCGCTCTGCTTCAAACTTCTGAACAACACACTGCTAGACAGCATTCTTTCAAACTTCTGAACAACACCCAGACACTGCTAGACAGCATTATTTCAAACCTCTGAACACCACCCAGACATGACTATACAAGGCTCTTTAAAACATCTGAAAGGAATCTGTACGCACTTTACACATAGCTACTGAATTAGAAGGAACCCTTAATTTAAATGTATTCTATAATTTTTTTAAATGTAAAACATGCACACAATTCATATTAATGAGAACTTTTGGGACCAGGAATATTGTCCTACTTTGCCGATAAACTGTTTTTGTCCTTTTTCTGCAGGTTCCAGTTTCACCCCATCATCGGGCATTTACGCCAGCAACAATTCTGTCTCGAACTCCGCTAACTTCAACAGTTCGCAACAGGTATGTCCTTTTTAATTTTTTGTTGCTGCAGGCTTCCCAGATCACTGTAGCAGAACACCGTGTACTTTCGTTAGGTTGTGTGGCCGAATTTGTTGTGCGGGTTCGTGCTATTTCAAGCTGCACGTTAGCTTTCGGAATAGACGCTTCCGAGCGGCCACTGCGGGGATGTGTATTCATTTCATCCCTTCACCCGGAACAAAGAGAGTTCCCAATGCCAGAAGCCATTTTACTCCAAGAGGTGGGACGGCCTCCCGTTTTTCATCCTCTCCACCCACTCTAATTCAAAGGCCACATTGGCCTGGAGACCTCATTATCTGGATGGTTCCCCTGTGCTTTCGTTGCTGGGCCGAGACGCAATTTAGTGGCTTCAGGCTAACACGCAGGATTGTCTTAAGCTCCGACTCGGTTCTGCGAGCTGGGGATGAAAATCTGAGAAAGAAGGCAATAAGTGCCTGTCGAAAAGACTCATGTAAAAAGTGAAACAACTGATATGAATGATTGTATTCCTCAAAGAGATAAATAAATAATAAAAGATAATAATAAAAAGATAAATGTTATGCCAGTGCTTGATGGATGTGGCTTTTAAATCAGTGGCATGAGGTAAAGTGGCCTGAAATAAAATGTTTTAAAAAATTGCAGACATGAAGGAGACGTTTTATTGTCCGCCTTCCTCCTCCTCGAGATGGTCCAGTGACAGCTTTAGTGGGTGTGCATAAAAAAGTCACATAGTGGTTGGTACCTTCAATAAAACCCCACTTAGAAATGTTAATTGTTAATAAAGATATGGAAAAGGATCATAAAAGCTTCTCTTCAAAGACTGCAACTCTCTGATATCCTCCAGGACACCCTGTTTATTTCCCAGAACAGAGTTGACTAAATCGCCCCGGGATCTTTTCTGGAAACAAAATAATCTGACTAATGTAAGGCGGTTGCACAATAAGTTCTTTGTGAAAGATGACTTTTGGCCAAGGTTGTTTGACTCAAAAGCACAATGACTGCTGTTTCAGGATTATCCTCCCTACTCAGCTTTTGGCCAAAACCAATATGCCCAATACTATTCAGCCTCCAGTTACGGTGCATACATGACCTCAAGCAGCACAGTGGACGGTACTGGCTCCACCTCATCCACCTATCAGCTTCAGGACTCGGTGGGCGCCCTCTCTGGACAGGCAGCGGAACTGCACCCAGGTGAGTCCTCCGCTCTCTCTCTGTGTCCCCCTCGAGAGGCCGATAGAGCGTTTCAGCTGCAACGTGTCGACTGTAGTCAACAATCAGTCAACAAACAGGAAATTCATAATTCTGGGATTCTATTGGGTCCAGGAAAAGACGAGTAAGTGTTCTTGCACTGAAAACCCATCGTGCGTGCGTGCGTGTGCGTGTGCGTGTGCGTGTGAAAATTGTGTCAAACCATGAAAAGATGCCGGCAACACAGAAAGCGTCGATAGGTGATCAACCAAAAGAGACATGTACAACATGTGGATGTATAAGTGTAGATATTTACTCTACAGAAACATTTGACTTTATTTCTCCAAACTGTTTTGTGTGATAATTTTAAAAGACACTCAATTAATGGTTTTAAACCAAAATTTAAAAAAAATACAAAACATAACAGCCTGAAAACAAAAAAACAGGACTGTGAAATATATTTACATATCTGGACATGTTTAGACAACAGTTATTTTTTTGTTCCATTTGAATAATTTAGGCACATTGTGTGAAACTCCCCGTTGTAGACTGAGGCAAACAACTGATTTTAATGAATGAAAACGAGTTAAAATCCACAACCAGGAAACCTGACACCCTCTGTGCCATGTATTTTTCTCCTGCTTTATTTATGTTAGAGTTAGGAGCTGTGATTGGATGTATTTCGAGTCCAGTATCAAAGTGTTGGGCAGGCACTGAGAAACATTCCTGGATGTAATGGTCTTTGTTGTCTTTTTTTTTTTTTTTTTTTATATTTCAGTTTTCCTTGGCTGGCTTTCCGAACTCTGCTTAAGGCAGCTTAGCATTCTTTCCCAATCACAGACACTTTCTCTTTTTTTCCTACCCTATGGCTTAGCCATTTCTCCTGATTGAGACATAACAATATGTGAGGTGGAGCGCTGCCGTCTGGTTCTGGTTACCTGTCTTAGCCCTGTTCTGGTGGACATATTGAAGGGTTTTGGAGACACGCGCGTGAGTGTGTGTGTGTGTGTATGTGTGTGTGCATGCGCGCCTGTGTGTGTCTCTGCAGTACACAGGGGAAAATAGGATTGCTTTATTCATGGAGTACTGTTTGATTTAACTTGGCATTCTAATAGAAATCACTGAGTAACTCGTGCTTGTACTCTTTATTCACATTCAAATGTGATCTATCAAGTGACAATGCTCAAATGTGATGACCTTTTCCTAATCCAAATGAACCAGATTTCTCTATTTGTAATCTTATTGGATGGTTAATTATATTTATTAAATATTAACATTATTTTTGTTCAAAAGTCCCATATGAAAATGATAGCTATATGGTGCCTGTGTGTTTTGGTATGTGTGTGTGTGTGTGTGTGTGTGATTTAATTCCTCTACCTACCTCCACAGTGGACTTTGACACAGTACAGAGCCCCTCCACCCCTATCAAAGACCTGGATGACAGAACCTGCCGGAGCGGTGGGTCGAAGGCTCGAGGTCGGGGTCGAAAGAACAACCCCTCGCCACCCCCGGACAGTGATCTGGAGGTAGCCCGTGCCAGTTCCACAAGTATCGTCGCATTGAGATAGTTGGAAACCCGTTTTACTGATTTTTGCAGACTTGTATATGAAAATCGTATTTTTATTATGCCGGTAAGTTATGAATTCAGTTGTTGGACTGGAGCGGAATTTTTCAAAATGTGGTCTTTCCTGGTCTTTCCTGGTCTTTCCTGGTTTTTCCTGGTCTTTCCTGGTCTTTCCTGGTTTTTCCTGGTTTTTCTTTAGTTCCATACTTATAATGTGCTCAGTCCTGAAGTCTCATCCATGCTGTTGTATTGTAATCGCTGGAATATTATTTCCATCCTCATTCATATGTTTTATGCATGTGACAGCCATAGCAAGAGAAAAGGGGCCTAACACATGTGACACATGAGTATTACCTTAAGCTAGGATGCTTAGGCTGACTGTATTAACTTTTTTGTTGTGGCTTTTTTTCGTTGAAGCGAGTGTTTGTCTGGGATTTAGACGAAACGATCATCGTGTTTCACTCACTCCTCACGGGATCCTACGCTCAGAAGTACGGCAAGGTGAGAAACGTTTGTTTGTCCCGCTCCAGAGCAGAAATAGAACTGCTGTGTAAAATGCAATTTAGGGTGAAGGCTTGCCATTGGAAAAGTCAAGACCCATTCTTGGCAGAAAGATTTGCCAGAATGCCCCCCCCCCCCCCAACCCCAAGGTGCTCCTTCTGACAGCTGTCAGAGATGGAAGGCTGTCTCTCCACTTGAGAGGCACTCACTATACAGAAACCAAAGCAGCAAATGATTCAGTCTGTGCTGAAGTCATATTCATATTTGGTGGCATAGCTGGTTTAGGTTTGAATTCTGGAGCTCCAGTTTACCAGGATCTGATCTCATGACAGATGATTAACAGTGCACAGTGGTGAAATCTGTTGGAGCAATACAGAATTAGTATTTATGTATCAGGGTTCTCAGACTCTTTTCCATATTTTGTCAAATTTGAAGGAAAGATTTTGTAACAACCTTCGCTGGTTTGAGTTTGTTTTGTTTTGATTGTGGGGCTGGTTTTCAGTCCTCCTAGCTAAAAGAGAGCATTTGTTTGGCCTCTCTTTAAGCGTAAAACGTTGGCTTTTTGGACCAGATCAACCCTCTGTGAAGAGCATACATTACCACTTGGCAGATATTGTTTTAGAGCCACAACTCGGATCGTTGCAACACTTTCATTATTTGTGGGACACACTGTTAGGTCAGGATCGCTGTCGACCTATTGTAAGGGGGGAGGGAAATTTAGGCTCATGATGCAGCCTAGCTCCGTATCTGACAGGATTCCGTCTTAAGAATTAAGTGACAGTTCCAGGCGCCATGCTCAAGTGTGGGCCTCAAAAGAATAATTGAAAAGTCTGCTATATTCACATATACATGAAAAATATTCAGCACACTAATTTTACTTGCCGATTGGCTTTCTATTAATTTACCATAGCTGGGAAAACGTTTATCACCATATGGACAAAGTGAAACCTTTAAAAACTTTTTAAACTTTTGTGGTTAAAATACTTTAAGGGGGACGCATTCGGACGATGGCTGTTTAAGCAGAACCTTGTTGTGCTGCATATTTGTGAAGATGAAGGCAACCAGAGTTTTGTGTACTTACTCAACGATTCAAAGCGTTATTAGCATTATTAGCGTTTTGTGTCGATAATGGAAAAGAGTGAGGAGAGCTATACGATATACTCAACAAAAGCAGTAGCGCTAAACTCACCGACGGCACAGTTTGGACGGGTTATGTTCTCTCGAGTTTCTTGTCCAAAAAAGGGGCGTTGGCTGGCTGGACTAGGCATTCATGTGCGCTTTTCTGCCCGGATCTCATGAAGGTTATTTCTCTACCAAGGCTCGGTGCTAAGACTTCGACTGACGGAGATGCTGGCCGTACCACAGGAGGAGAGGTAGAATCAAAATGTTTCGGTGGTAGGATTCGACTTGCCCACATCTGGGTTCATTTTCTTCACAACGGGGAGTCAGAGTGCACCTTTCCGAACATTTTTTTAGAGAATTCCTGAGTGCGTTTTTTTTTTTTTTTGTGCGTTTCACGATTGAATTCAGTTTACTGACTTGGTTTTTTATCTGTCTAATAGTATTTGAGGTTTTGGTATTTCAAGCATTTAAGGAAGGGCTTCATTTTGGTGATTGTTTCATTTGACTTTACTTTTTGAAACAATAGCGTTTTGGTATTATTAATTTTACTTAACCTTAAACAAACCCTTAACATTTACTTAACGTTAAACGTGTTGAAGTTTATTCGCATTGTAACAACATGAACATTTCAGCAGCGATTGAGGCGTAAACATCTGTTCATTATATAAGTAAATGATCTGCCCTCAGTCCTTAGGTCTGCAAATCACTGTATGTAAACTCATGCAAACAGCTGCTCTTCTGTGCTGACCTGTGTTTGTATGCGTAATATTATTTCACTTCCTTTCCTGACTTTTCTGTCGAGGTCATATTCTTCCAGAAGATTGTTTCCTGCTTTGTTTTGAGGGAAAGTCAGGCTCATATATGGATTTTAACATTTATCGCCCTATCGCCTTTTAAAATCTCAAAGGGGTTGGTTGGCACTCCCAAACACTCATGTCAGGGTGTTCCGTGTTTGGGGTGGTGGCAAGAGTGGCTCATGGAGGTTTTTCAGAGGTTCTTCTTTCTGTCGGAGCACAGGACCAGTCATGCATTGGACTGACAGCCATATGTGGACGCAAATGAGAGTTTCTGGTGACTTTCTACTGAGCTGTACATTTAATAAAGCGACACAGATGAGCATGAAAAATCAGAATGGCTAACTTTATTTGTTGTAATTATTCACAGATTTCGAATCTCTGGAAATAGTTCACCATGTCACATTTAATTGGCGTTGTCTAGTGTGATGAAATCGGAAGATTTGACAAAGTATTGCAGATCTGGGGGGGAAGTGTGTTTTCACTGCGTGCCTTAAGGACAGATCATTGTACTCCCGTTTGCTGATACCACATTGTCCTCTGTCAACAATAATTTGTTTGCAGTGTGTGGTCAAAGATGCTGCCACAAAATGCAGAATTAAAAGAACCCACCCATTCCATTGTGTCATACTGGCTATGCATGTAAATCGTTCAAAACTGTTTTGGTTCCGCTGTTTAATGCGATGCGGAAACAGAAATAACCTCACATTTAACTTTACACAATTTAAAACTTTTGTGAATTTACTTAATTTATATCCCGAATTGCTTTTATCGTTGCACACCAAACTTTTTTTTGCGTTTTGCGTTCACGTTCACTGACAATAATAGCTATAGGATTTCTAGTAACATGACTCATCTGTCAAGGAATGACCTATGAGTGGAGCCAGCTGTTGACAACCCAGATTAGGGGAAATCCCAATATTTTACTGTCCCGCGCTCAATAGTCAGTCGCAGCTGACCGAAAAAACACTTGCCCAATCGGAAATTTAACGAATTAGTGAGTAACGTGTTGCCCCGGGCGATTAGATTTTTTTCCAGTATCGCCGCAGAAGTAGACAGCTTTTAGGGCTCCACACTTAAGCCGCGGTGGAAATGGACAGTTACGGTTTGTGAAGGGAGACTCGACGGGCTATTAACTCACAATGAGAGGTCCTGTCACGCGGCCAGGGGAACAACCAAGAGCTCCAACCAGAAATAAACAGCTGTCAGGGGCGCGCTCGGGGAGCCAACGTTTAACGCTGCTGGGTCTCTCGCCCAAGCAATTCGGACTACCTGCCCCTGCAGCACGTTGCTTGTGTTCCTCCATAGTTACCATTCGAAACACTTTTGAAAAGCATTTTGAATGTCCCAAAATTCATGTTGAGTTTTGACGCTGTGTTTTTAACACGTTATTTGTCGTCATGGATTAGCCTGTACTTATAATTATTTTTTAACATCATCATAATGGTTTTTTTAACGTTAAAATAATGCTATACTGAGGCCGGAGATTTTTGGATCAGTGGACAGAGCAGCTACTTTCATCAGGTGTGAAGGATCAACAGTTCAAACGTATAAAGCACAGTTTATAACGAGAAACTTGACATGTTTTAATGCATCTACATGTGTGCTGGAGGTACCTGCCTCCAAAAGATCCAATCTTTAATTGCTGTGATCTTAACATGATCTGAGCGTAAATAGCATCCGGTCGTTCACAATAGCCTATAGTGTAGAGGCGTGGCACGGTGTGTGAGGAAGAATCGCGACTCCAGAGCTAGTTCTGCTTTCACACCTTAAACCCGTTTCTCTCGTTCTGCCTTTAAGAAATACGGTGACAGCTGTTTCTATTCAAGGCCAGGGTGAGCGTCCTGTGTCTATTTGTGTCATTGCTATGGCGACCACCACCAGCAAGTTCTAATAGATTTCTGTGGTATGCACCTCAGAATGAATTTAATCCCAGGTCCTCTGAGTTTTCCCCGCATTTACAGCTCTGGTCAAATTAGTTCACATGTTGTCGGGACGACATGAAAAGACTGAAATGTATTTACAGGAACGGAACTCCCCCGTTGGTAACTGGCGGCTTTGTAAATGGCATATCACTGATTATTTTTTACTTAAATGTACTGATTTACACACCGAGTCTTAAAACGTTAATTTATCTTTCAAAAGCTTTCATTTTTATTGCAAATTTTGGTTTGGGTTATTTACATTTAGCTTTGCCCATTGTCCTGCTTGGTTCAACATTTTTAAAAGTCCGGCTAAGCACACTGGGGTTGACGATGAATAACTGTGCAGGAAGTTTCCATTTCCATTACAGCTACAGCTACAAGCACATTTCTGTGGAGAGACAGAGAATTACAGCGGATTAGCTACACAATCAACGCCGGATTATTTCACAAATGTGTACGATATGATCAATTTAGCATGGCAGGAATACTACTTCCATATTGGGCCTAAAGAGCACAGAAGGCATACAGATGACTGTGTTTATGACAAGGACATCGCTCCATAAAGCACTAATATCTCCATAGCATGTATTCCACTGGATTACTCCAGGTGCAGCTTCTCGAAAATTTGGTTTCTGTAAAGAGCTAGTTTTTGTTACACAAGGGAAGAATCGGGGATAATATTTTATTTACTGTTGATTGACATACCAAGTTAATTCATTGTTAATTCTAATTGTTAATTCTATTATTGTTATAATAAATGACCTTTTATTGTGAATGTGTATTACCTATTTGACTCCGGAACCACACATGATTAAATGCGTGATTTCAATGTTTGAACCGTGTAAACGGGCTTGTAACAGCCATTGTAATGAATACGCCTGCACAGTATGTTGTCATCAATCCCAGAGCGCTAAGCTGGGCATTTAAAAATGTTGATCCCAGCAGGAAAACAAGCTGTTATAAAAACAATGTAAATAACGCATACCAAGCTAAATGAATAATAATGATATATAAGGCTTTTGTTTTTGAAGATAAATTAGCAATGACACTGTGATGACATTTACATGTCACGCTGAGGAGATTAGGCACCTTGAATTTGTGCGTTGGCACAAAACACTTTTAATTACACAGCTTTAGTTTTTATTTACATATATATTTCCATGATCAGACTGTAGATTAAACACTCAGTCCCTGACCCTACTCTTTCTGTTTTTCACTTCACCGAAAGAGGGAGACCTGGGGTTTTAATTAGCAGCTGCAGGACACACGGTGGGGTGGGGTAAGGGGGATTAAAAATACTTGTTGAGGAGAAGCATGGCCATATCTTGCTCCGGACGTGAGCATGAATGAAATGGAGGTCCTCTCTGGGCTGGGCCGGGCCGGGCCGGGCTGCAGTGGGGGGGGGCGCGTACAGCGGGGCTATTCTGGGCCGCTGATGGCGGCAGCGAATCACGAGGAGCGGCATCTGACCCACGCTGGCCTTTTTGCAGATGATGGTTTTCGCAGCTGAGCAGCAGTTGGCACGCCTGGTGGGTTTTTTTTTTCTGCGGCGCTCGACCCCCGCAAAGTGGGGATTGTTGACGGGACGGGACAAGTGCGAGTCGTCTGTCATCAACTGCTTAGATTATGGGAACATACCTCTGCAATTATGGCCCTTCGCCTCAGAGCTGATTAATCTGGTTTGAATAATGGGTGAATTTTCATTAAGACCAGGATGTAGGTTGTCAATGGAACATTCCACCACTCTTAAATAACTACTTCAGCTAAAAGCTATAAATACTAATAATTTGTCCTTAGAATCGCTTACTAGCCCTAGGATGTATGCATTCTTACCCTATGGCATTATTACATTATAAAAAATAAAGGTATGGGCCTACACAGTAAATGTTTTGCTGTTGTTTTACTGAACACAGCGACTCCGAGAACTCATTTAGTCACCTTTGACTGAGTGACATCTCTAACCTGCGCCTCAGGGCCTGTTTGCACGAATCTTTTTGCGGAACGTAATGTCGTTAACCCGAGTCCGTTAACCTCCAGGATCCCCCGATGGCGGTGACACTCGGTCTGCGCATGGAGGAGATGATTTTCAACCTGGCGGACACTCACCTGTTCTTCAACGATTTGGAGGTGAGCGTCTACCTGCCTTGCACTGTCCGTCACTTGCACTCCTCCCATACCACTGTACACGCCCGTCACATGGCAACAAACGTCGTCCTTCAACAAGGAGGAAAAGGAGGTATATGGGCTGTTGGCTAATACAGTTCTTTTTTTCCTCAAGTGATAACAGTGAGGTGTCGGGGATAGTAAAACAAATCACGTGGGCTTAATTATGGCATTGAGTCAGTTAATCCCAGACACCTGAACATACACTACCTAGTAAACGTTTTGCTTCTATTGGTCTGTTAACTCTAGTTATTGATCCCGGTCCCTAGTGACACATTGGAGGGATCAGCCTATATTTATATTTGACCATTAGGTTAAAGCAAATGCCACGAGTGGAAGGATAACAGCATTTGAACTTGAGATTTGAGAGTAAATTAGGGCATTCAGATTATATGTGACATGTGTTTGATGTTTGTTAATTGCAATGTTGTTATCCTTTTTCTCTGCAAAGTCAACCAAACAGCACTTCTTCCACAGCAGCACAAAATTGACTATTAAATTCTGCAATTGTGAGAAGAGTATATAAATGAATTAGAATGGCATTGGGGGGGGGCAGGATCACCCCGACGGGGGTGTAGCTGGCCTGGCGTGGGCCACCACTCCCTAGTGCTGAGTGACAGATCAGCTAATAACACGCTGTTGTTTTAGCAACTCAAGTGGTGCGTCCTTCTGGTGGGAATTAAATAAATTCTGTCCCGGCTTTTGTTTACACAGTACGTGGTTCAAGTCAGGGGAGGGAGGGGTGATGTTCCAAGGGGGGGGGAGATTTTGTCAGGTTGGGGCCCCTATCTACAGCTGCAGTGCTTGGGGCGAGCGCAGCTGAGGGCCTGGCTGTGTCCATCAGTGGACCTCTGCTGCCCCTCCCTGACGACTCTGCTCAGCTCTGACAAACTCCAGTGCGATGCCATACAGGCCCCCATCCACCGAGCTCACACTCACACCACCCCTGGCAGCGCCCAGCCATTCTGAACAGGGCCTCACCTGGGGGCTTTGTTTGCATTGCAGGAATGTGATCAAGTTCACATTGACGACGTCTCATCCGACGACAACGGCCAGGACTTGAGGTACGGGTAATATCTAAATCCACCGCTCCTTTAAACAGCTTGCATTTTGAGAGAAGAACGTTGTTGATGCGTTGTAAAAGAGTGCTAGAGTTTAACTGATTTATTTTGTATGTGTAATTAATCAGTATTGTAAGTGAAAGCGTTTTCATGTGCGAAAATGTGTGTGTTATTTCATACCAAAGCTAGCATTGATTTTATTGACAAAAACAAACGTTAAACCTTTTTTTTTTAAATGAAGAAAAATCTCTGTAAATTATATAGATTTGATTGCATTGTGTGTTTTGTCATTTTAAGTTTAGTAGAAGTAAAAAGAGGGATTTAGACAGAATAAGTCGTAACAGCATTAAAATAAAACATCATTATTATTATTATTGACAGTACTTACAGTTTTGCAACTGATGGCTTCCATGCAGCTGCAACAAGCGCTAACCTCTGCCTAGCCACAGGCGTGAGAGGTGGGGTGGACTGGATGAGGAAGTTGGCATTTCGCTACCGAAGAGTAAAAGAGTTGTATAGCACATACAAAAACAATGTTGGGGGTAAGCTTCTGTGTGTTTATCCGAGTGATAACTATGGTCTGAAAACAACCCAGGTTGTCACATTTAAAAATCTTTACTGGAATATGCATAATATTGATGCTAGGGAGCGCTGTTTGAATCTGTTTCAGTTCACAGGTGAAGATTTCATTTTAAATGGGCATTTAAAAAAAAAAAAAAAAACTACAACTGTTTTTATGTATGTTTCTGATGTGTTTATATAGTTTATATCTTTGATTTTGGTGTTTTGGATCAGTGATCAGTTGATTCGTAAACCAAACTGCATTTTCAACCAATGATGTTTATTCGTAACCAAACTGCATTATCAACCAATGATGTTTATTCGTAACCAAACTACATTATCAACAGTGCTGTTGACTGTGTAATTTAATGCAAATTTTGTTTTTCTTCTCCGTCGGGGCAGTCAAAATGAGGCAGTCAGTTACTATGGATAAAGTCATTAACACAGACAAATCGGTAGTCTTGGTTGAACCCGACTGGCTTCGAATTGACAGCTGGATTGACAGCTGGATTGACAGCTGGATCGCTAGTTTCCTGCAGAGGACGTTTTAATGTGTTTTAGGCCTATTTTCTGGTGTAATCACAGGTGCTGCATGAATACTGCACATTTTGCATTAGGAAGACCGCACATGATAGCATGCGTTAAAATAAATTACATTAAAAATGTTTTGCGATGGCGGATTAAAGGTAGATAAAACTTGAAACAGGGTGATGAAGAGAGTTCCTGGGGACAAGAAAGCAAAAACACAGTGCCATGAAAGATTGGTCACCATGTACAATCGTCATATCCCTAAAGTTTGAGACCTGGGTTTTAAAAAAAGATATATTGTTATTTTAATATCGGTCTTATTACAGGGACTAAGAGAGGGAAATTCTGTGTATAAGTATCGGTTGTTCGGAGGATTGTTTGAGCAGTTTTTTTACAGAAGAACCCTTTGCGAGGGTTTGCATGCTACGAGATGTAAAACGTTCTCACTGTGCTCCGACGCTTGCCTGTGGAAAAGCATTCCCGGACGTTGTCCCAGGAACCCGGCGGGCTGAGAGCGTTCTGGTCCCTAACTGGCCAGGGTAGTCACATCATTGTCCCCTTTGTGAGATCCCCGTGCTCTTTTGATTGGAAGGTCTCCTGGGACCAGCCAAACGGGACGCATGGCTGCAACTCCGCGCAGAGGTGGAGGCTCTGACAGACTCTTGGCTCACCAACGCACTTAAATCACTGTCAATCATCAGCTCAAGGTACACACTGCACCTGTCCACCCGGAAATTACCTGGTGGGTCCAGTGCCTTAACTGTGATGGTGGAGTGTCATTGCTTCACCACTGTGTGGTGCTATTTTCTGCTCTGCTGGTGCTTTACTTGTGTAGGTTTGTTACAGTTTCTAAAATATGTGTCATCTAAATGATAAAGCCTCCATGTGTCTCTCTCTCTCTCTCCCCCTTTGCTTTTTCTAGAAGCAACTGTGTCAACGTCCTGGTAACGACGACGCAGCTTATCCCGGCACTTGCAAAAGTGCTTTTATATAGTCTCGGAGCTGCTTTTCCCATTGAAAACATTTACAGCGCAACCAAAATAGGTAATGAAATCCATTGCACAATGTTTCAATTCTTTTCTTTTCAATTTCCTTCTGAAAGCATATTGAAAGACTAAACTGTACATGTGCAGAAAATTGCACACAAACGGTTTACGGTACAGGAGCTATTAACTGTTCATGCTGGGAACGCCATTGTCTCAACACAGAGAATTTTACTGCACAGCGCCCCCTGCTGGGCCCCTGTGGCCTGGCAGTGCTTTTTATAAACTGACAAGTCTTGTACTCTCACAAACTTACAAAGGCGACAGTGCTGTGTGTGTTTAAAATGTTCAACTATGTGCTAATTAAACCACCAATTTGTGGCTCCAACAAGCTGCTTATTTGATTCCAGCTATTAATTATTTTTTTATCCTTATGTGAAGATTTATTCTTATGTAAACAAATGAAATAATTGGAATAGCATGTTTGCCAATGGCCCAAAACAACCGGACGGACTACAGTGCGGCTGTGATCGTTATTCATTGTTATTCCAGCCTTCACATTCACGTTACTTTATTCATCTAACCTTCTGTTTATTTATCAGGAAGAAAATATTTAAAGCCCAAAATATTCAGTTATTTCCTCTTTATTGAGCACTGCTGCACACACACAGACACACTACACACACACACACACACGCACGCACATATGCGGTATATATCCAAATTGAAATATATATTTACAGCAAACAGGCATATTTATAAAAGACATAAAAGTTACAAAGACAATGTTAACCCCAATTTTCCACGGTATTATCCAATAAATATAGCACAGGACGTTCTGTTTTTAAAAAATACATTGACTCTTTTCCAACCAGTTCTAGTCCACATCTGAAACCCTTCTACGTAAACTGTCAAAATCTGCAGCTTTTGTACATAGATCAGATTGTAATTATGTTTAGTTTCATTCCCTGACAGGTACCGTACTTTACTTTCTGTTCTAGAATATATTTTATTTTCATTCTAAAGCTGGCTATTCAACACACTGTTTTAAATCACATTAAACGAAAATTTTTAAAATCAATTTAATGTGAAAAGCTAGAAATACCTTTTGTTTAACATTATTTGCATATCTTTCACTTATATTATTGGTTATATTTAGAGGACTATATAACATTTCCAAACAGTCCAGTGTTGGGTTCAGGTAAAAAAAAAAAAAACAGGTCTAACAATCGTATATCTTATTAACAAATTATGTTTGACATGACAAATAAAGTTTGTATGATATCCAGTTTTGGAAGTTTTATACTAACAAGAAAATGCAAAATACATTTTTACATTTCCGGTTATATATATATATATATATATATATATATATAATGTCCGACTAAATCTTCCTTTTCCTTTTTGTTTTTGGGGAAACAAGTTATTCATCTGTGTTGAATGTTCCCAACCCCCTTTTCTGAAAACTGTCTCATCATGTTTAAAACCTGTGCCAATCGAAAGTTAAGGAGTGCGTTGTTTTTTCAGGAAAAGAAAGCTGTTTTGAGCGTATAGTGTCCAGGTTTGGCACTAACATAACATATGTTGTGATTGGCGATGGGCGAGATGAAGAGCATGCGGCTAGCCAGGTAGGCTCACAGCTGAACTCTTCCTTGTTTATTTTCCAGGAAAAGAGAGTTGCTTTGAGCGCATTATGCAAAGATTTGGCAGAAAAGTAGTGTATGTTGTAATTGGGGATGGTGTAGAAGAGGAACAGACAGCGAAAAAGGTAACAACACTGGAGATTCCTGGGTGTGGCGTTTAGAGTGGCAAGCTTGTCTTTCTCTGCTGTAGATCCCTGTTTTCTGACGAAAATAAGGTTTCCATCAATACAGACCAATGGGGCCAGATCTGCCAGTGGCTTCTCCATGCTAAACATTTGCTTGCATTCTCTGTTTTGTTTTTTTATCCATCTGCATCCGTCTGTCTAATCATGCCAGATTACACGGTTACGCTTATTCAGAGCACAACGCAGCTTCCAATTAGCACGGATATCCACAGTCATTACAATGAATTTTTTACTTATTTCATACTGTTTTTTTTGCTTTAATCCCTACACAGTGCTGCTAAAATTAGATAACAAGATAACCCAATGGTAATTGAGAATCACGGACGTTATTTGAAAGTTGCACTCAAACACATATAAATAAACTATCATTGCAAATGCATGTTTGTAGAGCCTTGCAGAAATCTGGTCCGTCGTGTCTTTATTGCAAGAATAACTGGGTGCTATGATCTGTGTCGTTCCTCTTACCCCCCCTGTAATGCTGAACAGTGTTCCTTATGGAAAGCGTTTCTGCCGTCACATTTCTGTGTTGTCTCAAATGTGTTGGAAAAGTGCTAACACAAGGTGATGCATTCCAACCAAACAGCGATTCTTCAGAGCGTACCATCCGTGAGTGTGTGTGTGTGTGTGTGTAAGCAAACGCTTGGCTAAGATCTGCTCAGCCTAATTGAAGAAATTTGATTAAAATACATACTTCATAACTGTTTACATCACCATGTGTTGATACCGGTTTTGAAATCCTGTAAAACGAGAATTTACCCTAGAAGTTCGAAAGAGCGGTCTGCGTTGTAGATACATGATGTTAAACAGAGCGAAGGAACAACATACAGTACAGAAATCATACTGTTGTGTAACCAACAGAGCAATCCCCTCCTGACTCTGTGTGCGAGCACGGTGGCGGTGCCCGCATCTCTCTATGTAGCGCTCTTTAGGTCTGCATGCAACGCGCCTGCGACCCCAGCCTACGGACGGCCGCCACGACGGGCTTGCATGAACTGACTGGTGTTGGGGCTTCGCCGTTTCCGCTCACTGCTGCCCGCGCGGGGGCGTTCTTCCACGGTGGGACGAGCCACGTCGCTCCACAGCACCTAACCCCTGTTTGTCTCCGACACAGCACAACATGCCCTTCTGGAGGATATCGAGTCACTCTGACCTGCTGGCATTGCATCAAGCACTGGAACTCGAGTACTTGTAATCGTATCGTGAAGCTGGAAGTCCCTTTTTATATATCTATTTAAAACAACAGTACACTGCAATTCAATTTTTTTTTTGTCTGTGATTTTGAACCTCTGGCCTTTAACTATGAACTGTCTTAAGAAGACAAAGACTCTACTTTCAAGCAGGGGATTGGACTGCCAGACGAAATCCTGTTTTATCAGATCTTCACAAAGGTCTTATGTCATTATATATATGTGATTTGTGGAAACAGGCCGGTACGAAGGACACCTACAGGCCAAACCTGAGGAAATGAAGCTTTCCTCCGGTCGTTTGCGAGAACTCTTACTACTTTAGGTCGGGGCTAAAACCCCTTCCTCCGCCCAGGAATATCATCCTCAACATTTTTAACAACGCTTTTACTGTACCTCCCTAACCCTGCATAACTAGCAATAGATCTGCACTCTGAATATGACGACAGTCAAGTCTGAAACTATAATTTGTGTAAATTATTTTACGGTTACTAGTTTAATGTGGAAGTGGATATGTTTGAACTAAAACTTAATTTTGTCTCTTTTTTTTTGTAAGTTTTGGCAAGGAGAATGTGCATAATGATTTGTTGTGCCTTTAAAAAAAAAAAGAAAAAAAAGTGTTGTGTGTTCCATTGTAATTTTGTTTTAAAAAACCTTCTGTAGATTAAAAACAATCTTTGTGATAATTTTTGACATGACCAAATTTCATAAGCATCAGATTTATCGTTGTGTTTTGAGAGCAGCAGAACCAGAAGCTGAAACCAGTGGTAAATAAAGCTTTGTGTTCACTGGCTTCTGATTGGCTTGTTTGGAGAGAACCCACTGCAGCTGATCAAGAGAGGACATTCAGGATCATCCAGGTCTTTAAAACACAAGCAATGACACACCCCTTTAGTTGAAGCTAAAAAAACTCACTTGGAACTCAGGTTCCACATTTAAACAGCTTGGCCATACCTACACAAAGAGGGAGGCGTCCAATTTATCGTGGATACTGACCCTCAAGTGACAGTCCAAGCTAATTAAACTTCACTATTAAGTATCCTGAGAAGTATAGCACACGCCATTCTAACTTAGTCTGGGTTAAATGATCTGTCACTTATCCTAAAAGAAACAAGTGTATCCTGCACTAAAAGTTTCATTTTACATTAGTGCAACTCATTGTCAGATAAAAGCTTAAAACTGCAAATACCTTGAAGTCCCTACCACCACCTTCGTGGTCATCAGCCTAAACCTACATACCGTTACCAGGACCCACGCGATGAGGTTATATATTAATTGGTACTCCTCAGACCATTGCTTTCCTAACCTTCAAACCCCCTTCATGATACCAGCTCTTGCCTCCATTAAGACTGGTCGTAGAAGCTCCACATGTGCTGGTTTTTGATCCCATCTACCTCTCCAAACCAACACTGATGCACAAGTGAAGAGGATCCACACAGGTTACAGGGTCTTAAGTCCTGTCCTTGGTCCCAGTGAAGTTGTAATTGGACATATGTCCAAGCCGTACAAATTCTTACTACAGGAAAACAAAAATTAACCATGTGACAACTAAAATCTAACAGCTTGGGATCCGGAAAATACCACAATTAGTTTCCTCCTTCTGGAGCAATACATTGCACAGCAATATACCGCATATCAGCATGTGTTCAATTTACTAATCTAAAACACACAGAAAATGAACAATGCAAGTACCCTGTAGTGTTCCACACAGGTGTGTAGAAATTACATCAGCACATTAAGGGCACCTCTCCAAAAGCACACTTAAGGCTGACAGGCAGTCAGTCTTTTTCCTTAGGTATAAGGACCACCCACCAAACAAGAAAAATTCCACACCAACTCTGTTTCAAAACGCTTTTATTCACACCTCACTTTTTAGCCTTGAAGTATTCCTCAATCACATCCTTGGCTTGGGACTCCTTGCCATAGTCCTAGAGGCGAGAAGTTTCATTAGTGCTGCCACCCAAGGCAAGCATTCAGTTTTGACCCACTAAAACTCTGCTATTAAGCACTGCAAAAATTGGCTTCCAGGAACTGCGCGCGGTTAATAAAGCCCAACAAGGTGCCTGGCGGACTGCACATACAACGCAAGAGTTGATTTCTGTACACTGTTGCCACCTTAGGGACCTCAAAGACAACGGCACGTCCTTGAGGCTCGTACCCAGGCAGTTGCTATAGCCAGGGAAAGTTTCAAACAGCTGCGTGGCACAAAGCACAGCACCTGCATTCGCCTGGCATCGGTCCCAGTGAGACGAGAGCGCCGGCTTACCTTGATGACAACGCAACTGCAGCCGACCACCTTGCGGGGCTTTCCTTCCCTGTCGATCTTGCACAGACCGACCCACTCGCCCAGCTTCTTGTTGTCGTCAACCTGGGTCAGAAGAAGGGAAGCGGGGCATTTTATTCCCACTGCAACACTGCAGACGAGCCCACATAGAGTACGTGGCCGCCGTGTCTCAGTAGTGATTGGGTAACGATGGCAGTTCTCCACACCAGCTTCAGCAGAGGGAGCCAAGTTCTCATCATAGACACAGCAACTCAACACCCGAACAGAACCGAACCACCGAACGTCGTAGCCCGTGTGTCCAAAATCTCCCTCATGGATTCCAAGTGTGAGTGACGCACTATATCCTACAGCTTGCAAACAAGTTTGGTCGAGCTGTAGAGTGCCCTCCAAACACAAACCCCCCCAGAGCGACAGATAGGGCCTACCTTAATGAGGTTGATCTGATGCTCAGCACAGAGGGCTTCGACAAGCTTCACGTACATGGGCTCGTCACAGTTGGCAGCAAGGACACAGAGGTGGGCCTGCCGTCTGCGAAGCACAACCCACCCCAGGAACAACTTATAATCCAGTAGATGGAACTCCAAACCAAATATTTAACAGTGTATCTCAGACACAATTGGGTAACAAAGGCAGTCCTCGTCACAGGATTCAGTAGAGGGAGCCAGAATATCATCACAGATACGGGAAGGCAAGAGCTGCCCCAGTGCAAACCAGGCTTTTAAAGAAAAAATCAGCGAGACTACGAACAAGGAGAGCCATACTTGTCCAGCGCCTTGGCAGCTTCGCGGATGCCGCGGGCCAAGCCATCGTGGATGAGCGCGGTCTTCAGCACTTCCGGGAGAGCGGTGTTAACATCCATCACACCTCCGGCTGCGATGCTTTAAAAAAAAGTGAAAAGGGGGACAGGTGAAACCGCGGTCAGAACGGACGTTAAGTGGAACACGTGCATAGACGTTGGCATTTCAGAAGATAGCTTTCACTCATAATTAAGAGTGAAGGGGTATCCGACTAAAGAATAAAATCATCATTACAATGCCAAGTCTGAAAAGTAAAAGAATTACAAGAGACTAATCCGTGGATCTTTTACTCATAAGCAGCTACGGGCAAAGTTCGAGCAAGTTAACAAGCAATGCTTCAACTTAAATCATACACTGTTGTATCGTTTTTAACTTGATTTTGAATACACACCTCCGTAACACTTAACATGAGGACACAATCGAGTTGTTAACCCGCTCACACTTACCCTTCCTCGGCCATTGTAGATTATCGATGGATGTTTGACCCAAAAATCTAAAATACAGAAATAAATAAAACATCACAATAACACTAATAATGAAATAACCTCATTTATAAAGCTTAAAGTACGGATGCCTTAAATTTTCTTAGGATTCTGTAAGCCATGTATGAAACTCACCCGAACCTCCTTTCTATCAGCGGGGAAAGAGGACGTCATTTCGTCGACGTTGGTGATTTAAATTCAAAAGGACCCCAGTTTACACTATGGTGCCTATCTAAGTGCCCGAATAACACGTTTAAGATTTATCCCCTTTTTTACGATATTGGCTTTGAATAAAAAAAATATTGTTTTAAATACATGAAAACTGAAGTATATTTTAACACAAAAAATATATTTTACAAATGCCAACACTTTGAGAAAGTCACAGCTGTCGTAGCCATTATTTACCACAAAGGGGAGACAAATTGTGCTAGAATACCGTCAAGTGTATTATGTAACTATTATCTTCCATTAAATCGTCCTGGATCAGCGCGGCTGCTGCAATTATTGCGTTTAGCTTATTGATTGATTTCAAGAAGAAATTCGGTTTCAAACGACTATTTATCCGTTCAGGGGTATTTCTAGTTAGAGGCTGTTCTTCTCTGCTGTGTATGTCATACTGATTTAGGACACGCAGCACGCATTTGCGAGCTTCGTACAGTTAATTCATACCACAAATGTCCAGATAATGTGCGGTTTTAAAAGAGTAATGAAGTATTATAGACCACTATCTAGAATGTTGATTTCCCACGGGGTTTTCTTACATTCGCGTTTGGTCTAATTGAAGTGTAGCGGTTCACATTTTTAAAGCTAAACGAAGGTAAATTTAAAGCTAAATAGCCCATCTGCCTCGGGTCACTCTCTGTGCGGAGAGTCCAAGTTCTCCCTGTGTAACTGCGGGTTTCCTCCTTCTGTCCAGAAGTCGGCCCTGTGTGCGGCTGCCATTCTGTCTCTTGCCCTGTGATGGATTGGCGTCCCGACCACCGTCCAAAGTTTAAATAATATCTCATTCTTGACGTAAATAGTTTGCCGTCATGATGGTAATGAGTCCCCCCCCCCCCGTGATATTACTGTGTCAACAGACACCGATTTTATTGATAAAGAATAACAATTTTAATGCAATAATCTCTAGAGGGGATTTCCATAGTCAATGCTTCATGGGTTTGCCTAGTTTAGAAAGGGGGGGTTGAGAAAGCCAGCTCTGTGTGTGCCACTCTGCATGTACAACTACCATGTACAAGAAGCATTCACCCTGTCTGTCTACCTGAGACTTTAACCATATTTTTCTGAATTTTTCTGACGACTTTCTTTGCCCGTGTCTATGGCCATTCCTACCACTCTTGGCCTTTTGCGGGCACATCAGCCTTTTCACCGGAAGGAAATATGCTTACAAAGCTGAGGTGGAGTAAAGAAACTATTCTCAATTTTCAGGCGGCTTTGTTTTTCATCAGCCTAAAAGAAGACAGTAGATTCCAGGGATTCTTTGTGTATAACTATCTCTGAGAACGGTCTGCAGTGCACAAGTTTTTTGTTTTTTTTTACTGCCTAAGGAGTCTCGAAATAAACCGTCCATTTCGCTCCGTACATTACCAGTCTTCAAGTTGGAACACATTTCAGGGGAAAGCCTGTCTCAGTAGAGGAACACCAAACAGAGTGAGCTGCGGAATCTGCTGGTACACGCAAGGCTGTGTAAGAGTCAAGATAGGCGTGGGCAGGCAGCACCTAGGTGTGGTCACCAGGTATACCATACCTGAAGCTCTATCTCCTGTTATAATGCCTGTAATAGCGTCCTTTAGAGACACTCCTGTAAAGGTGTTCACCCACAGAGATGTCTCTCACCATCTACTGCAGCAGCGCCGGTGGATCCCGGGAGGTAGCCTTTCCGTTTAATTTAATCGCGGGCATTACTCAAAAGGATCTTGTTTGATGTTCCTTAAGAGATTTAGAGCTGTCAGGTAAACGAGAAACATAACTGAGGTCGTTTTGCATGTCGCCAGACCATAAAGAATGCTCTGTTTTTCCTTCAAGATTAAACAGAACCAAAATGAGATCTTTCAGTATCTGGACAGCAAAAAGATTAAGTACAAAGCTGTGGACATCACGGAGAGCATCGCAGTGAAGGAGGAGATGAGACAGAGGACAGGCGATCCCAGTGCCATGCCACCACAGGTCTTTAACGGAGGCGTCTATTGTGGTGTGAGTATCATATCGTACACTCAACCTTCTGCCAACTTCAATGGCCTGTGTGGAGGGTCTGGCTCTGAAGTATGAGGTTCACAACGCTAACGTTTTATCCACTCAGTTTGCAATGGATGACAAAAGGTCTTATTTTTAGAGTGTCGTGTCACACACAGCAGTGATTAAGAACAGAATTTTACCAGTCAAAACAAAAGTGACTAGTTCTTCCTGTTCAGGAGGTTCTGTGGCGATGTAATCGTGTAAAGACACACCCTGCTGCACCCCCATGCTTTGCAAACATTGCAAACACTACAATGTTAGCTACTTACAGCTGAGCAGTTCTCCTCCCCAACATCAAATGTTAATCATTAGTCGGTCTGCCTGTGTTATTCCACGTTCTAAATGTGAGGGTGTTCCCAGTATACCTTACTGCCTGTGTTAAACTCACAGACCCTTTACACTTGCAACCCTGCCTATTTCGGAAGTTAAACATCCGTCTTGGGTTTAAAATGACTAAACTCCCCTACACAGGGTTTAAGTTATCCACATTGCATTTAACATTGCATACGTTCATACAAATGTCATGGAGGAATTGTACTGCATAGACAACTCTTTTGAAAGTCAACAGTAAACGGTATTTCATATGATTGCAGGATTATTCCAAGTTTTTTGAAGCCAGGGAGGACGGAAAAGCAGACGTTTTCTTTAAACTCAAATAAAATTGTCTTTGCTGTTGTACTTCTTTGACATGTATCTGATAGCAGTTTTTGTGCAATGGTAAGAAGTATATTTGGCTTTTTAAAAACTTTTAAAGAGAAATTATATTGTGTTTTGTTTGAGGTGAAGGCAATCTTTGTCAAACAACATCCAAATTCTATACATTTAAATGAAATCACATAGCAGTCACAAAAATGTGTGAATAAAATGTATCATTTATAATCACATCAATAAATGCATAATTATTCCAGTATGAGTCCAGTATGAATTCCATTCCTTTATCAAAACTGGTTTACTTATTGCAAGCATACTGAATGAACCTGGAGTAGTCAGCAGCGGTGTACAAAACTAAATATTCACGACCGATAGGTCTTTGTTTGACCATAATTACCAACTGTCATTTAATGGATTTTTTTTACATCTTGTGACACACCTACAAAGTTGAAGCTCCGTGTAATCCTCAGCGGTAGAACAAGCTTGAACCAGCTCGTACAAGTTGAACTTTTTAAAGAAAACCTGGGCTAGCCGAGGCTAATGCGTTGTGGTTTGCTTGTCAAGTGTTTATATCTTTATATCTATTTGACTAAATGCTTAAGTGCATGAGGCTAATCTAAGCAACATTAATCGAGGTAAGATGCCTGAACTGAATTTTGTTACTGAAATTTAAATGTTTTTACAATAAAATTTAAAAAAATAAACTGACCAAAAACATTTAGCTTTGCTTTATAATGTTGAACGGCTAGTTTCCACGTCAATCGCTGATCTGTTAGAGCTTTATATGATATCGCTACCGGTGATGGTGCGCAAATTATTTTTCACTCGCATGCTATTCAGTATTGTCGGTTGCTGTGCCTTTATATATAATGTGTGACATATGAAAGCAATAAACAAACATATTTATTTTGTCAGCTTTTTTTTAGAGACTATAATGCGTACCTCAACCGAGAAACCCGAAGCCGCTTTCCGTTGCATGGAAAGTGCTGATTCTTCTCGTGATCAGGTTAAATATCCTTGTAGATTCAGGTGTAAAGTTTTTTTTTTTCCCCATAAACAACATTTACATTGATTGAGTACGTAACACAATACAGCAAGGCCACCTATCCGATAGAACCAGACCACTTAAAGATGGGTTTGTTTGAAAGGGGGGCGAGGCCGAGGCATTATCTAATTTAACAGCTTCCAAAAAAACTTGGTTTCGGATCACGTTCGTAGATTTGTTATTTTTATTTTTTAAATATTGTCTTCTAGACATAGAACTCGGATTCCGTTTTGCGATTCATTTCGCGGTATAATTAGATACAAATCAAAAGTAATTTTTTGGGCCTTCGACAATGTTATTAAAAACATGTACCCTTATTATTAGTTTGAAAATATTACTTGGTTTTTGTTATTTTTAAATTACCGACAACATAAAGATTATTTCCGCCCCCTTATTTTTGCACTCCGAGTGTTCGCCCAGCTCTAGTAATCACGTAATTACGGGTCTGCTTAAATACCTTTCATTTTCCAACCCACTCCAGCGAAGTGGCGTTGCGATGCGATCTAGTTTCAAAGTCAAGTGCAGATATGTAATACATGTACGTAACCTTAAATAAACTATTGAAAACAAACCGCTGTATAGACCTATCATTTAGCAACTACATTAAAAATTAGTAACGTACTTAATTTTAATGCGGTTCATTAGCCGAAATCAGTGAAATATTGTATCTAACAATGTGGCTCTAATTATCTAATTACCTTCTAAAAAGTCATACGAATTTGACTCATGAAAGACTAGTTACCACATATATTCATCTTTGGGCTGGATGGGGGTTACTACGTCGTAGTAAAGATGAAAAGCAATGTTTTCTGGAAACACTAGGTGGCAAAGTTGAGTTATTTCTTTGCAGACATAAATACCTTTTGGTATGCGCACTGATGCCTTTCAATACAATTCCCTTTAATGGTCCCCAAATAAAACTAGACGTTTAATCTGATTAGGAATTCTCTATACTGTAGACATCATAGTTAATCCTTGAGGAATTTCAGTTTAAATTCCAGTGTGTGTTTTGAGTAAACGTTCTGCTGTGATATGTAAAGTGGGGCCCTTTTATGTAAATCGAATAGATCGGCTGGAACCTAATCAGAATTTTCACCAAGATTTTATTCATCTGTAAATGTCGGCGATATGGATGAATACATTTTTAAAACCTACCCTATGGATAGACACCTTAGCATATATTTTATAGGTTCGAGCAAGACGAGGAAGCTGTCGAATAATCCAAAGCGACGTTGGTGCCTTCAGGTCAGTTTTGGATTGAAGTTTTGTAGAAGTTGTCGCCAACCACCAATTAAATTATTATGTAAACTATGTATATTTTATGTTTGTGTCACAAATGTCTGCTTTACTTTTGTTGGGGATTTTATTTTTTTGATGGGAGCGTGATAAATCTGCCATTTTCTTTCCAGAGCTGATATAGCGTGATCTTTTGTGTTATTTGTCTGTTGAAGACATTTAATAGAAAGCGGGTTGCTTTTCGTGGGTCACTCTGAACATAGGCTGGTCAACTCCGAATGTTGATTACCGTTAGTTATAGAAAGGGGGAGAGAGAGACCACACTTGTCTTACGATTCTTACAGCGGCCACAACAAACTGGGACATATTTACATATTTATCAGGGTCGTGGTGATAGCGAAAAAGAAGACAGGAACTGCTCGGTGCGGAATGTGTCTCTGATTATTTAAGTTTATTTTCCAATTGTATTTTTTCGCGTTGTACACATAAATATTCAGAACTGCTACTATTGCTTCACAAAACAAAAAATTCGTCAAGTGTCAGGCATCACAGTGACTAAAATACAGTTATCTCAGACGACCGAATACACTTCTTGTGATGGGTCACTGCCACTGGGTCACAATACACAAGGCTGATAAAATACCGTATCAGCTATATTATACACCTTGATTAAGGCACATCACCCTTTCCTCCTAAATGTGTTTCCTATCTTATATATTCTTACATAGAGACATGCCATATATTGACACATACACATATATCGAATATACAATTATACGTATAGTGGGAGAAGGACAGAGAAACACAGACAACTACTGTTGGTTTCGTTAATCATTCCGCAAGTTCATATACAAATATATTAAATTATTGATAAACCTATGAAACGGCAACAGCAAAATAAATAGGCCTAATGAAACAATCATCCTATCAATATTTTGTTTAATTTCTGTAGCACAAAGTGAAACGCTTATTGTAACACTGGCACAAATGACTTGACAGCTTTGAAATTACTAATAAAAATAACGAAAGTGGAATTATCATTGGTATAATAATTGTTTCTTTGTGTTAACATGATGAATTTTATTAATTCATTTCGACGTGACCTTTATATAACTGTATTTTATTACAACAGAATTAAGTGTTGTTTAATAGCCGCCATCGGTTTTGTGGCGTGGAAAACACGTCCCTGTTCTCCACTGTTCAGTGCTGTGATTGTGAACTGTTTAACGTCTGGGTGTAAGCGCTTAGCTTGTGACATTTCTCGTTAAGATGTCTGCTCAGTAGTGCCATTTAACTATTCGTGGCTAGTTACTTCCGTGTGCGTCAGCCCTCCTTTACTGCGGTTCTTAGAGCTCCTACTAAATAGGAAGTTTACAAACCTGACGAGAGTACACGCGGTAGCGATCGGTGGTAGTAAAAACCACAATAAGACTTCATAAACAATATCAGTAGACTGATTTTGTCGTCCATATCGCTAGTCTCTGATCTATTGATATTCTCCGCCATTGGTGTGCATACCAACAGGAGGCATTTGGAACTTGTCTCCATGTGTCGAATTGTGTGACGGAATATCGTCTATATTTCCATACTGTTTCAGTCTCCTCGTGGATATGCCTACAATATATGCTCTGAACTGTAGTGATCTTAAAAGCCTACTCAAGATCACAAGTAAGCATAAACACAACAAAAAGCTAAACAAAACCTTGTCGCGGTTTGGAACTTTGGACTTGAATTTGGCTCAAAAAGAAAAACCGATCCATTGGAATGCAAAACCTGTACGACCTTTGTAAACAAATGGCTGACGTTCGGCCTGCGTTCATGCTACAGCTGAATGGAAAATATCTCAGTCAGGTTAAACGGTATCCTTTTTACAGATTTGTAAAAAAAAGCATCAGACAGTTTTACCGGCGGTTTACAGAGCCCGTCTAAATAAGGGAACGCATTATGCAAAGTAGCGTTATGGTCTCTAGTGGTGGAAATGCTACGTGGACCAAAGCCTGTGGGGTGTACGCGTCAACAGTCTACCCATCCACTCGTGACAGTTTAATGGAGCAAATACCCGCGCAAATGTAAACTCAACGGAAGTCTATCAGTGCTGTTAACCCCAGTCTCCACTTGGAAGGCCCTGACATACATTTCCAGACAGTTCACAGCAGGGTCAGAGGATACGTGATTGCCCTTTTTACTTTATCTTATGAAAAAACAAATTCACTAAAAAAAATTTCCACTGGACAGTGGTAACAGCCCGCAACATTTCCATAAACGCTAGCTTTTATGGGCTGAAAACATAATTTAAAATATGACTTGGCAATTGCATCCGATTTTACTGAAGATTGGACCGATGCAAAAGACATTAGTAATATGTCTAATACGCTGCGTTATTAATCACGCGTGAGAAAAGGTCCCACAAAGCACTTTCATTTAATAAAAAACTAAATTGTGCATTAAGTTTCTGCTTGCTTCAGTTGTCATGTATGAGAATGGGGCCTCAGTCTGGTCCCTACTTGAAAGGACCATTTCTCCACCCGCTGCGCCATACTACAAAATCTACACTTCTAAAATTCAAAAATTCTTCTTAAAATTTACACTTCAAATTCTACACAGATGACCAAAATGTGTTTGTAACCTTGGATCAACCTTGCATACAGGGATTCTCGTGCAAGAGCTGGCAATCTAAGACTTCAGACTCCAGGCTGCTAAACTCCTTACGCATTCCTTCAGATGTTGGTCCTCCAAATGCGGTTGAGTAAACAAGTGACGTCAACCCAGAACAGACCACAGGAAATTTGAGTCGCCCCTCCTGTCTATGAACTCTGCTAGGCAGGCCTTTGGTGGAAGATAGCACGATGACCGGCTATAAGAAAGCTAAAGGTCATCCGTGTACATTTT
>JAOVYW010000034.1:5669063-5680510 GCA_025775045.1 Hiodon tergisus
CAACTCGCAGCGACGGTACATTTTAAGGTACCGACTTCACTTCATGACGTACAAATCCCGCGTGTCACCAATCCACCATTTACCTTATCTCTGTAGGTAAAACATCACCGTATTAATGGAACGGTTTTTATTTTTTTGTGAGCGGTACCCCCTCAGACAGTGAATCTTTATTATAATGTGCAAGGTATGTAAAATGAAAGATTGTGGAAAGTTTATTTTGAGAAATTTTGATGGTTAGTATTGGAGGATTTTATTTTTCCATTTCCCGAGATTTTTTTTATTTAAGTCTGTTATTACGAAACCTTTCCGTTTCTGATATTCCAACAGATTTTTTTAAGTTATCTTTAAAATTAGCAATAAATTGTGCCTTCATACAGTTTTACGTAGAAGTTATTTCATCATAATGCTAATGCAGTTGTTTTAGTTTTGTTATTGTTTGGTTGACAAACGGTCACTGTGTGTTCCTGATCCACTGAAGAGAAAACTGGTCATTTAACTCTTGGCATTTGAAATGCACCTTGTGCAACCTGACCGGTGCACACAATCATTTATACAGTTCCTATAGTTTTATTCATGGTCGTCTAACTTGCTCTGAAGCATGCTTTGTGCCCCCTAGCGGCCCTTTGTGGAAAACTGTAAAAAAATAAAATAAAATGTAAGGGTTGTACCCGGGAAAAGCTTTTTTTTTCTGCTTTAAAACCTGGGTACAATTTAATTAGGTCACGGTCAAGGAACGTGTTGCATAGATGCTGAAAATCCGGTGGTTTTGCTTGATTAGTAGTTCTTAAACTTATTAATTTATTAAGCCTTATTTAACAACCCTATAGAGTTAGGAACCTAATAATGTAAACGTTTCTCTTAAAAGCCTGCCACGTTGCCCCTGAGGAAATTACACAGATAGTGACACCCTGAGTCCCACTGGGATGGGAGACATTAAACCTGTTACACAGAGGAAAGAAAAGCAACTGAAAGTAATGTCAAATTTTTTTCCAAAACACATTTTTGGTGAAAGATGTCGAGGTTTCGTTCCTTTAAAACAAAATAAAAGTCAAGGAGAAACACGGTCGTGAAAGCGGGGTTGTCAGTGCACAGTATTCAGTCTTTTTTTATGTGTTTGTTTTTAAGTCTTTGGCAACTACTGTACAATATGTATTGGATGTGGTTTCATTATGAATATCACCTTATATGGAACTATGACCTAAAATAATGAAAATGGAAAATAATATAATTTTGGAAGTTAGCTTGGTGGTCCTTGGTTCTGTGGGGTTTTATCCAGCATGATATTGCTGGTGTGTTGACAGGGCGAGGTTAGCAGGTGATCTTGATATCCCTTATTCGTATTACAGGATAATCAATCAAATCGGCCTGCATGTTTTTTTACGTTTTTAGTTTTTAGTACAGCACGGTAGCTTCAGACATACTGCAGACTACAGTCTGAGGTCTGAATCAGGATTATAGTACGTATCTAGCACTGTATCTCGTGCTACTCGAGCTTAAAGCCATCCGCCTCAAGTATCCTTTCCGTTTTTGCACTCTTTGAATATTGTGTCCTAAAGTGATGATGTCGTGCTGGTCATGATGGGAGGCGGTGCAATTGAAATGACATCATCATTCACATGCTGAAATGTCCCTGCTAAGAGCCTTCATGGATGACCCCCCCCCCGACCATGTGACCCATCTATTGTCTACACGGAGTGAAAAGAAGAATCTGAAGACTTTTTTTTCTTTCCCCCCGATAAAGAGGCAGATGTTTTTGTCCTCTACAAATTTAAATTCATATCAGGAAATGCAACTTTTTAGTTCCCTTCCTAATCTGCCCACACCACGGACTTGTTTTTTTTCCCCAATGTGATTTTATACCTGGTATCCATTTAATCTCTGGATTACGAAACACAGAGCTAAACAAAATAAAAATGAACTTGTGGTGAAGTGCATCATTAAACAAAGAGCCACATTTCTGAGCCTTCGGTTTACCCCCCATTATAGACAATTTAGCTGCTTTTGTATTGACAGGAGAGGTACACCTATGGATCTTCCTGGACATCTGGTCATTACCACCTGCCTCACTTCTGGCCGTTCCGTAGACACTGGCCCCTTTGTGTTCGAAGTTTTTGTTTGGAAGCTGTAGAGTATAATACTGCTTCTGTGTTCTATAGCAATCACTTAAGTTTATGGTTTTGGTATGGTGAGGAATTTGCCAAAGACTGACACTGATCCACAGACCTCAGTGCCTGCCTGTTGGCCGTCGGAGCGATCTGTGTGCACTTCCTGGAGTCTGAGGTACTGTTGGCGTGTTTGCCCGTGTACCCTACAGACACTGGGAAAGGTGGACAACCTAAGATGTTTTTTTTATTGTTTTTTTTTTAAATAAAGAACATATTTAAAAACAAAAAACAAAACAAATGTATTTCAAATGTTCATAAGATATAAATGTGTTGATATCATATAGTCAAGATATTATATAAAATGCCTAAGGTACAAGAAAACTGTTTGTGTGTAACTTTAAAAAGCACTTACATTATTTTGAGTTTAATAAAATTTGGATTTCTTAGAGGAGATATTACTTTAATCTCTTTTTGTTCTTTCTAACTGATTTTAGTGTATTTTTACTTCCATTTACTCTTTTATATGCAGTTGTGCTTCATTGAGCATTGCATGTTATTAATCTGCACTTTTCCAGACACCTGATGTTGACACAGGAGAAATTTCTGTTCAATGACTGTGCCTTGTATTCTTTGGGGTTTTTCCTTGCGTCTTCAAAGCGTTATACTGGATAGTCTGGGGGAAGTTTCATTAGAAAGATATATTTTAATGTATGGGATGCCATTGTCGCAGTGTGTGGCTCTTTACTTAACAGCAGGCTGTCTGGTTTTAGAGGGGTTTTTTGTTTTTGATGTTTTTTCCGATTGCCAAAAACGTTTTATTTAACACTGTAGTGCAGTCCTTCTAATTTTAAAAGGACTTTTTGTTGAATATCTTACACATTTATCACAGTCTGATCTCATTTCCTAAAGCAGGTTCAATGAACCAAATATTTGGTTAGACGCTGGGAACCTAAAAATGTGCAAAGTTTAGGAAACGATAGGAAACGGTGATCTGCATTGTGTGAGAAAATGAATTGACGTGTAAATAATGCCTGTTACTTGTCACTCTAGTGTTTGTCACAAGTATGCAGTAGTTACATTGGTGCATTAAATTGTGCTTAAATTGTATTTTTTAATATCCAGTACTTACACGGATTGTTTTTTTGTTCAGTTTTGTTTTTGTTTTTGAACAGACAGACTGCCTGTTAACCTGTTGTACGTGTATGTTTGTTTGCGTTGTGTTCTCAGTTCACAGAATTGTGTTTGTGACTTGTAATGAAGGGGAGGGGAGAGAAGCTGACGTCAGATTCCAATGATGTGTCAATCTGCTAACCCGTCACCGAACTAAATTAAAACTCACTGCTTCCACCTGCGTCCACACACACATACACACACAGTTTTCATTCAGATACGTTTTTTTTTCTTGCTGTTTGGAAGATCTTTGTCCTACTGTGGGGTGGAGTTGGGGAGGGTGGGGGCTTTCTATGTTAGTTTGGATACTTTTATATATATAAAAAAAATTAAAATGGGGGGGGTGGGAAAAAAAAAACCTCACCTAGAATGTATGTGTAGGGAGTACTGCTGTCATAGCCTGTTAGTTCATACGGATATTTTTAAGAAATAAAACAGTTGTGTTTCCATGTCTTGTTTTCCTTTATTTTTTTATATACTAAGCTGTGATGAACATTACAGAGAAAGCTTCTACAAAACCAGTTATTTCGTAAGTATGTGGGCACCCCTTTAAATGAGTGGATTTGGTTATTTCAGCCACACCCCCGTGGTATAATATCGATCACACAGCGATACAATCACCACAGACAAACTCTGGCAGTAGAGTGGCCAGTGCTGAAGAGTTCAGTGACTTAACGTGGCACTGACATAGGATGCCACTTGTCCAGCAAGTCAGTTGGTCAAATTGGACTATGGAGCAGTGGAAAGTGGAGTGAATCACGTCTCATTAGCTGGCATTCCGAAGGACGAATCCGGTTTTGGCAGATGCCAGGAGAACGTGGCCTGCTCAAATGTATATGCTGAATGCGACCCACATCTAATTACGCAACATCCGTGCCTGGCCTCGTAGAAAATAATAATATGGGGTTGGTTGGGGAACTGACTTATTATTAGTGACTGATTTTGCAATGAGATGTGTGACGAGCTGGTGTCCACATACTTTTGACCGTGTGGTGTATGACTTTAAAATACCCGGACCGAAGCGGTATTATTGTAGAGCACTGCCCTCTCGTGTGGACACGGTGTCACTACGAAAACCTTTTTTAGAAATGTTTTATTAACATCCGCAACTTGAAATCGGCATCTTCCCTGACGTGGCCAAGTTAAGAGAGGCGCCCTGTCGTGGGCAACTGCTATTGGACGCGCGAGCGGTTTGGATACTTGGTAATTTCGGATCCACAGGTGCCAAATAGAAACTTGCCGTTTCATGCAAATATTACTGTCAGTTGTCAGATGAAAACAAATGACTGTAGACTGACATCTGTAGCCATCGAATACGCGTCTGTGAACTAGGGATAGATTTGTCAGCTGCACACAATACTGTGTTAGTTTGAGTGAAGACTAACAGCTTGTACCTGAAAAGGTACGTAGGGTTGTGTAATATATAAAAACAAACTCGCGAGAGCTAGGTAAATATCCGCGAAAAGCGTAACTTTTCACTAAACTAAATCGCCAAAGGCAAAAGGGATATAATATCCGGGCAAAAAGTTTTGGATTGTTTTAACTAGTGTGTAAACGTCATAAACCAAATCAGCTTCATTATTCTAGTCTTATGTTAAAAATTCAACTACAGAATAGCCTATGTACAGCTAAATGTTTTAAGCATTACGGTAGGGCTATTTACAAACATCCTTGTCGGCGGTGCTATTTGAAAAAAATTATATTACAAACCAGTAACTTTGTTGTGAGCGTTTATTTTAATCGTATGTCTTCTCTTGATAGAATACTGAGTTTAAGAGAAAGAAACGATGCCTCAAATCACAACTGTGACCCTACTCCAGATTGCTTTGCTACTGTCGGCTCTACCCATGCAGTTTTTGATCTCAAAGTGGACCGGTGGTACCGTAGCTCAGCGACAGCTCGCCACACAGCGGTACTTTATTCCTCGAACTGACGAGTCTTTAATATCTTCCCTGCGTCAAACTCGCCTCAACATAAGACATTGCGAACATTTGTAACATTTTCTCTCTCTCTCACGTCAAGTTTGAGCTAATCATTATTACACCGCGCAGGATTCTTGGAATTTGGAACGATTTAAGAAAATCGCACTTAAATGTGACGGCGTGGACAGATTGGGTGAAACAGTGGATATCTAAAATCACGTAAGAAACAAAAGCAACATTAGAAAGATTAAAGTAGGCGACGACACTGTGTGGAATGTAAGAAGTAGGAAGCTTTTTAAAATAAAAACACATCGCTGATCTGTGTTCCTATCACCTGCAGGCCCACGCTTGGTCATGAGGAGCTCGACACACCTGATGAATCACCTGCGATTGAGGTACTGCTTCACAACAATGACCTGGGCTTCTTCGGAGGTAGTGTGTTCTTCTTTTGTATGTGTGTTGCACAAAATCGAATGTAATCGTCATTTTCACGTGTGACTGGAAGATGGATCAAAACCCGTCTTTTCTCGCCTACAGCCTCCAAGGAGGTGCGCAGTCCTAGACCGCCGTATGTCCTGCACCGTGTGGGGCAGGTGGTGATGGAAACGGGGAACCGCATGGTGGGCGTGATTGTAAGCTGGGACGAGAAGCTCAAAGCTCCCAAAGAATGGATCAAGAGGATGTATCCGAGCGCCGAGGTCGGGGGACACAGTCGGCCATGCTCTACCGGTCTCAATCTTTTTTTTTTTTTTTTTTACGAATCTTTAAAGAACCGCGATTCAAGATTCTCTGGAGACCACGTTTAAAAATGTTATCTAACTGGGAAACCGCTTCGCCGCTAAATAATATTCCGGATATCTGTTTAGTCAAAAGAACAGTTTACTTTCATTATTTACATTTTAATTCATTATATACATTTAATTTTTTAAATGTTTACTATGCTAAACTTTACCTTTGCAGCTCCAGAAAGTTGAAAACACCCCCCACTACAAGGTCATCTTTAACGGCCCTGACCCTTCTTCACTGATGGTGGGCTACCTTCCTCAAACATCACTGATGCTTTTCTCAGGCTTAAAGGTATGGTACGGGTTGTGTAAATTAGGGCAATTGGAGCTTTAGGCTATAGTTATAGTCAACTATTGCTCCTCGAAGTAAATTATATGGTGCTGTATGGTACTAGCAAAGCTGCTCGTTTGTGCGGAAAATTAATGGTGAATTTAATGATTTAATTTGAAAAAATTCTTATAGTAGACCTACTGTGTAATTTTTATTTCTGGGATCTTGGTTAATTTTCACCGGTTTGCCCCTGGAATATGCTGTATATTAAGAGATTAACAGTACACACGGGCTGATTCTAATGATGGCCCACCTTGAAAATAATATTCCTTTTTTATTTTTGCTAATACGTTAGAATACAGCTACAGTAAAAACGTGTGTGTGTAACCATAAATGCTACTGCTCATACATGCCTTGTTTTTTACGCACCGGTGTGTTTATCCAGCCGGAAATCCCCACGCTGGATCACTACTTCAGCCACTATGAGAGAGGCCGTTTTGTCATGAACCCCTGGCTGCAGGAGTTGTTTCCCGAAGACTGAGCCGTTTTAGCCGAGTAGCGTGGCAGGACTGGACTGGCAAAGCACCGTGATGGCTGCTCGGTTTAGTATAGACCGATGCACTCAGTTTCTCGCTTAAGACGGGGTAAACCGCTGTCTGCCATTGGAGGTTCACTGTCTTGCATTCCTTCTAGAGGTTAATTAAATGCTATAAATGGGTTTAAAAAAGACATTTGATGGCCAAAATACCTGGGAAGAGACAACAACATTATTTTAATTGAAGTCGGGTAGCCCAAGCAAGGAGTCAGGTAAATTTAATTAATTAATTAATTCAAGTCAGGTAGCCCAAGCAAGGAGAAGTACCTTTTAATAAAACAGCTTTCTGTTGACATCTGTCTCATTAGTGATGCTTAACATGAGATCAGCATTTTGGATAAAAAGAGAAATAACTTTTTGTTTGTAATAATGTTGATGACAACTTTTTAAACATCAAAGGTTATGAAAATAAAATCCTAAGATTGTTGTCACAAAAAATAATGCATATTCATACTCCATATTTTCATAACTGGTCTTAAAGTTTCAAAGAAAATATTGTTTCTATAGGAATAGGCTGCTCAACTTTCCACGAATGACCATGAATGTAAGATCAAAAAGAGAATATTTATTGAACTGTATAAAACATTTTTTTTTTTTAGAAGACTGTGCGTTTCATAATTTGTATTACACTGTGTGGAATGACGGGTTACGCAGTAGCAAATGCCCAAACATCATAAAAGCAGCACTGACAGGGCAGGATTTGTCAGTGTCTCTTCCTTGGTCTCTCTCTGCCTTTGATCTCGAAGGACACGAAGACGTGCGTGGACACGGACACCGTGGCCCTTCTGATCCTCTGCTGGAGAGACGGCGGCTGGACAGGTGTGGCCTCCTCCGTCTCTCCACTGCTCTCCCTGGTTTCCTCCTCCCTGATGAGCAGCGGCTTCCCCAACACCTGGCCTACCAGGTCGCACACCTCCCTGGCCTTGCGCTGGCCGCTGGACACCGCCGCCAGGCAGGCCCGACGCCTAGCCAACGCCACACAAGCCACTTAGCCCACTTAGCTGGCACGGGACTACACTCCGCGTGCGTTTATGGTTCTTCCACCGTTCATGTGCAACAAAAAGACGGACTGAGAAATGCTGACCAATCACAAGACCGCCACGTCAGTTCAGCTTGGCTAAGGTACGTCCTGTTTTGTCAATTCCTTCAATTTTTTTCTTTTCAATTCTAATTCTAAGGCACTTAAACCTGAACTTCAGTTCTAGTCATGCCCTGAGAAAGAGTCAAACGACTAGTTAAGAGATCACTATTACTAATGGGTTGGCCTCATTAAACATTGACACTTCATAACACCAAATGGGCCTGAATTTTACGCCCGTCATCTTAGTCTTACCTCAGCTCAGCCAGACATTCCGCACTGTGGTGGAACTGGGGGGTGCTGACCGACACGGTTCTGTCCAGCTTCTCTACCAGGGTGTTGCTCACGCCCTGCATCTTCACGAAATCTGTGAATACCACATTGACCTGTGAGTCACACGCAGAAAACAAATGCCCATTAGACACCGTTGACTATAATGTATTCAAGTAAAACCGCCAACATAGATCAGAGTCCTCCTCGTTGAGGTATAATATCCAGTTCTGCAGTAAGTATTTACAGGCCACCTCATATCTCCTGAGTCTCCCTGCCAAAATATATGATTTCTATTTATTCTTCTCAGACAGACAACAAAACGAAATTTACACAGCATTAGTTTGTATTTGTAGAAACGTATGATAGAGAGGCATTTATTCATAACCCTGCTGAAGGCTTCTTTGCATCATTGGCTACTCAGCCAAGCCTACAAGATGTACCTTCCACCGCAGTCCAATTCAATGTGCAACAACAAAGCCTGTGGCTTCTCATAAGAAGAAGCGCGCTAAACCAGCCATAACATAACAACGGAATGAATCCAACAATGCATTTAAAGGACACTAGCTTCACCTACAGCGACTGCACTGTCACCAAACCAATGGTGTGTGTGTGTGTGTGTGTGTGAAGGATTCTGGGACTGTTTCTATGTAAAATGCACCCCACGTAATTACCTCCGCTTCCATGTAGTAAGAATTGTCTTCTCTTCGGATGTCCTTGGTCACGGTTATATCCTCTTCCTTAACAGTGGCAAAGAGAGAGAATTCATACGCTAAAACGTACACAGCGTGAATGACTAACAGTAGTTTAATCCGACATCCTCGAATGCCTTGAAGGATAAGTGGGTTAAATGAAAATATTAAGATTAAATAAAAGTAAAATCACTGGTTGTTATTAATTAACCAAAAAATATAATAACAAAGATTACCTATAATTTAGGCCACGAATTACATTAACAAGCATGCATACAGGTAAAATGGCCAATATACTCAAATAACATTCAGAATTAGTAAGAACAGCAGTTTAAAGTAGTCAAATCGAGAATAGCAGGTGAGAATAACGGAGAAGGCATACAATAACAGAAAACGTATTGTTTAGGGAGCTGTCGTTTTACTAGCCTATTAACTATATTACTCAAGTGATGGGAATGGTTTGACTACATATCTTACAACGCTTCACCTCAAAAAGAGTTGCTAAACAGAACTTTGCCATGTTATTTTTTTTAAAAACGCAATTAAGACGGGATTTTCTATAACCACAACATCAGACATACGATACCTTTATCTCGTTTTGCCTCAGAGTCTGTAAAACATATTCCAGTCTTCTTGTGATGCTATTCGAGACATTATTGACGGTCTCCTTGCAGTTGCTAATGCTTATGCACAACAATGCACGGTCCGGTGGACTGGAGAGCTCGGCGCTCCCGGTGACCTGAACCTCTCCACCAGTTTTCTGACGTTCTGGGATCGGCCGCTTAACAATTCTGCACAAACTCGGCTCATTTTCATCTACGAAATTATTATTGTCGGCTGGAATAAGCGCAGCGAAAACACGAGCTGGATTACCAATCATGACGGTTTACAGATCGTTATAGTAACAGCAGCAAACCGTCGAATTCAGAAAGCATCCGGGGACATGTAGTTTGAGATGGAAAAAGACTACAAGTTCCAGAATAAAACGAGAGCACGGAGGAAGAAGCGCAACTTCCTCGCCAAAATACTACAAATAAAATAAATATACACGTTTCGTTAGTCGTTGCATACAATAACTGGAGATTCAAAAACTATTTTTTGTTGATTATTTAAACAGAAAACGTTTTCACAAAATGTTTTGTTTCATGACAACGGTTCTGCCGACAATGTGCTGTTTGTCGAACTACTTGTTCCTATGCCATGGAACTTAATTTCTGTATTTTGTAAAAAAAAAAAAAAAAAATATTATAAAAAAACCGAAGTACTACTAACCCCCCAGTTATCTGTTTTCAATTTGATTTTGAATTGCACAATAACATCGACCCCATTTAGTTCTTCGCAATTCACCGTTAGAGGGCAACAAAGGCCGACAGATAACTCAAAAATATAAACTCCATAAATATTGACTGAATATTTTTCATGAAATGGTTAACAAACAGTCAGGATAGTAACGACAAAAATAATACCTTAGTCCTCACATACAATACATTTATACAGCAACAATATTAATAATTTTATAAACATTTACACTTCTGCTACTATTAGTACCCCTCCTAATATTAGGTTTGATAATAGTAGGCTAAACATTAAAATGGTGACGATTCTTTACTTATTCATATTTCAAATGTACTTTAATTTTTGGCTTTAGGAAGTATTATTAGACAAACCAGTTTTGGAAAGATTAAAAAGCATTGAATGTAATGATATTTATACCAAAAGCCACAGCTGCGATGATACTAATAACAACAACAATAATAATGTAATTATATTTACAACCTTACTTCCACAATGACCACTACTAATATTAGAGCTGACAATTATATAAATAATTACTGATATTAGCCATAAAATTATTTATTTATATAGCATAAATAATCTAGCTCAACAGTTTACACAATATTTTTTATTTTTTTTTATTTGAAATATTTGCCAGTTGTGTCTGGTGGTAATTACCTTTCTTAACAAGCCATGAAATAGTGGATATTATAGCCCTGGCTCTACGCAGTCATGGTTTTGTTGGACGTTGGCAGCCATGTCTATGGTGGTCTGATGAACTGCACGCTTCTGTGATTAGAAAAATTATAGGTTTGTTTGCAGGGTATTAATCTAAGCTCAGGTTTGTCTTTAAAAGGTCAAATAAAGTTTTAAATATACACAATATTTACTCTCTCATGTGTGATCGTTTGTCACACTTATTGTGCAGGAAAATGTGAGTGGGAGCTGAAGCACAGTCTGGGCTGTGTGCTTAAGCTAGCACTGTGAGCTGAAGCACAGTCTGGGCTGTGTGCTTAAGCTAGCACTGTGAGCTGAAGCACAGTCTGGGCTGTGTGCTTAAGTTTCCACTGTGAGCTGAAGCACAGTCTGGGCTGTGTGCTTAAGCTTGCACTGTGAGCTGATGCACAGTCTGGGCTGCAGCACAGTCTGGGCTGTGTGCTTAAGCTAGCACTGTGAGCTGTAGCACAGTCTGGGCTGTGTGCTTAAACTTGCACTGTGAGCTGAAGCACAGTCTGGGCTGTGTGCTTAAGCTTGCACTGTGAGCTGAAGCACAGTCTGGGCTGT
>JAOVYW010000034.1:5683899-5706507 GCA_025775045.1 Hiodon tergisus
GGAAGTAAGGACTCACACAGGATAAGATGCCTAACTACAAATACAATTTTATATATTATTCTGATATTGTACATACATGCAATTACTGGAGTCTTTGTTTCTTTACAAAGTTTGTAAGCCAGACAGTGGAGGGTTTCAGAGAGAGAGAGAGAGAGAGAGAGAGAGAGAGAGAGAGAGAGAGAGAGGAATGGCACGTGGCAAGGCAGTTGAGGATGGTGGGGTTTTGTTTATCCTGTTTATGTTAAAGAACTGTGAAAGTTAAAACTGACGTGTGAAGTACAGTACTGAAGCAGTCTTCACGTGTGACCCTTTCTTTTTCAGGGGCTTTTAGTCATTCTACCTACTCGTAATTATGTCCTGTGTTTTTTTTACTGAGCACAATGCTCTTCATAACAGTGAAGACAGTGGGAGGCAGACAAGAATAATCTGTCCTGTTGTTTTTGATGACACGGAGGACTGGGCCCCTGGGAAGATGTTTACTATTCTAGTGACTTCACCATTTTTGATAGGTCACTGTTGGATATAGCTCTCACTGCACCATAACGCAGAGTTATAGTCACAACGCAGTCTTCTTCTGTCTAACGTCCTGATTCGAACATGTCATGCTTTTTCTTAACAGTTTTTAAGGTATTAAACAACATGTAATGTGCAAACTCCCAAGCTTGAATATTGTGTTTCCTGTTGTGTGCTTAACTTATTTCAATATCCAGAATGTCACTCATAGATTACGGTGTAGCAATTATTTCCTCGAGGGAACAAATGGAATATGTGAATGAAAAAGGTTCATTCGGGATATTAATCCGAGATTAGGAGACCAATGACTATTTTGATTAAAGGACCTTTATAGCGCACACGACGCTATAGCACATAACGGTATTATTTTTCAGATTAAGTGAGAAAAAAGTCAGGACTACTCCTTAGTGTTAAAGTGTATTATCAGATTTGGGTTTTATTAAAGAGTACAGCAAGTCAGGCCGAAAACAATACTATTTAAAAAAAAATTAATCTCATGTATCTGATCAGGAACACAAAATTGAGGTAGCGTGTCTGCTGTCCAAACTCACAGTAAGGAAAGACAGAAGTTAGCTACAGGTCTCTTCACAGGTCATCTTCAGTCAGTGCAGTGTATAATTCTCATAGCTGTGCGTTTAAAAGTATGTTACACTGTATGAAATTTCTCCTTAAAATTTCGTTGTTTTGTTGGTGTTTTTTTTCTGTTTTCACTGTTTTCTGCTACATTATATTGCTTTAAAAAAAAGATATCCTAAAAACGGGCCAGTCTTCTAAGCTATTCCTAAGTGATCATAAATGTGCTTGATTTAAACCAGCTGTTTTGGACATTGATTGAGCATGGGTTAGCTACCCTGCACTTAGAAATGCAGGTGGGCGTTTTTTAATTTTTAATTTTTAAAGTAGACGGAAGCAAAAGAGTGAGTGACCTGCGATGTAGAAAAGACTGGCAGGGACCTGTGGTATTTCCCTACAGCGGCTGAGTGGTGCCGAAATCCAGCTCAGTCTGTCCATTCTGACTGCCCGACCCATCTCACATCACCCCCTGATCCACGTGAACACCCGGAACAAAACAACTGAATCTGATTAATCTGATTGTGGGAAACCATCGTTCTGGTTAAATCCCTGGGAAAAGCAGAAGAGGTCTATTCTAAAAAAAAAAAAGAAAAAAAAAGAAACCTTTACTTGATGACAGGTTCTGCACAAGGTGGTCCCACTGGTTTGGTTCTCTTTGGTTTCTGTCTGTTCCGATAACGTTCCTGAAGCCTAGAGGGTCGACCTACAGTTTGCATCAAGGCCCAGGTCAAATGGCTCTTTTGGGATTATAACACACTGCCCCCACACCCCCCCCCCCCTTCCAAAGTAACCTAACACTTTGCCTTTCTGCACTACCACCAATACCCAGAACCTGGTCTGGAACGCAACTTGGATTTCTGCTCCGTCTTTCCTCCAGGCCATCAAGGATGGACCAGCCCAGGTACTGGCAATCGCCCATGGTTCAACCCTTGGGGATTGTGGAAACCATTCTCAGTCAAAAAAACTATATTCGCAAATAACACAGAGCACAGAAAAAGACAATCAAGTCTTTATCCACAAAACTTCCAGCTCTCATTTTTCAGATACGCTAATACGTTTTAATAAAATATAACATAACCAGTCACGTACCCACAGCGCTACAATTACCAATCTATTTTAAACATGTTTATCAGCTGTGCGGACACTAATGACAAATGCGCAGGCAAGATTGTTTGTTGCTCTTATGTTTTTTTCGCACATAAGCAGAGTGAAAAACAGGAATAATCGGGTCGCACACACAGGACTCACACATCAGTGCATTTGGTTTAATGTGGCCCTTCTTTGTGTTGAGTCGGAAGGATTACTTTGGATATGCATTTAGGAAGGGCTCCGTGATTGCATGACACTAAAAGTAATAACCTGGCAACTTACTATTTCCACTTCAGGTATGTGTGTACTGAAAGTGCCTTCCCAAGTCGAAGTGGAATTGCTTTCTGGAGCATAGGAAATTAGATACAACACAAAAACATCAATAAACATCAAATAAACATTTTATTAAATGTGATTAGTGAGTTGTTAAAGTTTTGATTTGGTCCAGGCCTTAATAAGATTATTTTGGATTAAGATTTCAGTAAGCAGGGATCAAACTAATGAAAACATTGCTATAACACTTGGCAGTAGCTGTTAAATTCTGTATTTTAATTTCTGTGATGTCAGAAGAAAATATCTGTTAAGTATCAATTAAGTTTTATCGCAGTATACCATGTAAACTTCTAAATGGGTTCTATGTCACATGTTTCATAACAAGCGATATCGTCAGTGCTACAGCAAACGTTATATATATAAAACTGTTAAGAGTACTTGTCATTTGGAATAATGGTTGTAAAGGATTTTTAATAAGGTTTTTTTTGTAGCCTTTACAAAGGTGTTATGTAACATGTTACGTAGTCCCTATGTGGGTGACATAGAGGATCATTAATGTATAGAGTAACCAAAATGATTTAATTCAATATAGTGGGCCTCCACTGCAGGTGTCACTGCAGGTATGAAGCAGTTTGCCCCCACTCCCCCACTCACGTATAATGATTCTCGATAAAGTGTTTAGGCATGATCATATACCATTCAGAGAGTGATTCGCCAAAGCAGGAAGTCCTACACATAACATTAGTAAAAGGGCGCAAGTTACTCGCTTGGCTACCTTCAAAATGGTTCTGTGTATAAAAAAAGCGACGGGTCACTTTCTGATCTCTATTAATCTCACTTTCTGAGTTCTGTGATCTCACTGTTATCTATCGGACAGTAGAATCCTTGGCGGGGTCAGTGGCTTTATTACTAAAAACTAGCAGCACTTATAGGAGCAGAAAAGAGAAGGAGATTGTAAGTGATAGCTAAGTAAACGTACTGCCACCATGAGGTTTTCCATGAAGTTCCACCGTCCACCTGGAAAAGTGAGGTTTTCCATGAAGTTCCACCGTCCACCAGGAAAAGTGTGGTTTGCCATGAAATTCCACCGTCCACCAGGAAAAGTGTGGTTTGCCATGAAGTTCCACCGTCCACCTGGAAAAGTGAGGTTTTCCATGAAGTTCCACCGTCCACCTGGAAAAGTGAGGTTTTCCATGAAATTCCACCGTCCACCTGGAAAAGTGAGGTTTTCCATGAAATTCCACCGTCCACCAGGAAAAGTGTGGTTTGCCATGAAGTTCCACCGTCCACCTGGAAAAGTGAGGTTTTCCATGAAGTTCCACCGTCCACCTGGAAAAGTGAGGTTTTCCATGAAATTCCACCGTCCACCAGGAAAAGTGAGGTTTTCCATGAAGTTCCACCGTCCACCAGGAAAAGTGAGGTTTACCGTGAAGTTCCACCATCCACCTGGAAAAGTGAGGTTTTCCATGAAGTTCCACCGTCCACCTGGAAAAGTAAGGTTTTCCATGAAGTTCCACCGTCCACTTGGAAAACTGAGGTTTTCCACAAATTTCCACGCTGTGATCACACAGGGTAAAGCTTGCATGCTCTGTGGCTTAGAGCTGCTTTACACTAACAGACTCCTTAACACAGCTGTGTTACATTAGCTCTTTCGACATGATCCAGGAATGGATACATTGTTGCAATACATTGTGATCCAGGCAATCCTACTTGATCGGAAGGATTTTCCAACTTGTTTTGAATTGATCTAAAAGTAATTTTGCACGTAATCTGCAAATAGTTTTTAAAAATCACAAAAATTATGATTACACCCCGTTAAATGGATACTATACTGGTTTACACATTGGGCCTTAAACTGTTCTTTTGTTCTAAATAAAACAAAAATCTAACAAATTATTAACATTAATTTTCTTGGTACCAAACAGACTTGTCATTGCGGATGTACATTGAAGAAAACTTGCAAGGGGGCCTAAGTACATTATTCAGTAGAACTTTTATTCAGTAGAACTGCTTTTATGCAGCAATGTGTGGTATATCTGCAATGGAGATATCAATATTTTCCAAAGCCGTTCTTCCTTGTCAGAAACACAGTTCTCTATATGGCATCAGTCCTCAGTTGCTAAATATAAAGGCTTAAACCGAAAGGGTAGTATTACTTACAATGTAAATTGTTAAGATCATACAATTGGTCAAATAATCTGTTATTGTTTGCATTGTTAAACCAGTTAACATAGTTACCACATAAATCGGTTTGTGGGTGACATTGTAACAGAATTCCTTTGTGTCGTCATCAATCCCAGAGTGCTTAGCAGGACATTTGTGAACATGGGGCCCAGCAAGACAACAGGATGTTGAACTTTAAAAACACTTAAGTTTCCAATATAATTATAAACTTAGATAAACCCAGCAAGGCCACAGTCCACGTATTCCTCCTGGTCAGTAGTGATTTCATCAGAACGATTGTTAACACACACGTCTTTATTCTTGTCTCTTTCAAATATTTTATTGTAATATTTTCCAGACCTTCATCCAGCATTTTTAGTAATGAAAGTCCCCCCCCCCCCCCCTCCTGGTGACTCAATTTCCTTCTAATTATCTGAAAATGTGTGGATCTATATTAATATCATACCTGGCATGGCCACAACATGAATGGTTTTAAATCTAACCAATGTAAATTCTATTTTAAATTTTATATGGCTATTAGCCCTATGCTATGGACGATTTCAAGGCCTGGTCGTCCTGTGTTGACTTCTGGAGTGAATGCAAATCTCCATGGTGTCATTAATTGATTAATTGCCTGTGTTAGACTTAAGAGATTCAGACGACCATACGCGACACGTCTCAGAACCCGCTGATCGTTAACCTTGGAGTGGGGCGTGTGTGCGCCAACAGTGAGGCCACATAAAGCCTGACAAGCATTCATACTGATCACCCAGTTCTCCTCAAGAGGTCTGCAGAAGCGTCATGTTCCCAAAAATAAATGACAAAGATTTCCATTTTTTTTTTACTTTGAAGCGAGCCAGGTTAAATCATTGAAAATGCTCTTAAGGTGTTGCCATAATTAATCTTGATTAATTGAAAGACCACCATGCCGTGTACACCACTGATAAGCACAATAACACCGCAGGGAGGGAGTGAAATGTTTTCGGCCAAAAGCTCCAGACCGCTTTCAGAGTTTACTTATCTGACCTTGGTTTTTTATTTTTTATTAAAACTGAGAACTTTTTCAAAAGAACCATTTGTTTCATTCCTCCTTAGCCGAGCATTACGCAAACAATAAAGTCACTGTAATGATGAAATATGAAGGCAGTGCCCCATTACAACAGTGGGAGGTGTTACTGAAAATGCCGGAAACACGCTGGGTAGCATAATTTAGGTCTGCTGCTTCTGCAGCAGAGTGCATTCTGGGAAAAGACAGAAATTTTCGGGCATTAATGCCAGAACTTATAAAAAATATATATATAATTATACCCGTTACTTAAGAAACTCACGAGGGGCCCACCCATAAATTTTCAGCACTCAGAGAAAAATCTTGCAGATGACATCTTTAATTTGATTTTAAATGCTGACAGTGACAATCTAGACTTTAATTGAGCCCGGAGGACACTCTGGGTTGCGGGCTGTGATGTCAGCAGATGTGTGGTAAACCATGTTGGAAAGAATTGGGCTCAGAATCATCAAAATGTTTTGCGAATGATGGCCAGCAAAGATTCATGTTTAAGTCAGCGGAGCTAAATATTACAAAACGAAACCCTTTGTGGAAAAGATCGGCCTGCTTGTCATGCAAAATGAATGGCAGAGATTTTGGCGGTTGTTGTCAAATGTAAAGCCTTAGGAAGAGATTTTATTTTTGCCCTGACAGAAATTTGGCTCCTCTGGAACATTTTTTCTCCCCTCCTTTGGTCTAGATTGGCAGCAGGCCTCTTCTGAAATGTGTTTTAAAAAAATAAAAAAATAAAAATAAGGAAAAAAAAGATTGCCAGGGAAAACTTCCTACTTTGTGAATTTGAACAGAAAAAGCAATTCTGTGAGCTTATGGACAAATGTTTGCATTATGAACTCACAGTCTGTGACACCGTCACAGACAATAATCTCACTGTGAAGCATGCCCTGAGGTTAAAAGTGCTTTGATCCTACGATTGGCCACAGTATTAATTTAGTTCAATGTAACTATGTGGAATTAAAACAACGTAAGGCTTCCTCGGGAAAATGTGAAGAGATCCATTGACCTGTTAACTGCTCAGTGAGTATTTAGATGCACTACCATATGTAAATTTTTGCGTCCACACTGATGTAAAACAGGATGCTCGATATATGATTTCACAAGCAACCTGCCCAGAGGGAATGATTTAAAAATATTACAACTAAATGCACACAGGCACAAATTTGAACACTAGCATGGTTAAAATATCAGGATACTAATGTTCCTCGGACGAGAGCCGAAAACAGATAACTAGCGGACAGAGCACTGGAAGCGTAATCAGCTACGATACAAATGTAACTGCGAAATTCAACCAAAGGCTGCGATAAAATTCTTTGCATACAACTCAGCTCTCCTATAACTCATCATCGACGCAACTACCTTGGCTGTCATTCCTCCCAATTCACAGCAGCACAGGAAAAATCAGACCATTACACTGTCTTAAAAAACACTGCATTGAACACACAAAGACATTATAGATCTGCAGGCTCTTGGATAATTATAGTGTGTGTGACTTGGCTGTTCGTACTGATGTCTGTCAAAGGAAAGTTAACTAAATTGTCCTTGATACTCCCCCTGTAAAGTGGTAATGGCATACCGCTAAGGCAATGTTTTCAGGCACGTGCTGGTGTGCAAAAGTAAATCACGAGTGGTGTTATAAAAGCATCAGCCTCAGGGTCACATTGCTAACGTAACGTTGTGGAGTCATCTGTCTACCAATCCTTGAAAGGTAACCAGCTATGTTACTCATACCCTCTCAGGTCTGAAGTAATGGGTGTTTGTGGAAGGCATGTATACCATGGCTACACTAGAGCATTGTATCACTGGACCCAGAACTAACGATATCTGATTTGTTTTTAGCCTTGCTGAGAAACGTTTACGGTACTTACTGTTCCAGTGTACTATGTTTATTAAAATAGTTTAGGGGGGGAAGTGCTACCACAGTTAAGCACTTGGCAGACATTAATACAGTAATTTATTCCACAGTGCAGAGGGAAATTATTGCATTATTTTAATGACTAAATTATAACAATTACTAACAACATGGACCTTTCCCCAGTATTTCATTTATCTAATAAATATCTAATGATCTAATTTATTTAATAATTTATCTATCTCATTTATCAAATGTATTTCATTTCATTTGTTTAAGTTACACGTCACGTCATTAAAGGCTAATCTTTTCCATAATGATAAATTGCACGATAGTCTGAACTTCTGGTTTGTGTTTTTAAGACAGCTATAAAAGAAAGAATACTGTACACACTCAAGCGGTTTCATAACTAATTGTATTATGGAGTAGATCGAGGATATTATAATGACCCTAATCCTCCAAAACAGCTTCCTTGATCTGAAGATATGGGACCACTCCACCTCTAGCCCTGCATGCCGTTCTGGTTAAGGCGGCGCTCTGCAGAAAAAAAGGATTGTTCCTCCCCGTAACCACGAAGATCAACCGCTTGCATCGAAGCCAGGCTGGGATCGCGAGACCAGTGGGAAAACAGCTCCATAATGCAATATGCAAAAATCTGACTTATTTTCTGTTCACTGTGGACATTTTGTTTGAACTTCAAGTGATCCTGAAAACATTTGAAAGTCGGGGTGGGTGTTTAGTTGTTTGTCTTGGTTGCAAAAGCCTGAAACCATTAAGTCATTGAGATTTTAAAAAAATCAGACGCTAATTAAATTTGGTAAATGAGCATAACCCTTGTGCAAGACAGAGCTGACATTTAAGTGTTTTAGAAAATGTTCATGAAATAATGTGGCCCGTGACAGCTTTGCTAACTCAAACCCTCGGCCTTTTGACATAAAACCGAAGATGACCAATATATAAATTCAAACAACGAAGCATCACTATCGCAATTATATATGTATTTAACCATATTTAAAGCTCAAGAATGCATTGTTAAACCTTGGTTGATGAACACAAATGTACGTTTTGTATTAAAGCACTCCAAATAACATAATGTTGCTGCACAATGGATATAGCAAAACCAAAATGCAAACGTTTAAAGCTATACTGATGCTGAAGCTATTCTGTGGTCCAAATGAGAATATAAAATACATATGGGTCAACAGATTACCACAAAGGGAACGATTTAACTAATTCCACTGTACAAAATCCATATTGTGATCCTTATGGGAAATTATCCTTGTTTTCCAGGGACACATTCTTCTCTTCCTTTCTTGAAAGAATACTAAGTCCTTGATGAGAAAATAAGGAACCCTGTGCCACAGGGTGTATTTCCACGTCAATACACTCGAGATGTAGATTGTTGTCTATGAATGTGACAACCAAACTCTATATACCCTATCAGTTTTGGGGGCCATTTTGAGAAAGATCCTGGCTGACAACCTTTACCCTCTCATTGGTCATAACCTTTCTTGTCACAGGCTAAGTGACAAGGTGTGATGGTGCAAATTGTTTCTGGTGCAGAAGAAACAAGCAAATTTGACATCGTTGCTCATTTTATTGAGTTTACATTTTTTCAAAGCAACCTTTCAATGAAAAGAAAATAAATTATAGTGAGGGGGAAAACCAACATCAAAGCTAGCTGGATAGCAATAATAACCGAACAGCATAGTGAAGTCCTTTGTCGTTTAAGATCACAAATAATGTATTTTTGATTCAAAATGATGGGATCGGTTGAGGAGTCCAGAGTTAATAAAGTGCCCAGACAAGATATTCTTCCAAAGCCAGTGTGACAGTTTTATGCAGATCATTTATGCTAACTCAGCTATTATGGGTGGCAAGTTTCCACACGTAATTAATAATCTAAAACATCATACATGCAATATTTATAATGTTGTGAGTCGCTAGTCAGGAGCCTAGTGTTTAGTGTTTTCTAAATTTCACCATTGTTATTATATTTCCGAGGGCCTGGTTCGGAAGGCCATGGTACTGCCAAACTCCCTGCCATACTGACAATGACTGCCCTGAACTGACTTAATTTGGTTTTGTACTTTTGTCAGTAAAATCTCTCTGCATGACACACCAGTGGATTTAAGTCCAAAATTGACAAGAAACATGATCAGGGAACCACATCCACAAATCTCACGTCAAAAAATGGATTTAAGAAAACGTGTCTGGCCCGTCTGTGCATACCGGGTAGCTGTGCACGCAAAAAGGCGTTCTCATCTAATTTTACAGGATATTATGTTTCACACACTGTGCCAATATAATTTAATTCCCAAATAGTGTTTTTCCTGCCCTGTGTACTTTCTGAAACTCCTCATAGGGAGAGTGCAAGATACGAGTAGGTATGTGAAATGACAAGTAAATTGGATTTATACAAAGCCTGAAGGTCGAGATGGATTCTCCATCAGTTTCCCAGGGGAACCTGGGGGATGTTTCCCAATAACAATGTTACTTCAGGAAAAATACATACTCAAATACATGCTGATTAACTAAAGTGGGCATTATTATACTGAATCTGGTGAGCCTTGCACAGCCATAAAGCATGGCATGTGTTTTTAGACGTCATGATAAAATATTATGGTGTCCACTAAAATGCTTGAGATTTGAAATTCAAATGTGGCCGTTGGTGAGATAGCGTTTTGGCTGGTGTGGAACTCTCACGATGAAAATGCGGATTTTGCTAAATGTGTTGACAATAAATAAATAAAAACTGTTGGAAATTTAAGCATTTCGGTGTCGTTCATTTGACAAACATTCACGTTGTACACAGGCTTTAGGGTGATTGCCACTGTTAGCTATGTAGTTATGAAGCGTATCTGATCCGTTTCTGACACAACAGTGAGATTGATAATGCCTAAAAAAACGGATTCAAATGTATTTTTAATCAATTGTGATTTAAACAATGTTATTCTTGTATAGTTTATTTTTATTTGCTAACATGATTCATTTTATGGGTTGCTCTGACAACTCTCCGAGGAAAATCCTAACATTGGTTTGAATAATAATAAATGGTTTTGGCCAATAGAAAAGGATCTATGAGGCTTTAATTAGTCAAAATATCTTAAAAGAAATTAGCTTTAAGTGGTCTGTCTGTGAGAGATTAAAATGGGAGGTTCCCTAAAGTACGCAAATGAGAGCTGTTAGTGTGATGATTCAACTCCCGTGATCACAGCTCTCACACCCAATCTGTCCTCGTTACCTGCGCCTTCACGTTCGTATTCACGCCTCACAGAGTTTTACGCCGACAGGCTCTGCATCTATTTTTTTTTTGTTCTCACACAAAACACCCACTGAAGCATCGAAAAACTTGTAGACCTAACGCTTGTGTTTTTCCCCCCAGTGTTTAAAGAAGCGGTGCCTTCCCGAAGTGAAGCTAATTTGCTAACGCATTCTGGGTCGTTTAAGAAACACAACAACAAGGCTTCAATCCAAAGTTTGTTAATACTGGCTAATCTATGCGACTGATATGTTAAAATAACATTAATGCACGCTCCAGATATGTGTCAGGACACAGAATTTTCACAGCGTTTTTCAGTCAATATGACCGGAGGACCGAATAATAACGTCAGAGCCAAACAGCAAGCATGCTTATCTCTGAGGATTTAAAGCTAAAGGGATGTATCTTTTTCCAATAACAGCCGAGCATTAAGGTACTGAGTGGGTTCAAGTGGATACGGTTACATGACTACGAGCCGAGATTGAGCTCGGCACTTTCTGTTTCGATCAGAGGGTCAATTCAGCACTTCACCAGCACACCCCAATTCAGGCGACGTGATCACCCCTACCAAGTTCCACAGGCAGCAGTATCTGTCGAGCTACTGATGGAATGAGAGATCAAAATGACAGACAAAGCTGAGAGAAGATGATAGTCTCCCATGTTATTATGTGTGTGTGTTTTTTTTTTTTAAAGAAACGACGTTGTTTCAAGACTCCCTCCTCTTGGTGGCCTCTCAGAAATGTTGTTTCGCCATTGACCTTTCATACCGACCTTCATCCAGAAACGATTTCCAGCGACTCCCCTCCGGACCAGATTGAACCTTGTGATAAATGGCACAATAATTTCCTTCATGTGTTCTTTTTAAATGAGTGCCCCCCCTCCCCTCCCTCCCCGGTCATTCAGGCAGCCGTTTGTCTTTTCTGAGTTTTCGCTACAGTCTTACAGTTTAAGACCAACAGAGTGGGCGTGTGTTAACAGGAGCACAGAGGAGGAGCCGCCCTCACACCAAGTGCGCAGAGAGTTGAGAAGACGTACTTGTCAGGCCTCCGAGGCCCAAGGTCCGGGAATCGAACAGATTCTGTTGTCCGCTACTGAGCATGTGCAGCCCTTCTACAGGGGACAGCATCTGCCTGTCAGTCATGGTGCCACTAGGGGAGGAGCCTAGAAAAGTGCCCTGGGATGAGACAATCTTCTCAGGGCTGGCTGCCAGCCGGGGTGACGTGGAGAAGTTATATCCATATAAACCGTACGGGTTGTGGAGCCTGAAGCTGTTGTAGGTCCCCTGGTGGCTCTGATTGGCTGAGAGGGCGCCCCCCGGAGGACTGTTCATGATGTACTGCAGCTGCGGGGATGGCATACCCGGTATCTGGATGGGCAGACCGGTCTGCGGGCAGCCGAAAGCCTCGGCGTCGGCCGAGAGGTTGGGGCCGCCAACCCCAACGTAGGAGGCAGTCCGGGGGCCGGCGAAGGAGTCACCGGTGGGACCGGCCAGTCGGCTATAGGTCTCGGCGAGAGAGCCGCCGTAACGGTTGAGGGCCAGGCCGGAGCGCCCGCAGGCGGTGTACTCGGCGGGGCTGAGATTGCACAGCTGGCCCCCGCCGGGCCCCAGGTGGAAGGTGGGGGAGGAGCACGCCGGCGATGACAGCAGGTGGGTGTGGGCAGATGATGCCCCGCCCGCGGAGGTCTGCAGCAGCCCGTGGGATCCTGGCCCTCCTGAGGAGAGGGGCAGAGAAACCGCGTTTAACTCCGAGCCCGAAAAAATTCCACAAACTTTTATCGTGAACGCACCGGCAACATGACAATGAAAGTGAAAGTGAAAGTGAAAGTCAGACACATTGAGCTTCTGAAGAGGCTAAACAAGTTCTGCTGAGCTCCATAGCTTGGGTGTTCGAATGAGAACACTTTTTACACAAAAGACACAAAAACCTTAAAGCACTCCATTTTTCTTTCTGCTACTGAAACTTAACTACACACCCGATAAGGCAGTTTTTCTACCGGTTTTTCACTGTCAAGTATTAAACGAAGTGCACCAGCAGCCTCAACGTTGAAAATAACAATTTTACAAGGTCTACTTTGGCTGCCATAAATAAACTCTGTGCCATTTTTAAAGAGAAAAACGAGTTGCCATACCTTGCTTTGACATTCGAGGGATATCTTCAAACGTCAACGTTCTTAGGGACGGTCTCCAAAAGGCATATGACTCCACTAAAGCTTCCAATCCCATCCTGGATGAAGAACACGAGATGGAGTTTATTCATCGGTGATTTACAGAGTCTCGTTTCACTCCAAAAGCGCAAGAAGGGGTCAGAAAAACACTGGTGTTAAAAAAAAAACCTGTTTTCAGTCACCGGGTTTTACGCTCAGTGTTTCCACAGAATGAGGGTGGCAGCATCTGGGAACTGTATCAACAGGCATTGTCTCCTTTTAATTCACACTTAAACCCAGGAGCAGGCCCTTAAGCCTGTCAACGGTTCTCAGAGTGTCCAGGCGTACGTCACCGCCAGGCTTCTGACCTGCTCGGCCAACGTGTGTGTGTGTGTGGGGGGGGCTGTGTAGAAAATGGCAGTATAGAGCAGGTAATGAAAAACATTAAATTAGGCCTGATTTGCCACTCCCAGCATTCTGCTCTGATATAATAGCTTTCACACAGCTTTTATGGAGGGATCATAGCCATTTTGCAGGAAGCCCTAATAAAATATTTATTGGTTGGTCTCGCGAAGAAAAAAAATCACCTTCATTTTCTCCAGTAATAGGAGCTTTTTTGGGTCTAGTTAGTGTGGAGATAAAAGCCCCCTCCTGGAGGGGTGCAGCCAAGGCGATAATTTACACAAGATGCCTTAAATGTTTCCTTCTATTCTATCACCAGCCCCACTTGTGCTATCAAGTGGTGTAGTTTATTTAGCAAACTGGTTAACTTTTCCTGTAATATTTAAGGGGGGAAATTTTTTGTACCTTCCTGAGTTAAATGTTTATTGCGCCAAACGTGAGGGCCTTTCTGAGGTACGAAACTCCATTCTACACTACATAAATTCTCCAGAGTCCGCAGGAAAGCTTGCTTTAAACCAGCTCTAATGACATCTGTTAAACTACCTAGGGGAGTAACAATTTTAGGACAGTGGTGGATTTACTGTGGAGCCGTTTTTATTTCTCTTTCCATTCTATCCGTTTTGTCTCGGTTCACTGGAATGCACTCGTGAACGGGACCGCGGTGGAAGTTCGCCCGATACAACCCGGCCAGCATTGTTCTTCTTCCTTAAACTGTCACAATCATCCACCCTCACGGTGGATCTAAAACCAGCTTCCCTTTCACATCTAAATTTAAAAGCAAGCATCGCTTTAATCTGAAAACACAGCAATTACAAGTCCCTACGAAATACAAAACAATCCTTAATCCGAGAAATACGACAGTCACTTTTTTTCTTTTTTTTAACAAAAAAATAAATACATTTCAAACCAAATTCATTACTAAGGGTCTTTATTTCTTTATCTGCAATAAATCAGTTGAAACAGTTTTTTCATTTTTACTCTCTCCTGCATCCGCTCAAATAGCATAAAAAAGAAGAAAGTCAACACATTAAAAGGGTGTAGTCATTACTCTTCATGATTAAATACCCTTTGCAGGAACCCATAAACACTCTGGCCAATTATGCAATGATGTATTGAGAACACTCTTAACTCTAAGGCTCATAACCCTGAAGCTAAAAAGAACTAAAATGTTCTTCTACTCACCTATTTCTCCCAGAGTCTCTGAATCCTTTGGCAAATGGATTTCTGTCAATTTTCAATCTAGTAATCTGAGGAAGGAAAAAAAAAATTTGTGAAAAAAGTTTCTACCTAGACAACTCTCCTAAACAATCCATTTACAAGTATCCATTTTTCATTTTAAATGAATCCTGGTAGAACATTTAGTCATATTTTATTTATTTCAAAATGTTTACATTGAACTATGAAATTATGCATACGTCTTTTGCATAATTACTGTTATAATGAATTACTAATGGTCTCAATTTTCCTTAACTGATGGAAAATGTATCTAAATTTTCAATGATGATACCACCTGCCCTAATCTGAAAATAAACCTGCTAATATACACAATAAAGTTGAACTGGTCTGAAAAATATGTATATATTTTTTATTTAAAAAATTTTTTTTAAATGTTGATAAAATTATACATAAGATTTTGTGAACATAAAGGCTAACTAACAATATAAGTATATAGACATACTCGAAATAGAAAATTAATTGATTACTTATATTACTTATATTAATTGATATACTATATTAATATTATATAATACAGAAGCAGAGGAAGCCACTCTGTGGGAACCACAGGAGTGCAGGGATTTAAACAAGAATTTTTTTAAGTTATATTTGTCCTAACCCCTACATGTCAACTACGATGATGATGATAATAATAATAACAAAGAACAGCAACAATAATAATAATAATATGAGGCGTCATTATTATTGTTCTTGCAAAACTCCTAAATGACTGAGTGTGACCAGTTTAACACATTATCCATAAACTAAATAAAGATCATATGATTTTTCCTTCTTTTTTCTTACGAACACACTGAAAGTGTGTCTACGTCACACACAAAAGCTTACTTTCAAAGACATTCTGACCTATCTTCCTCTGCGTCTAGCCAGGCCAGGACGGTGTGTTTTTTTTCTAAACAACAACACGCGTATCACAACGCTTGTACAGGGAACTCTGCAGTGACATTGGTCAAACAAAATACGTTTCTCTAGGCATAATCCAGCAACTCCACCCGGCTGATTTCTAGGGAACCAGATCTCCATCAAATAGACTGTGAAGTCTTAAAAGAGCTAAACAATTTGCTTGTCGTATGTTTCTTGTGCTATGCTTATGGTGAAATTGTTTATGGTCTGCCAAAAAAGGTGATTAAACGCAAGGGGAATCGGAAGGAGAATTAACTATGTCTTCGTATCTCAGTTTCCCACGGTCTGCCATCAAACGGTTCTGTCAACCGAACAAACTACATACAAGCATGTCGTTTAGAATAATCGGATCGCACCATAGCTGGACTCCGTTTGGCTACCTGTCCGTGAAACAGGTGCCGTGTGGAAACACACAAAATCCACGCCTTGTTTTGCAGGTTGGCGGACATACCTGCTGGTTCTGGTAGGCAGTGACGGTGGTGAACACTGTTTCAGGGAAAGAGAAAGTCTGTACGCCTTCTCCGACAGGGACGGCCTTCACCGGTGACAGCTCCTCCCCAAACTCTTTCCGGATGATGTGCACTCGTGGCTGGTACTTGTGCATCGAATGTAGGATTATCTGAAAGACAGTCGTCAGGCCGGCGGTTAGATAAGCAAATGTGATCACCAACCAGTCTGTGGACGTTGGAACGAGGATATGCAATAAGAATAATAGTAAGATAATAATAATAAGAATTTGTACAATTTTTAACTCCACACTCTTCATCTTAATTTATTTATTTCTCCACGCTTAATTTATGAGTACAAGGAAGGATTCACCGATTTTTATTTTAAGACCTACTAAATTCATAACATAACATAACAAAACAAAAAAACTATTCCTGTAAATGTGTTGATGCAAACTAAGGAAAAGTTAAGGCCAGTAAGATTCATTAGCCAGATAAATTATAACACATACTAACATTTTTCTAATTTCGTTTTTTTATTTATTTAATATTATTAGATTTTAATAATGATAATACTTTTACGTGAGTTTGTGTCCTGAATGTTTTTTTAAATTATTTTATTTTTTTCCGTGTCGACATTGAATATTCAATATAAATAAATATAAATATAAACATATATTTTAAAGGTAATAAAACACCTACATGACCCTGGTCGTCCAGCTCGTTGTTGGTGAGCTTCAGCTTATCGAAGCTGACGACCTGTCGCATCCACGTCTCTCCGGACGCCGGGGAGTCTGGGTGAATATACGCTCTCGGCGGTACGGGGGAGTCAGCATTACCAGCCACCATCCACTTCGAGCTGTGATACACGTACCTACACGGAATTAGAAGAAAATATAGCAATGAGTTAATCAAATACGCAAAGTACATCATACTAAGCGCAAAACGATCTACGGTTTAATTATACGAAAAGCTCATTGTTTTTCAGAAGTGTATTTATTTTTTTTAGCTTACAAAAAATAATTTATTCTGTAAAAAGTATAAAATAGGAAAATAAAACAAGTAAGCTTCCAGGATATTGTTCGCGCTTTTATCGCTAGTCACCTGTAACGTTTGTTGTCCACGGGAATAATGTCCATGGCGACGTAATACTGATGATGAGGATCCAACCCGGAGATTTTGACGCGCATAGCGGGAAACATCCGCCTGTCACAAAATGAAGTGTAATTCTGATTAAATGTATTTATTTTGGTACCCGCAACGCTTCCATTAATGCAGAAAATTGCAGATGAAGGTAACTGTCGGTTGCTACTGCTTTGCGCCCACTGACGCCAGCCTAGAAGGATCTTGAGAAATCTACATGGCACCAAATAGCCCAAAATGCTAAAATCTGATCAGCTCTATTCTGTTACAAAAAGAATTCGCCATTAAACGTCAAGAGCTGCTTTTGAATAGACAGTTTAATATTTAATACTTTATACAGATTACTATTATTATTATTATTATTATTATTATTATTATTGTCGATGTTGTCATTGTTATAATTACTACAATTAGAACTAATAATGATAAAAAATCATAAGAATAAGAGATACAAAAATTGCAATTTGATCTGCATTATCCTAAAATCTATACGCATGAAATTAAATAGTTTAAAAAAATACAATTGAATTAAACCTGAATTATCATTATCAGGAGATTATCATTTTAAACTAATGCTTTCACCTATCAAAAATATAAACTACCGAACTATGTACACAATTTAATCCTAATTGACTAAATTTAAGCCTACCTTCCTGCTTTGGTGATGATCATTTCTGTGCCAATCTCGTGGAATCGTTTCCATAGGTCTGACCCTTGGAGATCCACGCGCATCTCTTCAGCAGGCCCCGAGCCCGTCTGGGCAGCGATGAACGATGTTTGAGAAGAAGGCCGCGGACTTTCCAACAACACGTCGTCACAGTCTGCTAAAAAGTTTAAAAGACAGCGTAAATTAAATTAATAGAATACATTATTAAGTCTATAGTACTACTAGAATGATTAATAATAATAATACAAATAATAATAATAGTAATAATAATAAAATTATGTTAAAAATGTTCTCAGCGTAATTATTATTACCATAATTGTTTCTATTGTTGTTTCTGTTGTTGAAGTCATTTGATTTTAGTAGCAAAAGTAATAGCAGGTCACGCAACAGTGATCGAAAACACATCAACAGAAAGATGGAAACACATTTAAAAGTAGCCTATTTCATTTCATGTATTACATTCGTAAGTAAAACTGAAATGTGTCCAGCTATTCATGTAAATAACTGGATTGAGTTTAATCACTTTATTATAACATAATCGACCGTTTTTATGTCTGCTCTTCTGACATCAACGATTCATAATACACCTAAAAAAAACTAACAGTCACTAACTTTTGGAAATATATTGAACTCATCAATTTAAATCAATTTATTAGTATACTTACAGTGCGAGTTTGGGCGGAGTAAGGGGTGTTAGAAGTAGCCTACTATTATTACTGTTCATACAAATAACAGCGTGATTAAAATGTGTATTAATAATTAAATTTAGATCAACTAAGATAACATTTTACTAGTGGAGCATATAAGATTCCACGAACAACTACAGCAAAAAATACTTAAATTTTCGGGTGTTAGGAACGTACCCAAACTATACGTCTCCAATTTTCGAATGCATGCGACATATTAAGTGTGTGTTGCTAAAAGCAATAATAGACCGTTCATAATATGTACCCTAAGTGGTCACAGTTTGAATGATAATAACAAATAATAACAAAAACGACAACAACGACGACAGTACTCGATCGCGAGATTTTTATTCGGGCGCTACATGTAGCGGGGTACTTACGGGATTCGTCACTTGGACATTCTACCTCACAACTGCGGTCGCTGGCGCACGACCTGTCCGCTCTCAGCGGCGGACTCTCGTTTTGACTCTGTGCTTCATTCACCTCCTCAAAGCAGCTTTCGCTGTCTTCTTCCAGCTTTCTTTTCTTCTCCGCTCCAATAAGGGCCTCCACCGAGAACGCGTGAGCCTTCAGACTCATCGTACACGGCGATCGTCTTTTCTCGGCCATTCCACAATCCACAATATGCAGGAAATCGTCAGGTTTAAAAAAAAAAAAAAGTTTTTCCAAACTGCATCCACTGCAGCCGTTTGTTCCCCACTCCTCTCGTTGATATGCTTCACTATTAGTCACAGAAGACCGGCATTGGACTACAAGAAGGCAAGAAGAAGAGACCAACTATTTTAAATTGTTGCCTTGATCTGTCAGCACTTGCAGACGGCGAGGCAGTGGATGGGATTTGTTAAAAGTGTCAATAACCAGGAACTTTGAGGGTGGGCAGTTGTGTGCCAATCACCGCTAGGCTCTGCCAATAGGACGGCTTGGTTTCGCCCCCTCGCGGTGACCGTGCTGCTTTATTTGGTAAAGTGGGCTTGGTGAATGAATCATCGCTGCAGCGCGGAGCTCCCGTCCGTTTTAAGCATAGCGAGCATTTTCACACCACGCCATCAGATGCTTCACATATTTACTCATTACCTCCCAGACGAGCCACACAAATTAATTATAATATTTTAACTAGATGCGCACAAAAATTCTGTGAATTACGTAAATTTACCATTTATGTTTAAGTGATTTAAGCGACGTGTTAAATTAAAGCCGAATATCTGCTTTCCACGAACCATCGCCAATAAATCCACAGGGATAAAGACAGCTGATGTGTAAAGTCATTTATATTATAGGGTGATAACAAATATAAATTATTTTCTGATCTGTAGTACGTTAAAATGTATCAGAAATTTACTACCGATTTTAAAAAGACCCTTGCCGTTGTCAAAGTTTGGAGTGCGACATTTTCATACGTATATCAATTACCTAGGCTACTGCATGTGCGGACGTAGACTACGGAGTCGGTCTATAAATAAACGTATAAGATACAAATAGGGGTATCACTCTTGCTGCAATTAATCTTAAGAAGGCAAATTTAAATAATCGACAGTTTAACATTTCCTTTACAGTGTGTAAATTGTTAATAGTCTAAATTACAACGGATTCATTTCAGACATATAGGCCCATTCATAAACGAAATCCTTATATTTATCTGTTGCGAAGTGATAGACACGTCTTGCTATGTTTATTGACTAATTTCGGTGAGAAATTATTTATATGGTCATGTAATTTTCAGGCGTCCCTGTATATGCATTAATTAAGTGCAAATCTTGTTTTATGAGGGAAAGTTAAGCAGACTGAAAACATAAATCCTATTACAAATATCATACCTGTCATTACAATTTATACGCATTTGGAACACGATACGTTTCTGGTACAATTCTATCAGTCTATCAATATATATGTTAACTTTTATATTTGAGCTTTTTTTTAAGTATAGAATTTAGGCCAAACCGTTTTAAAAGTTTAAAAGTATGTCCCATGCGATTATACACTACAGACATTTGTAAACATTTTTGATATTAGCACATGAAGTCATAACGCAATGTTGAGGTAAAATAAATAATAAACCAAACCATTAAAACAAGCGTATTTTATTTTAGGCTACAGTTAGCGTCTAAATTAAATTTAATGTTTTATCGAAATTAATACAATAAAGTCAATTGAAAATATATTATTTACTATTTCGATTGAGTTCCACTATCGGGTACTAGTGCAAGGGTCGCGTTATTGTGTTTGAGAATTATTTGAAATATATACAATAGAACTTAATTCATGACGTCAACGTGCACTACACCCAAGGTTGTTGGAATGAATCAGGGTCAAAACAAATTGTACATTAAAGGAAAAAACGTCACATTTTTTGGTTTCGAGTTTGTTTCGGGTTTAGATATTAGAAATTAAATGCGGGCGCAGTCATATTCTCCTTTATATTAGCAAAATTGTGTATTATACCTTAGATTTGTTTTTCAATTATAAATGAATGGTACTTTAAATAATAATAATATATATATACACTTCAAATGCAATGTAATGTTTAATTAATAATTGTGAGCAGTAAGCAACTCCATATTTGTAATGGGTATAAACAATGAAAACGTATATATAAACGCATCGTATGAGCGATCGTCGGATCAAATGAGATTATAATCACGTCATATACGTATTTAGAGTTATATATCAATATTAATTATAAGTTCTAAGTATGTGGGATGTTTTTATTTTTATTTTATTTTGTTGCGATGATAATTTCGCTTAAAAATGCCAACAAAATAATTTTCCCTGATTATAATGTGAACATCACGTGAATCGAACTGCAGCATCAGGATATTTATTATTTTGTTATACATTTAGACATTTTAATTTGTGGGTAGGAAAGTGATAAAATGAATCTAGATATCAAATTAATTTTCGTTTTATTTTTAAATTCTTGACTCAAGCAGTATTTATTACACTTAATTTGCGCATGCAGTTACAGAGAATAAAGATAAAGAGCTGATTAGGCGAAATTATACCCTTGTGCATGTAATAAATACACCTAAAAACAGTCCGATAGCATTTAATTATATATGACATATCTTGGACAATTGGTTACCAAATACATTTGTGATCATCTCCGAAATGTAAATTCCTGGGGGGCTCAGAATTTGATGTGCAGTAACCAATGAGATGTGTAATAACCGATCTCTCGTAGTTGCTCCGAGGTTGTAAGCGAGCGATTGTTCTGTAAGCAGTGGGATTCCCCCACCGGGTTATGCGGAATGAGAGAGTGTGTGACGTTGTGTGCCCTTGGAAAGGATCACTATGCCACCTGCTGTTGGCAGAGGTATTTTTTTCTCTGGAATTGTTTATATGACGCTAAATACATTATAACGAAAAACACGACAATTTTGCATCACCTATTTGCTTAGAAAGAGTTAAGAGATGTTATATCTATCTAACAACTAGTTAAATTCACGTGTGTATATGTATGCACACAGGGCTGTGAGTGAGAGAGCACGGATGCGTGTGTGTATTTCTATACAATTATTTTTAAGTTAAAATAAAAACTGAAATAGCTATTAATAAATACGTAAATAAAGACAATTATCTGTTTTTCCTTTACATGGTTCAGACTTCGATGTGACGGGATTAAAAACGTCCAATATTAGTAAATGCTATTGTGGACTCTTCTAAACAGGGTCATATATCTAATGTGTATTTGTATATTTTATTATTATAGTACGTGTCAAAACAACATCATTAAACTATTAAGAAATGTACGTGATTCTCGTACGTAAAGAAACGAAGTTCCATGGACAATTCATAGCACGAAACCTTTTCTTTTCATTTTCGAAAGGGCCCAATGTCAAAGTTTGCGGACGATTAGTTTATTCGTTCAGTGAAAGAGATTTTCATTTAATAGCAAAGCTTATTGACAATAAAGTCTGATTCCAACAGGGTGTATTCAACAGATAAGCGCATCTCGGGTCTGAAATCAATGTTAGCTTTTATTTAATATCCAGGTAATATTTTTAAGTATTTGGACCTGTAAAAATGTAATGTCATTTTAATTAGCTTTAGTGACGCTCCGCTAGTCCAATAATTACAACCTAGAGACGCCTATTGTTTTATTTCTTCAATAAATGTATGACCGCCTGTTCTTCGTGTAACCAAGAATAAGACGTTTGTACAATTAAATATAATGCACGGATAGATAAACTAATCAGTCGTT
>JAOVYW010000034.1:5706607-5727591 GCA_025775045.1 Hiodon tergisus
GAGAGAATCCCGACATTCTCGATACCGGTTCTGGCGGTCAGCTAACCAGGTTTATCGATCGGAGAGAGACTCACATCCTTCTGCTCACTTCTTCCTCCAGCTCCACCCAAGTTTGATTATCATAACAGTGAGAAACTTTGTCTGCAACTGTTGAAATGTTCTAAATCTTCAAAATGTAACAAACTGCCCTTTTTCACTACAGAGGATATTTCCAATAAAAACTAAATATATAAATAGTTTAAATAAGTAAATACATTAATTTTTTACTGTTTTTTATTGTTCTGAGTAGGAACAAGCCTATGGGTAGGCTGGTCCAACCCAAAGCCAATTTAATTGGATCAGGTACCATGTGAAGGCAGCAGGAGTTGAGGTTACCATGTTAAAATTAGCAATGATTAAATAAATAATTAATTATAAAACTTTCATGGCTAGGGGTTGACTATATGTTGTACCCTCCACACGGTAAGTACTTATTAATCGGGACAAACCATTCTTCTTTCCTCCTCCAACCCAGGTCTAAATGTGCATGCCTCCTCTTTCCCCTAAAGCTCCACTACCACAAGCCTTCCCAACTGTGCTGACAGCACCTTAGCCATTTATTGGCAGGTATGGGTGGTTTGCGGTGCTGACCCTCTTACCCCCACCTGTAATGAGACTAGCAGAGACAGCAGGTCTGTTCCCCTGTGGGTGGTAGGGGGTGGTGCGTACTTTTGTGCATGCGTACAGTTCACAGTGCCACTAGAAGTTTGCAGTACAATTCACAGAAGGAGAACTTCTCCAGTAGATAAAAGGTGGAGAGGGAGAGAAGAGGAACTCTCACGTCAGAGCCAGCCTTTACCAGCAGTCATTGAGGGTACTCTGTCGTCTATCTCTTCCCTCAGCCCTGGCTAAAAAAACTCTGACAGATAGCAGGCTCCACATGAAAATAAGCCAGTTGCACCACCCAACGCTGTTCAATCGCATCTAGCTTCAGCTTCACAGCTACAGTTAAATCCTCAGGAACCTAATTTTCGATAGGAACTGGCATCTCTGCGTCTGCAGTTTAAACCCTTACTGCGACTCCTGCTCCAAATGTTTAAGATGTGTCTGATAATCTGGAGAGAACACACCCACATCGTCCAGATGTATCAGGAGGTGAGACATTTACCTGGTCTCTGAGGGAATCAATTTCTGGAACATAAGATGAGCATTACAGAGACCAAATGGCATGCGACGAAACTTAAAGAGCCCAAGCAGGGTCAGAAAAAAACATCTTCTCACATTCTGTGGGGTGATAACTCTGCCTGCTTGAGACAAGTCAAAGAATCCTTGTAGCAGAGGGTACACCTCTTTATGGGTTATTATGTTTAGACAGCGAAAATCTACACAGAAACACTAAGGACTATCCTTCTTTCAGACCAGGACAATGGGAGCAATCCACTGACTACAGCTCTCCCATTTCACAACAGAGACAACTTACATTTGATTGTAAACACTTCCTTTTCAAGTAAGCCTCTGCTTGAAGATGTCTGAATGTGTGTGCATGTTATCACCACCGGTTACATTGGTAGTTAATAGTGGTTTTCAGTGGTTAATACATTAAACATTTGCATTAAAAAATTGCTTTTTTAAAAGAAACTAGTCATATTTATACACAACCGACAACATATCAATCAGCAGGGCCTGCAGTTCCAGGTACATTATTAGTGGGAACGGCAAATAGCGTTTTCAGCTTGTGGGAGCCCCATCCTTAGAGATACAGTGTAGCATGGTTTCGGTAATTCCAAATTCCTCTATGTGGGCCGCAAATACCCCTTCCCACTGTTGTAGGGGCTTGAGTTGCTGTCATTCCTTGACTAAACCCTCCACGTTAGGCAGTTCTAGCAGATATCCAACTCTGAAGGCCACACACCTCCCTCATCAAGGTCATCCATCAGACTAAGGAAATAGTCACGTAGCTCAGCTATCTAACCTGAGTTTGACTTCCGTAGCACGCTGTGAACAGGGCGGCTCCCCTGAAAGGTTTCCTTTTAACAGTGAGATTCATGCCAAGGACCCCGAAAACAGTGCCCAGGCATTTGTAGAGCACGATGACTACCCCTTGGCTGGGAATACTCACCCTGCCAATGAGAAAATCCAGCTCAATGTAAGATTTTTTTTACGGGAATTTTACGCCTTCAATGTCAGCCACGCCAAGGCTGATGTGTCCTGCAGTTCTTAATCCCAGAATCAGTTCTAGAAATATTCCTGCTTGAAAAGGGTAGCCTGCAAACTGGTATCGAGAATACATGGCACCACCATCTCCCCTGAACTCTCCCAGACTCCCTTGAAGGTGCCCAAGACCGATGCCCTACATACTTGTATTTCAAAATGTATTTATTAATGCAGAAATATATAATATAAATATTGTAAATATATATTTTATTTATTTATTTTCATTTATTTATTTAAACATGCATATATTCATTTAAACATTTATTTATTTAGTTTGTTTCGACTGAAAATATCTCCATAGATCCCAAGCCTAAAAGGTAAAGCAACCGCATCCTTTTATGAGTAAATTATTATGCCTTTATTTATTTTTTAACACACACAATAGAAGCCACACACTTCATAAACTTCTTGGCCAACCACTGGGATAAAAAAAAAAAAAAATGTTTTAATGCATTCTGCTTGATTGCAGGCAAGGAAATTCCATCTAACTTGTGTTGGACTTCTTGTTATTAACACAGTTCTGAGGTATTTTCTTTCTGGAACACAGGATTCTTGGGAAGAATGCAGAATTGTGGCATGATCACAATCTTGTGGAAATTTAATTTCCTCCTTCACCAATATATTGTTGAATGTATTTTGTGGTGAGAATGATGCAACAAGAGCTGAGAGCTTAAAAACGTGCACACAGATATGTCCGAATTGATCCATTTAATAACATAACTGCTTTCGTGTGGATGTTTTTTTTGGCCTGGTTTCTACGGCCATCAGATTGATGTGCACATTTAACTTTCCTGTACTCCGTCCTACTCCATAGTTGTTTCTACTTCATTTTCACACCATCGTGAGGCTTCTCGGGATCTACAACAGGCCTGTAATTGATTTCTTGCTGTACTATTTTCGAGTTTTTAAGTCTTCACTTGCAGGACTGATCCTGTAAGCTTTCAGCAGGGTTAGCATCGAGAACTGACCAATCCCTCTAAGGGTTTTCTGTTCCGGGTGCGGAAAGTTTCTATCATCAGCTTTGCTAGTAGCCTAGCATGAAGTTCTGGACTGATTTTCCATCATACAGAGGCATGCATTTTAAGGACTGAGTCCCAGGGACTCTGTTCTTTGTTTTCTGTTGAACTCAAAAGGATCAATAATGTTGGGTGAAAAAATTTTCTTCAAGGCTAATACTCACAAGGTGGTTAATTCTGTAACGGTTCAGTGTGTAGGTTGGATTGAACACTAAATGATCTTCAAAATAGATCATGGCTGGAATACTGATCTTCTCAATTATAGATTTAACTTTCTACCTGATCCTTTCATTCAAGGATATCAATAAGAGAGATGTGATCAGGAGGGAAGTTTCCAGAGTTTTAAATGTTTTAAATTGTTTAGCAAACATTTCCCACAAATCCAGCCCAAACCATTAACTAGCCTTGATTATTGTCAATAAAAGTCATCACCGGACTGGCAAAAAGTCAGCAAGAATAGCCTTACCCAAGATCTGTTCTTTCGTCAACTCCTATGACTAACTTTCTCATGTTTTTATTACACTGTAGCTGGGACCAAACAAAGACCCGTTATTTGCAGAATTTACAGAATATGCTACTCATATCATTCATTCAGTACATCAGATGTGAATTATACATATTGTAAATACAATGTCATTATACAAAAAAGTACAAAAAAACAAAACAAATGTATCAATATTCAAAAATGTATATCCCATCACACTAATTAATTCAAAATTAATTCTTCAATTGTTTCTGACCAAATAAAAAAATTCAGAGCTTATTTCATTAAAAGTTATTTCATTTGAACATATTTGCGACCACTGCCTCAAATATATATATAAAAATTATCCATACCAGAACCCAGATGTTAACTTTATTTCAATGTAATGGGTTTATGGCCTATATACAGTGTATTTTTTTTTACTTCAGTCACTCACTGGCTGTATATTATATAACATTATAAGACAAAAAAGTCATCTTAACGCTCTTCACAATTGAATATTCATACATTTGATTGTAGAGGGATTGGTGCATTTTCAATGGACCTTAAGCTATTTAAACTTGTTGACATTTGGGCATCCAAATGGATGCAGTGTTTCTGTGCTCCAGAGCAATGGGATTTGTATATAGAATATTTAGGGTGCATTGAGAGCTCTTGTTGTACAGCACATTAAATAATTTTACATTTAATAATGTATAATTGCTTATGGAAAACCTGTGAGACAGGTCTCAAAATATGGTGAAGAATACAGTCGTAAAAAGAATAAAGTATGTAAAGATAGACTTTTTGATTGACTTGTCTTGAACATCCACTTCATCACATTTTTCTGGGGAATTACAGAGTTCTAAGGGCATCCTGCAAAACCCAAAAAGACCCAGTGAAGTTGAGAATCCTGTCTTTCGTTGCTCATAATTAACTGCATTAACAGTTTATCTAATTTGAAAAATATCATGAGTTAAATTTTGGACACTTAACGTTTCTACCAATTATTGAAGAATGTTTGAGGGTCAGAGCATGACATTCTCTGCAAAACTTCCATTGTTAACCTTATATATTTTGCAAATATTTTGAAACGGAGATGCTTTCCTAGAAGGTGATAATTTTGCCTTCTACAGACTCTAAAGAGACAGCACTTAAAAACTAAAGATTAAGATCAAGGATATATAGCCTCTAATAACAACTCTCTGTGCTTCATGACATTAGTGCTGCCTTTGATGCAATTGTCCAGTAGTTCTATCTTTCCGTTAACTACACAGCCTACACTTGAGTTGATCACACTGCCAAGCCCACTCCAGCGGTGTGATCAGTATAAAATAAGCTTAATTTAATTTAATAATTAATAATTTAAATTAATATTATTAATAATCTGGCACGGATGTAATATATTTTCACTGTCTCCGTGTGGTGGTTTCCAGCAATCCTGCTCCTAAGTACAAATCCAACATCTAAAAACACGCATAAAGACACACCAGAGGTCAGGTGCTCCGAAGGGGAATCCACACCGCGGAATCCACACCGTGTCCCTTGTCATGACACCCCTCTGCTCCAGGTGGATTCGTCTGCTTGTTACTCTCTCCTCCATAGCTTGCTGCAGGGTACCAAACCCACAGCCAGACTTTGTGCAGCTCACTCATTCACAGAAAACAAGATGTTCATCTCCCTTTACACAACGACAGAAGACTCCAGCCTTTGTATCCCTGTCTTCAGCGCGTATGCCATTCTTAGTCTTCCCCGACGCCAAGACCAGCCTGGTTAAGTCTGCCGAGACAAAGACTGTCGGGGAGACATCTTCTGTTCACTGTACTCTTGTGTGTAAACAAATAAACTTAAATACGCCATAAACAAAAGAAACAAAAACATTTTTAAAAACTCGGCTTCTACCTGCTCTTGCCGGGCTTGCTTAAAAAGCAACAATTTCCGGCCAGGGCTCCAATTTCAGAAGCCCACCAGAGACATTAACAAAAAAAAAAAAAAACTCAGTAACTTTCCAGTAATTTCCCTCCAGTTTGTGACAGTAACAACAGAGTATGATGAACATTAGAAGTCATGTGGAGTCTCTACACTTAATTGTTAATTGCAGTTAGGACTTAGCTAAAGAGTGAAAATAGAACAATCATTAGTGCACTATATCCTGAGCCTCTATGTTACTACTCAATTTTACAAGAAGTTTGTTATTTAGCAACAGTGAAACAGCTGTTTCCATTCACTGATTTTTTTTTTTTTTTTTTTGGAGAGAACAGGTGTTGCTTTTTATTAGCCCTCTTTCCAAAGGAGAAAAGGTGAAAACATAAGCTGTGCCCAACACTAGTAAAAAAAAATTTCATTTAATAAAAAAGGTCTGTCTGAACGATGTAATGCTTGGACCAGACTCACATGCCCTGGTGCTGATGGCCGGTAAACACTAAAACACATCAACAGGGTAAAATCTATTTGCTCTCTTAGGTATGTTGGTGATAACCCTGTAAGATGCAGTCAAGCAAAGTGAATGCACAATGCTTGCTTAAACCAATCAACTAAGAAATCTAGAACTTTCACGGGAATGACAGTCTGCAAGTGGATTAAATACTGTGGTTAAAAAATTACTTATAATCTTTTTCTCCCTTACATTATGATAGAGGTGATACCCCCAAGTGAACCAGCATAAGATTTGTAAGATGTTTTTTTAAAGTTCTGAATTAATTTAAACGTAATTAAATTTACTGTTCGGTAAAGAAATAATTCAGAAACTCACACAAAGTGTTTCAATTACCAGTGTTTAACTGGTCAATATGTTTAAAGATTGAAAACCAATAATTTGGCATCTTGCGCTAAGCACAAACAGATGCCCCCTAAAGTATGGGGTAAGTATTAGAATTTTATATCTAGGTATTAAGCTTTTGAAATCTGTCTATTCTTATATTCAAGATATGAGTTCCTGATCCCCTATAAGACACAAAAATAAGAATAAATGGCATTGACAGAAAAAATTTACTCCAAAACTCTATTTCCAAATTAAGCATGCTTTTTATGTGGAGATATTCTACAAAATTTTGTTTAAGATATGTAAATCAAAATCAAGGTTTCACAGCCAACCTTCCTGTTTGTCCATTTCTTTTCTCTCTCTTTTTTTCACCTGGAATCGTTTTCCTTTTTTAATCAAAGACAAGACCATTAAACCAAAGTGGTAATGGTGAGAATCATGATTGAAAGGAAGTCTTAACTTCCTCTCAACACCACGATGCAAAGCGGACCATTTCAAACTACCATTTAGAACTTATTTAAGGAATGTGTATTTTATTACCAGCACCAATTACTATTTTAAACATTTTAGAGCATATAATTGGCTATAATGATACATCACAGACCTCAAACGGACTCAGCGTTCTTATTAAGACCAAGGAATATAAAGCCTCTTTGGGTTTCAGACTGCAGGACACCGTAACCCTGAATTCCGAGCACACACACATCATACACTGCAGCATAAAAAAACCAAGCCAATTAAATTAGAGATTTGCAGATGGATGTACTTTATATAAAATCCACAGTTTCACAGGTTTTATATAGCTACACTAAACACACACTCGTTTGTCGTTCAAAGGCGACCTAATGTATAATTTAAAAACTCGCAGTACAAAAACAAAACTGGACAATCCAATGAGAGAAGTGCAAAAATGAAAAATAAAAATCCATTCAACAGGAGGGAAAGAAGATTTTTTTTTGAGGGTGTGAGATCCCCTCCCCCGTCCGGCTTACTGTTAATGTTTGAGAGGCAGCTGCAGGGAAGCAGTTTCTCGGTAACTTCAGTGCAGCGGGACTGCTGACATCTGGAGCTCTGATCAAGGCTGACACCTTTGAAGCGTTTCACAACCTCAGGATTTCTGGAGAAAAGAAACAAAACAACCAGGACAGGTCCGAAAGGCTTGGAGGAACCCTATCTGAACGTGGTCAGGGATTCGTCCTCAGGCCCCTGACTAAGAAAATTGATGACGGAGTTTTACTGTGCCACATGCTTTAAACTGAAAGTAACCAAGGTCATTATCACTGCCCCTGCGTGTGGGGGGTCACATCCCCACCAAACCCTCTAAATGGTCACCGAGACCCTTCTGCCCACTGTGAGGGAGTCGAAGAGCAACAGCGCACAGTCACGGGAAGGGCCCCTCAGCGGTTCGCAACGTGACGCCCTCTGCTATATTTAGTATGGCTTTTACACAGTACAATAAAAACCTAGCATAAGTCGGTTGTGAGGATTTCCTGCGGCACAGACTTAAATTAGAGCGTCAGTGGTGACCATTAAAAATCACCAATGTCTTCTTAAGTCTCCTTCATGACAGTTTAGGAGGCTTTTTAGGTGTTTCACACACTTCTTTGAGAGACATTGCTCGGAAGGAATTGTTGTACACGTCTAAGCACAATTTTGATCACCTCGCTGATTCATTCATGAAAAGATGTGAATACATTAAAGACAAATTCTGGAAAAAATGTGAAAATTGTAGTATTTTGCCAGCGAGGTGGTAAGTAATATACAAATCTATCTGAACAAGCAAGAAATTATTGGGAAATTGTATTTTCTGAAGAAATGGTTAAATCTATTCAAAGAGAACAAAATTTGAAGAACTTAATGGTATTACATTTTTTGCGAACTAAAGGAATAATGCAGACAGAGACCTCTGTGTGTGTGAAGCGTTTATTATTTTATTATTGTGATTTTGCATCATTTTAAAAAACTGTATGTTTGTCAGGAATTGATCATTGATGATAATAGTAATTATTATACTGCAGTTAGTAATACACCTTTTTTGTAGTATTTTACTGAAAGAGTTCATGGAAACATTTCATATTATATTTATGCTGCAAAAAATGTTTTTTGTTGGAAATAAATCATGTGTAAATAGTAAAATACCGACATCGAGAATTCAATTATTCCAAAAGCTTACTTACATTGAACAATATATACCTCACACAGGTAAATCTTATCTACGGGTAAAAGGGTAAAAGACACAAGAACCTGCTAACTGTTGTGCCCCTGAATGACGTGGAATCTTCAGTGCTTTAAACCGCTACCCTGACAACCGTCGTTATGTTCATCTTTTTACATAACCGAAGGTGTCTTTACCTCCTTCTATCCAACTACCTGTCACTGCCCCCAGTTTTTTATGATCACTGCAAGTACGCAGACGAGACATGCTGGATGAATACTGTTCTGCTTCGGATGAGATACATAAAATGAACCAACGGACCTTAAAATAACAGAATAAAGAGAAATAAAATAGGTGGTTGGTGGACTCCTTTCGCTGCGTGATGCATCTGACGTGGCTGCGTTCTTCAGAAAAAATATCGAACATTTGTGTATCGCCATCCTCTAAAACAGATGCAAAATCATTTTAATAGTTCTCGTAAAATTCTCTATGCGTAAAATATCTGATATAATGAGAATGATGTAATTTTATTGGTGGATGTGTTATGTGTAAAGTTTAATAAATTATGACAATGGTAGCTTGCTTTATAAGTTCAACAAACTCTCTATCTGCCTTCAGAGCAACTCAACCATATAAAAAATCTGATTTTCTTATTTTAATGGGAATGCACGGTCTGTTCAATTTACCCCCCCTCGACTACTATTTTCTCATTTCACGGTCAGCACTTGTCCGTAACAAATTGCATTCCTCTGCGAATATAAAATAATTTCATAGTGGCTGTTTTTAATCAATCCACAGAAGAAGTCATTAAAGATCTAATTCCGAGCCCTTAATTTCTTTAAACAAGCTGACAAACACATATAAAAACAATTGTTTTTGCACAACCGTCACTTGCTCGTGACTTTCTCCCTCGTTCAGTCCTTGCCAGATCACAGGAACTGGTATAGTGTTTTTTTTTATCTATGTATTTACATAGCTGGGAGAGGCATTCAGGGTTTCTTTAACTTCGGGGATTTTAGTTTGCTTTCGGGTGTCCGTAATTAGTTTCCTGCCACCTGACTGTGGCTTTAAAATAGGAAGTCTGGAAGAGAGGAAGTTAGCAGAGTGAACTATTTTTTGAAGTGGTGCGTGCCGGTGGCGGTGCTGGTCAGAGCTGGCTTTCTCTGGCTCTATTTCTCTATATTTTGTATCTTTAGTTGGGGAGTTTTTCTTTCATTAAGGGGAGAGTTAATTTAGTTTAGTTAATTTTCAATGGGGTGAGGTTGAGTCACGAAGCAGCAAGCAATGGTTTGTCTTTGTGCTTGTTGTGTTTTACGTCTCGAGTGAAGCGAGCAGGACGCGGCTGAAGGAGAACGGTGGCGTTGCATTATACGAAGACAGCCTTCTGTCGCCCTGCAAAGGGAGGTAACCGGGTCAGACATACACCGTACTGGGTCATCGACACACATCAGCTAGTCTTCTGCGTCTAGCAGTGTCACGTGTTCCTTTACTGTCTACCCGTGCTTCTGGCTGGTCAGGGATGCCTGTGGTCACTTCCACACACAGTGAAGAGGTTTTGTGATGGAAGCTGTGAGCAGAAACGGAGGAATGACTTGGGGGATGACCCACCATTTGTCTTTGGGAGCCGTGGAGACAGCAGCAGAGTCAGAGAGCGCCAAAGCTGTCCCTGGGGTATCGGACTCGGCAGGAACTGGGTGAGATGCTGGGGAACTCAGAAAAACCCGAGGCGGGTAGTCCAGAGGGAAGCAGAAAGAGTTTGATAAGATGGTGGCTGAGGAGATGCTGGCCAACCCCCTCACAGTAAGCAGCAGAACGGGACTGAGCAGATGCAGAGACCAGGGGGAAGGGGGTCTGGGGCTTTGGCGCTGACTTGGCAGCTGTAGGACAAGAAGAAAGAGTCCTCTGTGACAGTTGCCACCAGGATTATGCTGCAGGAGGGACTGACTGCTGCTGAGAGCTTAAACAGGGAAACGCAGCAAGAGAGGGAAAAGCTACAGGATGAGGTCAACCGCTATGCCTGAGGTCAGGATGAGGGAAACCGCTATGCCTGAGGTCAGGATGAGGGAAACCGCTATGCCTGAGGTCAGGATGAGGAAAACCGCTATGCCTGAGAGAGCTCCTTGATCGTGGAGGGGAACTGGAGCTTTGAGGCCCACATCGCACAGCTGGAAGGAAAGCTGAAGAACAAGCAGAGCAACGCCAACACCAAGCTGGTCAATGACCAGCAGAAGAGAGCCCTGTAGCAGGTGGACTAAGCAGACCAAAGAAAAGCTTCAGCAAGAGGAAGTGAAGCCACAAAGTTACAACTAGGCGAGGGAGACGTGCTTCTTCTGCAGGAAACACAGGACAAGCCTCAGCGGTAGTTAGTGGGATTGTTTGAATATTTGATTCAAACAAGGAGCACTGATTGGGGGAATCTCACGGGGATCCCACTGAGTCTTTTCTTTTGTGTTGGCTGCCCGTGTAAACGGCAAGGCAGCATACCAGACGGCCATCAGGATGACCCGGCGAGATCCCGGGAAATTGTGTCCAGACCCAGAGGGCACCAGATGTGCTACAGTGTTCCGCCCAGTGTCTCTGTGTTTGCCTCCATGGCATGCCATGTGAGGTCCAATATGATGGGTCTGAGCTGGGAGGGGAGAAATGTGGCACAACAGGGGGCTGGCAGGCCATGTCCTGCCCCTTTAAGACCTGCCAGACTGACAACAGTACCTGACTGCTGATTGCAGATTGTGAAATTGGTACAGCTGGTTGGCAATAGTTGATCAGCTGCAGCATAAAGGCTGCAGGTTTCTTCAGCCAGGCTCTGAAACTGAGGGCAAAGCAAGAATGTTGGTTTGGAGCTCGAAAAAGTCGAACCAGAGGAATAATCACAGGACCGGTAACTTTGGTTTCGTCACATCCCTTTTGTATCTCTGCCTGATTCCTTATTAAAGAAACTACATTATCTTTTAAATAGTCTCCAACAAGTATTTTAAGCCACGAGTCTCCCAAATGGCTTGGATCCAACTTGTGTCATTTGTCGATTATACTGCCCTCAGGCACATGAAGGCCCTCTCTCTCTCTCCTTGCTATGTATGTCAGTTAGTCGATAATGGAATTATAGTTCCTGTGATCTTCTCTCAAAATACAGCAGTCCTTCAGGCCATGACCACCTGGAATAACACATTTCCGTAACTCCAATATCCGCACCTACCAATAGCACTGGCGCTGCTCTGAAATAAGGGGCCTTTTTTAATGAAAGGAAGAAGTGATCTAAATGCAGGACTGGGATCCTCAGCGTACCATTTCCCCCCCCGACGGGTGAAAGGCCAGGTTGAGAAAGAGTATCAGGAAACGTTTTAAATATCTAAACTGTGGAAATTTTGTTTAGTTCAAGAAAATCTCTTCCTGGATCAAGTCTAACACACTGGAGTCTAACACATTGGATTCTAACATAATTGTAAAATGACAAAATGCGTAAAAGTTACCCCATTTTTGACTCCTATTTTCTTCTCCTATTTACAAATCTATCCCTCCATCTATTTCGTTTGTCTTAGACTGGAAGTTATTTACAAGGTAAAGAGATATTTTTTTAAATCTGCCCTCTTCAATAAATATACTAATTTGTACTAAACACAGACATGTGTAAGGCAAAAAAAAAAACTTTTCATCAGAAGGCCTTCGTGAGCAATTGTGAGTTTTTAAGCACATGGCTCTCCTTGAGTACCATTGGACTAGACTTATTTTTATCACGTATGATGTATATCAACCATCGAGCTTTCCAGGGTGATTAAGTTGCCGTTGCACGAAATCCAGCACAAACCTTCACCATAGTGAAGTGTTGAAACTGAAAAACAAACACATCAGGCCTGGATAAAGGCTTGATTAATGGACAGCTCTCCCATTCCCTGTAGCCCAGTCAGGCAGCTTTTTCCCCTGATGGACCGTTTGTTCTCCGAGGTTCAGTGAGAGGAAACTCTAGATATCTTTATACATCTGTCAAAGTCCTTGGGGGACGCTGCTGTGGACAGTCTGATTAATAAAGGATGAGGACCGAGGAAGGAAAACTCAAGGCTTATTTTTTTCCTTCAGAATGACAGAAAGAAAATAAAACACTTCATGAAAGCTTGGTCTAGGCAGGTTCCTTGCTGTTATCCCCAGGGCTGTTATTTTCTGTCACCCAAGTCATTTTGTAACCTGTAAAAATAAGGAAGACCCAACCAACTATAAAAGGGGGGAAATAGCACTGTTGTTCTGGATGTCTGATATCTGATCCGTCATGCTGAGGCAGCCCACAGCCTTCTGCCCTTGTGCCTTTTAAACCCCACAGCTCTCGCTGTCCGTCGTTTCGTTCTCTCTCCCTCTGCCCTTTCATTTCCTGCTGATCAGAACTGACCAGGGCCAAACCACTGCGACATCGTAGGCCCAGGACCTACTGAACCGTTGGGGGAGATGTTTCACAAGTTCCCCCGTCACATCGCCGAGCCAAGCAGGCTGCTACTTTGCTCGCATCTGGATCTTAACGTGACCACAGAATTAACAGGAGAAGAGTATTTCACCGCAGAGTGCGTTGAATACATGTCTCTGGTGAAGACACGTCTCTGAGGATCAGTGTATGCAGTGTTTATTTCACATGTGACGGTTGTACTGTTTTGGTTATGAACAGGAGTATCTCGGAAGACTGGTGGACTATGATCTGAATTTGATTATTTCCTTTTGGGTTCTTACTTGTTTTGATTGATGATTTTTAAGCAAACATGCTCTGTTATTTATCCAGATTTAAAAGCTAGGCTGCGACTAAATTAATGGGAAAGAATAAATCTTGTCAGTAGCTAAAACTAAATCACGTTGGGTCCAGTATAGATGACGCTGCATCACACTTAAATTGAATCAGGCTTTTAAAGATTATGTTGACTAATAAATCAAAAGTGAAGACAAGTCATCCATTCGTCAGCACAGATCTATGGCCTAGATCTATTGTTTACCAGATGCTTTGGAACCACCCGTCTCGGATGGATTAAACCCACCAGCTTTAATGAGTTTGAGTCCAAAAAAACCTCAGAGGCAGCGTGAGCTGTGTGTGAGACTTATCAAAATTCCTGAGCTCTGACACTAATGAATTGGAGCACCACGAGGAGAGTCCTGACTGTGCTAACCATATGTCCCCGTTACCACGGGCCGCCTGCCCGTTCCCCACGTCGTCACGGGGAGTGCAGCTTGGCAGCTCGCTGTGAGTCATGCCTGTGCGTTTTCGTGGAACCTTTAGTGCTCAGGAAGCAGGTGCCGTGATCACATCGCTTCGCTTGAGTCGCAGTGTGACTGAATTCATTAATTACCCCATACAACAGAACATTTCAATTTACTTCAATGCCTGACCATCTTGAGTGTGTTTACATCAGGCAGGATGTTTACTAGAGAACGTTTTGTCCCCCATCTGGATGGACAGCATACTGATTTCACATGGAGTTCTCCGGTTTTTGTTGTCAGCTGTGGTTGCGGGGAGCAGTAGGTAAACCAAATGGTTGGATGGGTAAATTATTTATGCAGAGAAGGGACTTTAGCAGAGCTGGAAGGAAGGCACAATAATTTTCAAAGGATTTTCTCAGCATTTCAGTCTTTATTGGATATTTTTGTTTTAGGATTATCCAGAAGGCCTCTTAGCTACCTCAAATATTGCGTTATTTTAAATGTCTCGTTGTGATTGATGAACTGCACAGACATGTATTTATGTTGACGAATTGATTGCAGGTTCGGCAAATAAAACCACTATCATTAAATTGGGTGGTGTATCACAGCCAAAGCCATTGAACAGAGCTCATTGAGAACGAGTTTTTCACAGACACTGGCGTCACTCCCTGGAGTCAAAGACAAAAGTACGATTGATTCCTCGTGCTAGAGTCTGCAGCTCAATGATCTAATAGTTTCTCAGGAGGTTTTGCCTCATATTGGGCGGTGAAGAGACCCGGGTTCGATTCCCAGTCAGGGGCCCTGTGTGCCAAAACAAGAACTGAGGCTACCTTTCCAAAGGATAACCACCATCGATAGGGGCCTCAGTGAATATTATTATACACCTACCGTGACCACATTAAAAAAATATAAGATGTCAGTTATAAAACGCAAAAAGCTTATTGATATGTTATATAAGGGGTAAAAACTGGAGATAATTCTGTTTGATTATTGGTTAAAAACTATATTATAAATGTAGTAATGTCTTCACGTGCATACAATAATTAAGTAAAGATTTGTTTTTATTTCAATGAGCATCTCGCACTACACAGGTTTTGTCTTAATACTACACACACACACACACACACACACACACACACACACACACACACACACACACACACACACATATATATGTTTAACCATAACCTACCAGTATAATTTAAAGCACATTGTTGATTAGAATTTTTTGTTTGTTTTTATTACCCTTTGCTTTGTAGATGTGTTTGAAAAGCGAGTCTATTCAAGTCTGTTATTATTATTATTAAATGTGAGTAATATTTGTGTTATTATCACGTGCTTCAGCGCGTGATGGTGATTGGCTATAGGCACTAGCGTGTTGATTAATTAGGGCAGGTAATCGGCTATTCCTGTCTGTAAACATACCAATTAAAATGTAATTTTGATGATGATTATGGTGGCTAACATTATTGCTTGTGGAACTGCTTGCCGTAGTATTATCTGGTACGCTTATAACTATAAATATAATTTTTCTCTGTCCCCTGAATGACATATCAACCAGACTCTTGGAATTTCAATATCAGCATATAATAAATATGTCATTCATCTATAAATCGGACTTTGGACCCTCACACAGTAAAGAAACAGATTTTTCTCCTCTTGTAATAACTCCATAAATCAGCAGTACTGCCTGTATTAAAGCCACTGTAAATACTATCTGCTTGCAGTCATGTACTTTGTGGCTGGCGTTCGCTTTTAGTTGGCTCCATGCTGTAAAATCGCCTGTGGTTTACACAATGGAGGACTGTGATGTTTTGGACCTAGAGCGAATATAAACTGGTTCTATGGACTCCAAGCCCCAGAAATGTGACAGCAGTGTGGTGACTTCAGCTCTCAACTTGACCACTTGAGCACCACTTACCCAGAGAGCAGTGCCTTATTAACAGTCAGCATACCTGTTCGGTCACAAAACTAGGAGAGTATAACCAGCATGTTTTTGCGGTTTGCCCAACAGGGCTAAAGTCTGTTAAGCACCGAGTTCCATGGGACCTCTACTTAGGGTCCAGACTTTCACAATCAGACTCCTCCCCCTGCTGAAACCGACGGAGCACAGATTGTCTTTGAGAAGAAGAGGTCATGAAAAGTCATGTGTTCTTTTTTTTTTTGGTTGGCTGATGAGTTAATTGAGTTGTTAATTGAGTCATTTCTGATTGCAAATTTCTGATAAGTTGCATGACTCCAGCCAGCAGTTACTGGTGACTCACAAAAGCTTTTACACACAGGTTTAATGGCCAAGGTAGGGAAGGGTTTCAAAAGCTCTCATATCGGAAAACAGGAACGCCCTGTGGAGACGTAGGCCGGCCATTTTGGCTCCGATGCTGACCTTGGCTGACCTTGGCTCTGCAGCCGGTACGGCGCCCTGCTTGGCCCTTGCCGGACACACGACCCAGTTCAGTGGCAGAAGAAATGTGTATCCACATGGACACTCAAGGTTTATAACCAATCGTCTGTGAAAATTATAATTTTTAAGCACATCCTGACCGGTTTATGGGATGTTAAAAAGCGCTATGACTACACATCTGAAACATATAATGTGAGGCGGTTGCTTTAATTTTTAATAATTGCGGCATTGGCAAACGGAGGCCCGTGGTGTTGCCAAAACACCTCATGCTGACTTTATGGCGCCATTGTTGGACAAAATGTCAGTTAACAGACGGACAATAACCACTTAAAATGTTTCTGAGCTCCGCATAATATACGACAAGCTGTGTGTTTCATTTTGCCATAGCTTTGACAAGGATCAAGGCTTAGCTTGATATTTTTACAGTCCTAATAATATTATGCCAATGCGTACCATAAATATGTTACTCATGTTTGACTTTTTTCCACTCCAAGTCGAGAGGAAAATACCAAATATAAACAAAATCCCTAGATATGTGGTTGTTTGTGGTAGTTGAAGGTAATTAATTATTCAGCCATTTCTGCTTCTTTAATAAAACTCCAACAACAGACTGGAAACATAAAACCAATTCGTAGTCTTATAACTACGTGTGTATTTAGCGTAACACACTTTGGTACCATGTTTCTTTTTTAAGCTATGAATGTTAAGCTTCACGTAAATATATGGTAACGAGCGAATGTAAATATTGTGATGTGTGGGTGATGCCTCCTGTTCTGGGACTGAGAACAGTCCTTCCCCCCGGAGTGCACACCTGGTCGGCATAATAAACTCTGTTTTGCGGATATATCCTCCCCGTTGACGTGGTTGGTTCCCCGGGTCTGGTGTGAAAACAGTGAACACTTAGAGTATTAATAAGTGCACTCCATTCACAAGGCTAATGGGCCCCAAGACTGCCCAGGCCCCCGAACAACAGCCTTATTACACGACTAGCAAGGGAGACTGTTTGCTTTCAATCCGCCTCTGGCAGCAGACACCTCGCAGGTTACATGTTAAATGACAGTTCCAAAATGCAGACACTGTTGCCTACACATATAAAAAGCATTAACAAATAATTTTGGTGTTCGCGTTAGTTTGTTAATTGCTTCTCTTGTATGATAACAGAATTTTTATATTAGCAGTTTTAGGATATATTATAAAAAATACGTTGATGTTGATGTTGGAAAATTAGAAAATAGGTAAAAAAGGCCTTCCGTTGACATATTTTGGACTTCCTGTATTTAATAACGTGTGCAAAATGTATGTAATAAAATATTATGTACAAATTTACATAGAGCAAGACACTTCGGAGTTTATTACCAAGCAAGACAATGAGGTGAGTGTTTTTCTGGCATTTATTGAGATCTCATCTTAACAATTCACGGAATAATGAGCAGGCAGACAGACAGACAGACAGACAGACAGACAGACAGACAGGGAGGGAATGATGTCATGCACTTTAATACACAACAGATACAGGACATAAAAACCTTTATTTCCATCTATTTTTAGCAGCACTCGCATATTATGATAGGAAAAGATTGGATAGAACTTGAAATTATATTCTGTAAAGTTTCCGTCGTAAATGTCTGTTCAAAATTACTTTGGCTTTCAGCATCACACATATTTTCGGTCAATAGAATTCTCAAAGAAAGAGCAATAAAACAAAAGAATTTTAATCAGCTCTTAAAATACTTTCTTTTTTTTAAATTTGCATCCCAAGAGAATTCACACTTCAATGTTGTGTAAAGAGCTAACGCAGGATAATCAAACTAGAATGCACATTCGAAATCCCCTGAGGTCTGTGTGTGGTCCGGACACCTGAAATACAGCCTGGTTCCGTCCATAATGTGTTTATACAGTTTAAACTCAGAAAATTTCTTTGAAACAACGACATTCGGACAGATAGTATTCTCACGGGTTATAGCCTGAAACTGAAATCAGTTCTCTCTATTAAAGAGTTGGCAGGTGGGTGGCTGTTCACTTCAAAAGGGTTTTCACATCAGCTGGTGTTCTCAGATTGTATGTTTCATGTCGGGTGAATCCAATGGAGACTGTGAACCTCTGTCAAGACAAATTTGGCTTTGATTTTAAAGCCCGCTTATCCCTGCTATGACCTTTATATTGCAGGATGTCTTACTTATTGCCCAATCACAGTTTTATCATGTGTAAAAATGGTAAGAAACCAGAACAACCTGCCGATGCTAATATATAGCATAGAGGTTTGCCATAGATTGGTGTAATACAGTCACCAGCAGACAGGGGGTGAAAATCTATTTCACTTCTGTTTTTGAGGTTGAAAGGCTCATGCGTTTTAAAGAAATAAAAACAATAAACAAACTGTTTCGGATTTGAGGCCGAACGTTGATCGAACGTATTGTTTAGGGGACGGATTCCTAAAGCTTAACATTATTTATCTTATTTGGATGTTAGTTTTGAAGTAAAAAGCTTATCGGTACAGCCTTGAACCGATCGCGGCCTTCCCCGACATGGCTTTTCTTCGGTCGGACTCGATTCAGACAAAGGAGCGCCTATAAGTAGCCTGCCAAAGTGGTCTGTCACGCTGAGCGTGGCGGCGATGTCGGAGAAGATTCCACGGGCCATTAATGTAGCACGCCTGAGTGTAGTCCGAAGAGGAGGAGAAAATGAGCGCCTGTGTAAGCGTCGCGGGGGCCCGTCTGCAGGGCTCGCTGCGACTTGGCTCAGCCCCACCACTGCTCTTCTCAGGAGTAGCTTCCTCCCCTCACTACAGGAGCGGGCGTGGAGGTACAGCGACACCGGGGTGAGAAAAATATCCGGAGAGCAGCTGCAATCCCTGCCTCAAGATCGGATTGGCCGTCCCCAGGCACGCAGGGACCGCGTGTTGTCGTCAAGGCCACGTATCTGTCCCCTCAGAAACAACGGTTAGTTGGATGTATGCTCCATGAACAAAACATGAGGTGATTTACAAGGAGAGTTTTTTTTTTTATATACACAGAGAACCCAGTAGGTGACTTTCCTCCGACTCAGAATTTCAAGTAACGAAGCATTGATGCCCAGCGCAATACATCTGGATCAAGTAAGCAGCAGATTAGCACATTAGCACTCACAAAATGTGGATGTAATCTTCTCCAAATGTGGTCTTCACAGTCATGCTTTCTGATTCCCAAATTGGCTCTCATGCCCACAGCTTATTGGAGGGGTAACAAAGAGAGACTGAGGGTAGGTACTCCTGAATCACTGGAGATCCAGTTTTTGTCATGTTTTAGTCCACACATGAGACTGTAATTAACGGATAACCTTCACCACCATGTGGGATGTAACTGCAAGGAACTACAAAGGCTTGGGCATGCTGGCCACTGTTTGCAAGTTGCCCCTATTATATTAACACTGCAACAGTAAACCGGGTTTTTTTTTTTTTTTTTTGCATCTGGACTAAATTATAACCTATTAAAATGGCCACATCTAAGTCCTTAAATAATAAATCTATTCAAAATCCTGCAGTGCTCTGGGCAATTGATGGAGGTAGACTGCACAAACAACTGTGCCCAGCGTAACATCAGATGTTCCTACCTGCCTGTAACATAATGAGTTTACCAAGTCGAGCAGGAATCTGAATTTCAGTCTTATGTTTCTGTTTTAGGGAGCACAGACCAGACATTAACCCTGATTTATTTACTTTCTTAACGGGCGCTCGTAATTGGTTCAAGTGGATGTTCCAGAGCCTGCAGGACACGCCCTAAGATCTGCCGCTCGCAACACCGCGTTGAGAGTGTTGGCCAGTTACCACCTACGGAAAACCCAAACCCCTTTTGATAAATCCGGCAAAAGCAGAGCTTGCTCCTTATCTCATTTTATCCATTTTGTAGGTGTTGTTATCCAAAGTAACCTGTTAATGCGCTCATTCGGTGTGGGAACAGATGCAAGTCTGAGACCAGACCCTCGCCTCAGCGACCAGATGACCAGGTTAAAAATCAGTCAGGGCAGAAGCGTAAAATGAGCGACTGACGACAGACCCTTGTGCTGGCTGACGGCGAATAACTTTCTCAGCGGGTGTCACTAAATCGATGACCTCCAGGGGTCGCGGCCCTGACAATTGGCAGCTAGGACCCAGCTAATGCTTAACATTTGTGTAAGGTTGATGAAGCTTTGTGAGAATGTTCTGGAAATGTTATATGAATTAGCAGGGAGAGAAGGGTGGAGCCGTATGGATGTTGATAATCTTTACGGGTAAGTACGGCATTGGCGGCGGAAGCTAGGAACAAAAGAAAATATTATTATTCCGAAACACAAAACTAGCTGGCCATTTTAATCTTTTGATCTTGTGTGGCGAGTAAAATAAACGAGAGCTATCAATCACGGTAAAATAGCGTGAGTATGTACTCCACAATGTAAAGTTTTGGGTCATGTTGGCATGGTTAAGCTCCTCGTGTTACCGAGTATTCGTTCTACCAGCAGAACGCGGCTTGCACAATCGCATTGGCTGTTGACGGCGTTGTGGCCCGACTGCAGAAGCCCGACCAGGACTCCGTCGCCTAGGGAAACCATGGCAGTGGAAACAGACTGCCCACCGAAGTGCACAGGAAGTGTTGAGCCTGCGTTGGTGGTGAAAATAGCTCAGCCAAGCCTGTGTTGTAAGATAGCTGGAGCGGAGTTACTTAACAAGGCCCCATCAAAATGTATGGAGGGCTCAGCCGATGGCGTGAGACCACGTTGCTACCTAAAAAAAACTTCTGGAAACTTAATAGTGCAAAAGTCACACTATACATCGCGTCCGACCGTTTGTTGACCACATATCTGATGGGGGGGGG
>JAOVYW010000034.1:5738897-5753457 GCA_025775045.1 Hiodon tergisus
CGGTCTGAACCTGGGCACACACTACCTTCAGAACGGACTACTTCTTATTTCACGGACCTTTCTCTCAAATTTTCACTTGTCATTCTTACCAAAGTGTTTAACAGCTGAGAATGCGCTTGAATTGTGTTGCGCTGCTAAGTTTTGAACGGTAACATTTAATGTAAGTTTTTTTTCCATGTGACTTTGAATAAATTAATAAATTTCCCCACATTTGCTGGCTGTATAATCCCATTGGCACGTGTTTACCTCCAGTGTTTTGATTCAAACACAAGCTCCCTTGAAAGATATGTACAACATATCAAACTCTTAGGCAGCTAGCTAATAAGAAGTCATTATTTCATTTAAAAAATTCAAATCCCCCCCTACCCCAATTTTTAATTTCCAGTTGATAATGTAACTCAGCTCTGGTGAGGAAGTAATACGCTTAATCTCTTCTGATCCAATCGCCTTTGATCACACAGGAATCGCTTGGCTTTTAACCTCAGTTACATTTTTCTCTTTAATCAGATTTTATCAATTAGTTACATAAACAATAAAGAGCCAGTCATTGGAAATGACTGAATGTACATTGTGAACAATTATTTGTATTTACAAAAGATATTTACAAGCTGTTAGTGGATGTAATAAGTGGATTAATCCACTTGAAGGAAAAACCCTCAACCCTTTTGGAATAAACAAAGCATTTTTAAATAAAGGTGGCTTGATACAAATGCATCTTGATTAATACAATTGATACATTCAAGTTAAGTAATGTTAATGTACAGGGAAATACTGTACCTCCTTCATAGCTTATGGGGCGAAAGTTGAGTACTTCCCCTAGGTATATGAAATGCATTTGAAAATAGGATACAAGAAACGGCTATATTCCCCCCCCCCCCGCCACCCACAACCAATTTTCCGTTCTGATGCAAACAGCTGTGCAGAACTCACAAATGGCAGCATAAAACAGTGACTTCACCTTCTATCATTGTTCAGCAGGATGTGTCTAAACTAAAAACTAAAGTGAGGGCTTAAAGAATAACGCATCATAACCGGAACCTTTTAAAGACATCTGGATAAAACCAAAGGTACATCGAACCTTTTAAATTAGGAGACGTGAGCACCTAATTATGATGAACCATTAGTATAGGATTAACAAATTTAGTATGCAGGAACAGACTAAATTCATACGTGCCCCTAAATTAGAAAATTAGCATGTTATGATCGCTACGGTTATATCCATCAAATTTTAAACCGATGGTGCGTTAGAGTTAGAAGTAACAAACTGAAGCATGCCAACCGAACAAAACGTTTGCATACTGAATCTAAACAATGGTTGAGTTCAGTCTAAGTTATGAGTCTGAGCGTTCAGAATTTGTATAGAGTCTAGCTCTTTAGAGTATATTACAATTTCAACTGCAATACCATTATAAATTGAATTTGTTTGACTTAATTCCACTGCATTCACAGACACTCATTTGGGACCACTATCACAGTTATGTTATTACTTCTCCACTGGACTGATTTATCTTGTTAATCTATCCATTAACCAGGGTCAACCAACCCTACTAAACCTAGGATTTCAAGGAAATTAGCTTGCTTCTCTTAATTCATTTATAAACCAAACGACTAGTCTCCTCTGTATTTCCAATATCAAATTCCATCGACTCATTTTATTGGCAAACCTGCACAACGGGCTAGTATTCTGCACACACAACAGACATAGAAACATCAAATGATAATTGCACTTAACATGAAGTATGGAATGTGATTTAGGTCACTTGACATTTCTTTTTCTCCAGGGAGTATACAAGAATTGAGGGTCGATAGTGATATTTCATTTTCAGCCACCACACAAGCTTGGATATGCCTCAATTGCCAACAAAAACGGGAGATCATTTTTACAGGTGCTTAACACGTGGAAACGGAGGAGCGTTGTAGTGTGCAAACGGTTACCTCTGCCAAACTGGTGAGGGTTCCCACCAATGGCACAACCCCACAAACACACCATGCCCCCATGCGCAGACAGCAAAGCTCAGGGCCTGTCACAGCATGTTTAAAAATGACTTTTTGATGCTTTTAAACACTGAACAGAAGTAGATATATGCTGAATGTATTACAGATACAAACACTGACTGCACTTTCCCTCTAATGCTGTGTCATCTGCCACTAAATTTGGAACCGTTCACTAATAAAAACCAAAGCAAATCATTTTTGTTTTTAAAAATAGTTGGCCACCAATCTAAATAGCTAATTGGCCATTTTCTCATTTTGGTGACAACTGAGCGGGTCCAGCATATTTATATACATGACTATACTTATACTCTTATTGAAATTACAATCAGTGGCAATTGGTTTTTCAGTTTAAAAATATATACATATGCCATTTTCATTTAATTTAAACAAGTCACTGTATTTACATACTGGGGTTGGATAAGTTCACAGCACACTACTCACATCAACATTAGACTGAAAGTATGTAAATCAGTCACTTTCACTGTCATCCTGGTACTTGGCGGTGGCTTTGATGGCCCGGCCATTTTGTAAAGGCATGTCTTCATAGTCGCTACTGCAAGGCAAGAAAGAAAGGAAAAAAAACGTTGACATTGCATATCATGTTTAAACAGATAAACGATAACATTTTGAAGGACACAGGACGTACCCGTATATGACTTCATCATCCGAGTCATTCAGCATCGAAAAGGCAGGATTATCCTTTAGCTGCGAGTCTAGAAAGAGAGGATCCAATGACATACGTTAACGTAGCCATTAATGTACACCGCTGAGTATTAAACACTAAACTCTATAATGTTAGTAACATTCCAAACGTTTCCTTTATTGTCAGGTCATGTGGTGTGCACGGGTTCAGCCGCACTTACCGTAGTGAGCGTTTTTTGAAGGGGAGTACACGAAAGCCAAAGTGTAGAGGTAAAAGTTGAGTAAGCCGTAGAAGGATAAAAATTCAGCTGGTATGCAGTGGGTTAAGGAATTGATATCAAAAATGGCAGCAGAGAAATTAAGGCGAATCGATGATAACGCGGCTATGCTTTTCTGTCCAGTCGATTCGCTTTTTTTTTTGGGGGGTTCGGCAATCAGCTCCAGCCTTTAACCCCTGTGGTCAATTATTTTCTGGCTGTCCCCGCAAAGAGTGTGGGCTTTCTCTGTGATGATGATGATATTAAAGTGCTAGTCATATTAATATCTAGCCATTTTCTATCCCGAAAAAGGAAAAGCTACTTCAATCTCTGTTAGGCGTTTTAGAAATTGTCACCAAAACTCTAAGAGAACGTCGGTGAGTAAAACCTGAGGCAAATCAGACGTTAGCTGAAAGGATATAGTTCTGATAGTGGGTAGACAACTCTGCCACAAAGTTGTCTTGCAGCACTTTGGAGCCAAACCTCAAGTAGAGTATCACCATGCTAGGAGAAACAAATCGGACACACTTAGGAATTTGGTTAGACAAATGAATTCGGTACCATTTCTGTGGTGTGGTACCATAATCTTTCTTAGTAGATATTCATAAAGCATCATGCCTGTACAGAACATGTTCATTGTATACATGTCAAATTAATTCATTAAGTGCGGGTGAGTGCGTGTGCGCGCGTACGTGTGTGAGTGCGTGTGCGTGTGTGAGTGCGTGTGCGAGTGCGTGTGCGTGTGTGAGTGCGTGTGCGTGTGCGAGTGCGTGTGCGTGTGCGAGTGCGTGTGTGAGTGCGTGTGCGTCTCTGTGTGCCAGGGGCCCGGGTTGGGGGGTGTCTGCTCCGTGTGCTACTCACTCCCCACCCACATAGGTGATGGTAAGTATGTCATTTTGTACTGCAGCTTGTTATATAAAGCGAATAAAATTACACTTAAAAAGGTAACCTACGGCTGTATGGGAATGACTCTTACCTGATGATCAGCACAACAAATGTCAATGCAGTCAAAAACTTCAGGCGAAGATCTGAGAAAAAACAAGTAAAATCTAGTTTGTTTTCAGCGTCATTTCCGCAGGAAGAAGACAAACTAATAGCACTAGCATAGGGTTACCTGAGTAGGGCATGTTTTTCAGTTCAGAGCAAGCTCTGACAATCAAGAAGATTAGATACAGTATGTAAATGGAGACAACAACCATGAAGAAGATTTTCATTCCCTGGAATCAAAGGGTTAAAGAAAAAGAAAAAGAAAAAGTCATACTGGCTCATAGCACAACACAACGTTTTACTCTTCTACAGCATTAGTTCCCCAAGTTTGGTTTTATGCTACCCACCGCAAACCATCCACACACATAACAATTACAGTTAGTTCCTAACACTCCATTACATAACAACTTTCTCACTATTGTGCTTTCAGCTGAAGAACAGGTCACAGTGCACGCCTACCTGGAAATTTACGATATCTACTTTGTACTGGTAGGTAGGATCATGCAGCTCGTTCACCCTGTAAAGCACATCACAAACGCGTAAGATCTTTTGACTCGGGTCCCAGTCCTGTAGAGAACAATACCAAAAGAGGTGCCGTGAGGGTCCAGACCGCTCGCACTTACGTCTGCCAGATGCCCAGGGTTACGGCGGAAAGCCACAGCAGGCCCACGATGATCAGCTTGGGCAGGTAGAAGGTAAGGCACTTCCTCTCTCCCTGAAGCAGGGAAAGCGTGACGTGGTGTTGGCGTGAGCGTGGTTAAAGCCGGACTAACGGCCCTCGGCAAACAGGGGAGCAGCTCACCTGAACCCGGATACCGTGGTAGACACACAGCCAGAAGAGCAGCAGGGCACACAGGAACAGTGCCTGGAAGAAGGCATCCAGCATCCCCGGAAACCAGCTGTTCACCAGGAACGACAGCGGAAAGAACGGGTCTGGACCCCAACAAACAAAGGGTACGGCCCAAGCATCAACCGGTGAACTGAAAACTTCCTTCCCAAGCCACGACCCATCTCTGTTCACTTCCTGTTCCGACTGGTCGGGGACTCACCGTTATACAGCAGTAGTAAGGGTAGGAGGATGGACATCCACTTCTGTTCGATGCCCCAGTCTCGCATGGAGAATTTGCGCAGCGAGAGGGCAAACATGCACTGGAAGATTCATCAAACCCCCGTTAGAACTTCCCCCAGTCTAACAGGGGGGAAAACAAACGCAAACGATTCCGAAATGACCTGCAATCGGGGGAGGGGGGGGTCAAAGTGATGGCGGCAGAACTCACCGTGACCATGAACGTTAAGACCACAAAGACGAACCGAAACCAGATTTCCACTTGGGAAAACGAGGAGCTGTACAGCTTGCACTGCAGAAAGACAGGAGAGAGGTTTCTAAAACCGCCAAGCGCTGACTCCGGAGATAGCTGAACATGTCCGCTTCATTTTCCATTCTCACCGCGAAGTTCACCTCCTTGATGACCAACGTCAGATTTTCCAGGCCTTTGAAGCTGACATTGATCTGGTACTGAGTGTAATTCAGGTAACCCAGATGCATCACAATAATCTCATCACATTTCTGCGTGTGGGACAAAGACAGACAAAGGCCATCACAGAAAGCCAAGTTTGTCTGCTGATGTAATCGGATGCATTAACAGTTGTGCGTCCGATTATTCCTAAAATACACCCAACCGAAACCATTTCATGGTCTACAGAAAATAAAATCACTAAAATCAGCTCAAAACATATGACGAGATTGTTTATGTAAAATATGATTTCATTGTATTTATGAATTTTATATTTATATTTCAAATTGTATTTATGTTTTGTGGCATATTTACAACATAAGAATATGCAACTAGTAAGTTGCAATGTCAAATTAATTATTAAATTAACATATTAAATTAATACGAGTTTATAAATATACAGAAAATTCTAATATCTAGTAATACTTAATACCCTGATATTCTGCAGTCATGTAATGTTTTAAAGGGCTCTGTGTGCGTCTACAAAAGGAGTTAAAGTGAACGGACCGAATGCTACTCACAGCGCCACAGTGCAGAATGCGAGATTTCTGGTGCACGTTGTTGTTGACCTGCATTATGCTGGCATCAGGCATCACGCCCTTCAGCTCCACGTTAATCTCGAATGGCTGGTGAAAGTCAGCCCCTGGAAAGAGAAACCCCGGACTTTAGCTACACCTGATGGTCCAAAACGAACCGCACCCCTCCACGTGCCACGGTGGCCTTCTGGGCACACACTCCACTCCCACTGTCTGAACCAGTATCCAGCGCAACACTGAGATTTTACTCAAACAGAAGCACATTAAAGCACACAAAAGCACATCTGGAAATCCACTAATGCAGCAGAAGTACAGCAACCTCGCTCAATGCAATTTTTAAATATTCAGCACTGAGAAATACAACAGGCTCGTATAGGAGACCTCCGACTCAGATGGGGTTGTGACCCACCTGGGTCTGAAACAACTGTACAACAGGAAAAGTCAGGGTCCTCACCATTGGTCTGATCAAGCACGATCTGACACGTAAGCCATAGCTGTTGGTTGTAAGTAGATAAGGGCGGAGTTTTCAGGTTGAATGGGCCAGTCTGAAAAACAATAATGGTCAAACACCACGTTGTCTCTTCTGACATTTCTACTCGCCCCGTATATATACCTGAGCACAGGATTTAAACCTGAAATACAAGATTATCCAATTGATCAAATCTGCTTTTTACGAATGAGTAATACCTCCTGCAACCCCTGACCAATTTCGGTAGCATTTACTGCTACACATAGCACGGATTCATGAACTACATTCATTAGGTACGTCTCAGAGTTGGCCTAGGCAGTGCGCCTGACAACGCCTTTGGCATTAAATCTAACCTTTAAAGTGGTGTTGGGAGTCAACAGAAGGGCACCACTGTGTGTGGACTCATCAATGATTTTAGGACCTGAGAGGAAAAATAAAAACACAAAGATTAAAAATCTGATTCAGTGTACAGCACACGGCCGGTTATGAGTAATCTTCACCTTGAGGTTTGGCCCTATTCCTAAAACTCAATAATTGCATGAGTACCTGGAAGTCTTAGCACAGCGGCCGCGGAGAATCCGGACAAAGAGTGTGGGGGTAAAAAGGAAACATCCCTTTAATTTGTCCCAAAGATTAATCCCAGCAACCTTCCTGGGATTAAAGGCAAAACGGAACTTCCGTCCAGCAAATCGAAACACTGGGAAGGTCAGCCGGGTAGCACCTTGCATTGTGTCATTTTAATCTAGCATGAGCTGCCAAGTGGATTCATCATGCATCCAAACCAGTTCAGTGCAACAGGGCAGAGTACAGAGCAACGTCAGCCAGGCTTATCATAAAACTGTTGCGTGTCTGTTCCTTGCATTGAGCTGGTACGTGTGAATTAAAGAGATTAACCTTTTTTTAATCTTTTTCCGTTATTGCACAGTTAATCATTATATCTCTCGGCTAGAAAGGTCAAAGTGATGGCATAAATAGTTTTGGTAGGTGGTAATGTTCAAAACCTTTCTGCAATTTTAACAATTTTTTATTAATTTTTTTAGTTGCGGTACTGCATTCTGTATTTAAAAAAATAAATGAACGTTATAAAAATGGGGGTCTGGTGTACACTAAGGGGCTGTAGCAAAAATCGGATCTTTTTACAACCACATTATCCAACCTTATTGGAAAGGGCCAACGAAAAGAGCTATACGTTCAAGTTAACATGTGATCATCAAAGTTCGTGTGTGTGTCCTTAGAAGAAAAGATCAGTGTAAAAATCTACAATTGGATGCGTTCCGATGTTAGACCACGTAATCTCGGTTAAGGCAGAAAACCCGGTACATACCTGCGATGCCAATGAAGACGGAGAGACCAAAGGCGACCAGGAAAACCACAAAAACGAGAACAAAATGTCGTTTGGATAGTGTGTAGAGGCGCATGGGAGCCAGCCTAAAATGGAACAGAAAAAAAAATTGGGAACGTTATGTATATAATTTTTTTATATACACTCAGTCAAGCAGTTTAATAGGGCGAAATTAAAACCATTTAAAGGGCTTCACTGAGTATTAAAACTGGCAGAAGCATCAATTTCAAGACCAATTATACATCTGTAGATATTTCGAAACAATCTACCGGTTCGACATAGAACCTCTTTTTTAATATTAGACCACCACATGAAGTGTCCATCACTTTACAGCACTGCGACCCGGTAACATGTGGCCAGGATATTGTTCACATGTTGCAATGCCGTATTATCAATAGCAACTACCACGAGTTAGTCATTTAATAAACAAACGGTATAAACTATTTTTTTGACTGAACACAAATCTTGCCGAGTAGCAGGAAGAAATTTAGCAAAGGCTAGTTAAATCAGTGTGCCACAGAACACCGATTATAATTTTAAGCTCTGACTTTGACTCAATACGAGTGCTTGCTATGTGCCTCGTCAGATAGAGAAGCAGAAAAACGTTCCCTCGAGTGCCGTAACTTTCCTCAAAGTTATCTCAAACCAGCAAAATGATGCAACTTCTACTCGAAACATTAGTTAGAAACAATGACTGACAGGAAGACATTTATAAATTCATTTATAAATTTAGGGCAGCTAACCAGCTAGGTATACAGGGTGGGCAGACTTTCTAACTGTGTACCATGCTTGACCAATTCTGAGAAAAATATTGCATACAAATGCAGGCAGAGCTTCACTATGTCGTCAGCTAATTAGCTAGCTAACCGGTCATATGTAAAATAATACCATTTCTTGTGCGCAGGCAGCTAGCTAGCAAGTAGCTGTGTTTCCGAGCATCTGACAACATCGTGAACTTACAGATCCATTGTCCGATCGCCTTTTCCACGACTGAATCAAGGTGATAGCGAGCTGGTAACCTGAAAATAAACCTCTTCAAGAACAACGTACATCCGCATACCTCAGAAAAATTCAACCACGGACACGTCACTGTTCTGCACTCATATCACGTGAGGAGAGAAAGTGGGAAGGATTTAACGTGGCACAACCCTGGTTTAACCGTTACTTTCACTGGGATTCATTTTCAATAGGCGTTATGCGGAGCTGGACGGAATGTATCGATATTCACCTTGCAATCCATCACTATCTACACAAAGAAGAATATAAGTGTTAAGATAAACAAAATAACTATATGTTGTATATTAACCAAGCTTCATTGGGAACACACACCTTGTGGGTATAGGTCGGCATTACTGGTTTCTGTTCTGTACTTATTTTTTGCATGTAGACAGCTCTTCAACCAACTCGGACACAACTTCCACAAGATGGTTAATTTTTAAAAAAAATTTTAGGAAAGAAATTTCAGCCAGTGTTTTTCTTCCTATTTAATAGAATTCTAAAATTTTGATGAACCCGGCCTCTACTACATTCTTATCAAATTGTCGTGGCTCAAGGCTCAAGGTGTTTTCCAATTATCTTCTTTTTTTGGGGGCGGGGGGGGATCTTGCGAGTTAAATTCACACCAAGCTAACATGCTACAGCACATCATCAGACAGGTCTGCTCCACCTCGTCTCCAGTTAAATGTGTTCGCTACAGAATGTCCCATGCCATCACAACAACCCTTCAGATCATACCGGTGTCTGGCAATCAATCTGCCAAGATTTACCCACGTCACTTCACGCTTTCCCTCTTTCCACTGGCTTCGGGCTGTGTCCGGTTCAAAGCTCTAGTACTGCTTACATTTTTACTCCCAAACCTTTATCAGACAATACAACCCCCTTCACTGCTCTGCCAGTGTAATTTCTAGTGCCTTAGTTGGGATATCAGCTGCCCACCACAGGCAATAATAGCCTCACACTTATCCCCCAAACTTTCAGGGGGTCACCTGAATCGTTGGCTCTCATAACTACGGTAAAATTGCTTAGATCTACGTGTTTTTACGGTTTGCGGGATAAATCACGTTTAAGTCTAGAGATGCCCACGATTTGCACGTGCTCGCGCATTGACTTGAAGTGAAAATGTAACATTCCTTTTCCTTATGTCCACATAAATAAGGCCTTTATGCGTAAATAAAATAGATAATAATAATAAATAAATAAAAAGATGTTTAGTCATTTGTAGACGTACAAGATATACCCCCTGCAAAGACACATTCACGGTAAAATGGTTCATAGCGATACAATTTGTACACTTTAAAATGCAGGTACATCGAAATATATTTTAACATGAATATACAGATTTGCTCAATATTTGAAAACGTCGAATATATACTTGACTCTCTTCCAGAAATATACTAAAACTGCTCTATATTTATTTGTAATCGACACAGATCAACTGACAATGGAGAGAAAAGGCGATTGCACCAGTGGAATCTGTAACTGATTGAATCACCGCAAAGTACTGCATCCTTCGAATGAATCCAGTAGGCCACAGCTGTAATCGTAATTTATTAACAATTGGAGGGTTTTTCATGGTCTAACTTTTACTACTGTTTACGCTGGGGGGTTTTCTGCCACATTAAATCGGAAATTATTTTTTGTTTTCCAGCAGCTACTTGACGTTTAGCTGTAACAAATAAAACGCGGATAGTTTACCTGTAGAACCTGTCGTCTCTGTACGGCGTAAGGTCTTCCTTCAATTCTATATATGCCTCTTGGATCTTCTTACAGAAATATTTCAGTTCACTGTACAGTGGGTTTTCGAAACTCGAATAGTCGGTGTCCATTATGGCCATTGTGTTTGATCTAGAAAAATGTCAAATGGAAATGATCCGTATCTTTTTGCAGTACACGATGGGCTTGTTGTTCTCTAGTTAAATCAAACCGCAGGCCAAGCGTTTTGTGCAGATGCAAATGAAAAGGTGGAAAAAAAACGAGTAGTGGGCGGAAGCGCCGCACAGTAGCGTAGGTCACGTGAACACAATTCAGGACCTCGGATAGAGCCAAAATAGGAGACATTAAAAAGAAAGTGCTCGTTCTTCGTTTAAATAATCGTCACAGGTTAAAGGATCCCTATTAATCCCTATTAAAAATAACACGCATTTTAAGTGGCCTTAACGTAACCCAAACTGCTTGAAACAAGCTTAAAAACGTAGTTGCCATATTTCGCATTTAGTGTTCTTGTATGACGTGCCTGCAGATACAATGAACTCTTCCAAAGGTGGGTTGCTGACGTTAATAGTCAGATATCTGCGAGATCACGAGGCATTTGGGGCACATCTAGAAGCCAGACGCTTTAGTTAAAATCTATTGTGTATAGAAAAGGCCAGACACCAAAAACAAACTATCAATCTGCACATTTTATTAAGCAACAACTGGACAACCGACAAATCAATTTTTTGGGAAACAAACAGAACAAAATTGAACAAAACGTTCGTATTACAGTACAATACAAAATCTGGCACATACCAGTTACAATAATTATAATTGTACCATATTAGGTCTGCATATCGGGAATAAAAAAGCTAAAGTAAAATTTTAAACAAAACCACGTGAACAGTTGTGTTTCTCCATTTCACAAACGGCATTTTACAAATTGATGAAGTCAGCATCAATATTACCCCCCTTACCAGCAGTACCCTTACCCAGCTCAAGTGCATTACGGGTAAAATATTAAAAGACAAGAAGAAACTTCTCACTTACCTGAATGACTGCTCTTATAAAACTGTAAATGCACCACCTAAACTAAGTACATTGTTCAGTGTTGAAAATGCATTTATAATCAAATACAAATGCCCCTTTCAGGATGGGCCAGTGGCGTGTTTCTTTGAAATCGAAAACCAATCCACATGTCCGTCTGTATCACACATTTGTTCCCCGTTTAACAATGTGAAACATACACAGCTGTGAAATCATTTAAACCGCATGCCTTATTACCACAAACTATTAACATTCAGTCACCAAATCAGACGAAAATATTCTCCTTTTGGTTTTTCAAGTATTTTTCTGTTATCCTACAACTATGACGCACATTTATACTTAAATAAATGTCATATACTACACACTGTCCAAAACAAATCTCTTCAATTAATTGAAAAGGGTACTCTTAAGTATTACGGAGGAGCTTTTCTGTGGAAAAAAAACTAACAAAAAAACAACCTCTAAAACAGCAATATGTTACTGTGTAAGTAAATAAATAATAATCTATCAACAAATGAAGATGTATTTCTTACTGCTTAAGTTAAAAAAAAAAGAAGAAAAAAAGTATAGTTTCTGAAAGGGTTTGGCATTCTTGTTGACAAGGCAATATATTTACTATTCATACAGATATAACACTGATGGAATCGGTTGACCGCACGATATACACTAACAGACTTTTTACTTGACAGACAGATCCTGTTCTAATACACTAATCACTACACTCGACTATGGAGTATCAATTCATTGCTTTCCGTTACATCCCAAATCAATCTTGCATAACAACCAATACCAACTCTTCACAACACGTTGGTGACAAATCTTTCAGCACAAAAAAAGTGTCCAGAAAATCCACAAATTATACACATTAATTAGAATAAGTAATGTTTCTACATAAATAAAGTGTATAGACCAGCTTAAGTTCCTTTATTACGTTTTCACATGACCTCTTAAAAAGTATTGTAAAAATGTAATGATAGAGAAATCAACCTTATTTAAAGTATTGCACAACTAAACTGCCAGTCCTAGGAATTGAAAGCATTCATAATATGAACAGAACGCAGTGTTTATATTTATTTTCTCGGACCACAAGTTTAAATCGAGCCAAACCATATCTCTATATTTCGAATCTTTCTTTAACCAAAAACATGGAGTTGAAACAACTAATCGCTTAAAACTCAAGTAAGTCAACCAAGACTGTTATTGACTGCAGTCCTACCAAACTGACATTCCCACGAGGGTGAAGTATCACAGGTTTGGATTAGAGGACACTCCCTAATTGTGATGGAACAGCTCCCCCTCGCAGCAGGTGTGCACCTCTCTTATAGAAAACACAAGCCCCAGCCTCTGTCATCAGCTGGATATCATTTCCTTAGGTAATGGGGGTGCTTTTCTCTAAAACGACAATTCTCTAACCTACGAAATTATCGCATACACAATTAAGACACCGCATTCAGAAACGATGTTTGCTTGATTTTCCTTAATAAACCAGACGGCGCGTACAGATAACCTCGGTAATCTGGGTAGGACCGACTAGACGATGACAGATTGGGCTGTGCATGTTCACAGATGTGAATGGTAAACACAGTCGTGGACACTTTTACACAGGACTGTTTACAGGCACACCAGCTAAACATCTGATCTTCAAAACAGGAACCAAACGCTGGGGCAAAAATAAACCTTTATGATTTGCTCTTTATGATTCTTCTTCTCTGAATTCCGGTGGGATTAAGAATAGAATAAGTATCGGAGAGAAACTTAACATGTTTCATACAAAAAAAAAAAACTGACGCTCTAAAACCTTAAACATGCATTGTGACGCAAATATCAATCAATCAGCCAGTGGCTGTGAGCATCATAAAATGGATGGCAGGTAGCTAAATGGAACGCAGAGACGGGCTGCCAAAACGGGCAAAACGGACTGGAGTCAGGTGACAGGTCACAGGCTTAGCTTTTCAATCTTACTCTTATGGAGGAGTTCAGTATTTGCAACATCAACACACTGTCAAGTATTAAAAGACAACGTGCGTCTCCCTCATGCACGGGACCTCTGAAGGGTTACAAAGATAAAATGATTAACAGATATTTACAGGATAAAAATCATCAAATGACATGGGTAAAATCTCCGGCACCACGTTTGGACTCCCTTTAAAGGTTAAATTTAAATGCCTCCACACGACCACTTCACAGAAGTGATGGGATACAATCACATGAGAAAACACTCAGCTGTTAAACTAAAAAAGTATTAGCCCCTAAAATGCACAATCATCAGCCAATTGAACCGTCTGCATAACCAACCCTACCACCACATTTTACGTTCAGAAAAGTCTCCGGTCACCCGTCTCCCAATTAGAACAGTCCCGAATGTAAACAAGGTGAGAAGACTGCAAAACGAACGCTAAATAAATATTTTAAAATGACGTTATAATAGCCGTAATGACAAAATGATATTTACATTTAAATAAATCACTTACTCCAACACTGTAAATCAGAAGCATTGATGTATTGACTTATAGATCAAAAAGAGCTATCCTGATCAACCCTCCTGTAAAGCATTTCAAACCAAACCAAATCCCCTTAACCTTTTTTTTTTATCATTCTTTGTTTCAAGTACTACTCCTGTGACCTTTTTTTAAAACGAATACAAAATAAAATTCAGCAAAACATATTTGTTTTCGTAGCCATCAACAATACTTTCGCAAAGCACTAAATTAGGTACTAACAAATAAATGTTAAATGACATAACAGACCCAAAAGTACTTTAAACATAACATTTTAGTTCAAAATGTGTAATATTTATAATAAGGATAAAAATTAAAGTAAAGTAATCACAATTTGAATTTAATTTCATACAGCTATTCATTTCAGTACCCAGTAGTACCAGTAAGGTCTGTAAATGAGATTTTCATTTTCCAGATATATTTTTCAAGTATTACTGTTGCGTTTAAAAAAAACTGGACTGAAAAAACTTCAATTTAACAGTATTCATAGGAAAAAAACCCCATATAAGGCAGTCTGTAAAGAGGACCGTCTGTTTCCCTTAGCTTCTGCAAGTCAGGGCAGCACAAACTTGCAGAAAGACC
>JAOVYW010000034.1:5766086-5778732 GCA_025775045.1 Hiodon tergisus
ACACACACACACACACACACACACACACAGAAACAGACAGACACACACACACAAACACAAACACAGACAGAGACACACACACAGAGAGACAGAAACACACGCACACACACACACACACACACACAAACACACACACCAGCTCACTTGAGTAGCAGGGCTTCCTGGATCCTTCTGTACATATAGCATTCCACATACAGCCACGGGGATTTAAACCAGCTGGGCTCCTCTTGTTCACCCATTACAGCTTGCTGCCTCTGGAGGTACTGGTTCCACATGTTGGTATCCACCCTGTTGTCTTTCAGGACCAGGACGGGCTTGTCCGTGAGTAGCTCGTTCCTTAACTTGGACAGGAGTGCGATAGCCCCCTTTTCAGCCTGGACACCTTCCTATGAAACATTGTTGCCACAACGGATGGAGAATGCGGTTATAGGAGAAATGTAACCCCCCCACCTGAATGATGACAGGTCAAGAAAACGGTTATTCCCAAAGAGAGAAAGAGCGTTTTACCCACCTCTCCGTGCTCCTCGAAAAACCTGTCCTTATTTCGATGGATCGTGTCAATGACTTTGGTCAGAATGGTCGGTGACCTGTCCCTTATAGTCAAATATGCGAAAGAGCTGGTCAAATAAAAAAAAATAAAAAGGTTAATTGAGACGCAGAATTAATTATGTCTCAACACGACACGTTTTGCATTGATCTGATGATGACCCAGACCGAGTCATACACTAGTAAAGGCAGACTGTAGCATTATTTAGTGTCTGTCAGTAACCATTTATTTTGCAAGTCTGTTGTTGACACAATACAATAAACGACCATCTCGGTGATTGATTTCATTGCAGCAGACATCACGCCAGCCATGATCTTACGGACTTAAATACCATTCCGCAGCTACTTAATCAAAGTGCTAAAAATAAGAAACCAAATGATAACCTATTGTGGTAACCTAATCACTTTCTAGAAAAAACGACGTACTAACGCCCCCATCTTGTAATTTGTACCATCTCTGTTCATGTCAGACTGTGCTTCAAATCTCACAAGATAAGTTATAATACATACCCTACAATTTTAGCAGACAGAGACTCAGGAACCCCCTGAATTACGGCAGTGGACGCCATCTTTAAAAACAGGAAGTGGATATGCGACTTCAAAACAACTTTATTAATAGTTTCACAACGTGAGACATAGGTGTGCTTCAGAGAACCCATTTGTTTATAAATTTGGAAATGTATCATTCAGTGCTTGTAGTTTTATTTACTTTAATTGTGGACTAAACAGGTAGTCAGCTATTTTGTCTTATGTATTTTTATTTGATTTTTCTAGCCTTTTCCGGGGTTCCACTTAGGTTTATGTTAGCTCGCTGCTGTGTGCACTTGAATGTGTATTTAAGAAAGCTATTTGGTGAATATCGACGTTTATTTTAGGCATGTTGTTAGGTGTGTAGCTATTAATTGTAAGAAGCCGATTTTTAAAAATAGGTGGATAACGAAGATAAAGTAGATAAAATAGAAGATGGCTTCGTCAAGGTCAATCTCCTTGTTATTGTGGATAGCTCTTTAGTGAACTAACACTATTGCCTTTTCGCAAAAGTAGTTAGTTGCAACGACGAGTGGTTTTTGTTAACATTGCGTTCAAAGTTGCTCACTATTGTCAATTCATATATTGTTAATCGGTCGTTAGTAAACGATCTATATATTCCCTATAATCATAGATGATCTATAATCGTACTTGGGAATTAATTTAAAAAAAACCTCACCTAAGTTTGTTTATTTTCAGTTATAAATTTGGCCCTGCTACCCAGAGCAAAGCTAGCTGCACCTTATTTGAATTTACTCATTTAGTTTGTGAGTAAATTAATGAATGAATGAATGGATGGGTGGATATTTGATTCATTTTCTGTGAGTATACAAATTTTACTGCATTAATAAGCCATCACCAAGAAAGAAAAATTAAGCTGAGTGTAATGTTTTGTTTGTCATCTTTCTCCGTTCCAGGTAAACAATGGCTTTTATCAGGAACCTGCTCAGAATCCGTCAGCCTTTGGGGAGCACGCTGTTCTTTGACTGTTTGGTGCTCGGTCCGTCAGAATGTCAACACGGTCCTAAGCCGAAACCGAGCCTGACACATCTGGTCCGCTTCAGCTCTGAACGCCGTCTCAGTTCTGAGAGGACGCGTCGCCATGATTGTTACTTGGACCATTGTGTAAGGCGGAATGTTTTCAGGGCGCAGCTGGGCATTGCCAGATCACATGTCTGCAGGACCTTACCTCCGGACTTTGAAGTAATGAAGAGGTTCCAGTCAACCACCGTTACCATACCGGGCGCAAAACCAGGCCTGCCAGGAAAGAGACCCCCCAAAGGTCCCAGGACCAAACAGCCCTCCAGAGCCAACCTGCCCCCTCAGGAGGAAGAGGGAAAGGTATCAGTCTGCTGCTGAGAAATTTGTGCAGTCTTTAGATTTAAGTTCTTACCAAATAACTGAGTGAACTTTGCTGTGGAGGTCTGCCTCACTCGCCATTTAAAAATACCGCTCTCTTCTTTGGATTATGGTCACAACCAAAGTTGGAAGTCAAAATGTTCATAATAATGTGCAGTGAGGAAGGCGTAAACACCTTGTTCACGACTACCGTATGACAGCTGAGCATTCTTAACGCTGTAATAAGGTTGTGAATACTGTCTAAAACGCTTTGCGTTAGAGTCCATGCCGTACGTTGGTAGTTTTTGTCCTTCATCACTTTTTAATATGCTGCAGTTTTGTTATCAGTTTACGATAAAGGCGAACGGGCTGAAGCCGCAGGTCGGCTATTTCCCGACGTTGCTCGTTTTGTCCTGTAGGAAATCATGCAGTGCATTGCTTTCGCCACGGCGGACCACTATCTCTTACCAACGCTCTGCCAAGACCTCATAGCCCACGGATTCGTGGAAATTAAAGACCTGCCCAGAGGTATGTGGCTTGCTCCGCTTTGAATAACGGTTAAGACGTTATTTGCTATCGTCACACCACGTGTGCACACCTGTTTTCCAGATGCATCAAATGTCTTGGTCATGGGCACAGAAATGGCGTCAAAGCCAAACGACCATGCGCTTCTGTTCTTCTTCCGGTGAGTTTGTGGTGGTGACGGTTTCCAACTTGAAATTCGATTTTCAAGCTTTCTCTCACTCTGAAATTAAAATGGAGCTTACTTATGTTTTCTAGTTAGCCGGCGGACCTCGTTCCACACTTGAAGTGAATACATTGCCTTGTACTCTCTGCGTCTGTTTGCTTCTCCAGGGAGGGCACCGTTGTCTTCTGGAACGTGGAGGAGAGAACGGTGGGTGAGAACGCATTTTTGAACGTCTTAATTCGTTTGATTTATTTTAACTTCCAAATCTGTCATAATAAACGCAATCCCCATTGGACGTTCGTCGATCTTACCGTGTATTCTTTTTAAAGGCCGCTAACGCCGTGGTTGTGCGTTTTTTCCGTTCAGCAAGCTGGTTGGTTATTGTTAGCGTTTGGACAGACACGTTTCGGCACGTGCCGTGCCGCCGTGCTCTTGTATTCCAGATGAAACATGTGATGAGAGTCTTGGAGCAGCATGAGATCCGGCCGTATGAGGTGGCTCTGGTTCACTGGGAGAATGAGGAAATCAACTACACAATGGGACTGTGAGTGCAGTCCTCCAGTGCGCGGTCTCCGTCTTGGCAGAAGCAAAAAAAAGGGGCTATGCTTTGTGACTAGGCTTTAAACAGCCTAGCGTGTAGCGGGATGTACCTCACCCTAATGTGTTAATGTTTAGTGTAAAATGTGTGCGGCGCTAAGACCAGTGACACTCAAAGTGTGGTCTGTGATGGACTCCAAGTGGGACTAAAATGGGTTTAAAATACACTATTTAAAAAAAAAAGTTCTGTGTAAATAATGGTATAAAGTATAATAAAAAGTAATAATGTGATGCTATATGAATTTAACAACCCTGTAAGTAGGCTACATTTAAATTTCTGCTCAATAATCTTTGAGAGTCACTGGCTTAGATGGTACATTTCCTAGATAGATTCTGTATGCGTCTACTTTTTTAGTTATGTTTAAAAAAAAAACGTAATTCTGAAAGTGGTTTTTTATATATATATATATATCACACACACACACACACACAAACTAAATCACAAATTCATAAATACACATTGAGAAAATATTTGATGTAAATTTGATATGTTGCCATAGAGTTGTATTTCTGACAAACAGTGCCCTCTGCTGACGAACCCTATTTTTACTTTATATTGGCCCTATAGCCTGTGAGGGCTATTTTATCTTCTCATTGTTATAACTGGTAATAAGCTGTATAGTGTGTTCAGTTTAGTTCTGCTGTCTCAAGACGAAGGCCCCCTCTTGAACGCCTGGTGTCTGTCCTCTTCTAGGGGGCATTCAAAGCTATACCATGGGAGCTTTCTGCTGAACTGTGAGCTGGAGCGGGAGCTGGCGGTGTTGGAGAAGTTTGCCTTCTCCAACGCTCTTTCATTATCTGGTGAGGTGAAGACACTGATACTCCAGCCGATTTACCCCCCCCCCCCCACGGTTTGCCTCTTTTCCATGGCAACCGGACGCTTTTGTCGCCAGGGCCAGATTCAGGGAAGGCCTGTAAATACGATGTCTAAACTGGGAGTTAAAATGTTAAAGATGGCAATCATCTTTAACTCTGTAAACCGTAATAACTAGGGCGGATCAGTTCCTTAGATTAAAATAAATATTAAGACATGGGTTTTGCTGGCTACTCAATGAGCAAGGTTTCAAGGTAGTTACACCTGAGAGGTGGTGCATACGTTCCCCACCTTTAGGCTCTCCCGTGGTTCCACCTTTTGACTAATTGATGTGTGTGGAATCGCACTTACCCCTGGGGGAGTTCAGATCTGACTGCATCCTTGGGTACCCTCCGTTGTTCAGGGTAACTGTTGCCATGGAGATGCTAATCCATTCTAACACCAAAATTCTGAACTAGAAGGCCCTACAGCAAATTTGGAATTGAGGTTTTTTGATAAGTAAAAATGTTAGTTGTTTTAATATGAGTGGAAATTTGTTATTTTGTATTGTCAGGTGTTAGTTAAATATTATAAAATAAATGTTTTACTTTGATACTGCTTGATACTGCAATATCTGTGTGTTTTCACGTTTCTAGTTATTGTCAGAAATACATTGTGTCCATATTACAAGCTGCTCTTGATGATTTTGAGTATTTATTCACAAATATTGACAGATGCCTGATTTTTATATTATTATATGCACGATTGTGACCGAATTTTAAATGATATCATTATAACTGTATAACAATATAAGATATTGTCACATACTTCAATGTGTATTAAATCATTTTTAAGTATCATATATTTAACACCATAAAACCGCTCCCTCATTTATTTTGGTTAATAAGTGTTCCAGCCATGCTGTTATGAGACAATTTCGCGTGGCTTCCTGATCACTTAATGTTCATGCACAATTTGTTACAATTAGAATTTTAGAATGTTTAAATGGTTACGGTATAGTAACCGTCATAAGGGACAATAATCGTAACACTCTCCTGTCTCATTGCTTTAATGTGAAATTGTTTGTAAAATGCTTTTTTTTGTTATCACAGTGAAGCTGGCCATATGGGAGGTATCTCTGGACAATTTTGTGGACTCAATACAGTCAATTCCTGAGGTTGGTTCACTTCCACCCACAGTTCATTTAAACCCATTTTGTTCTTGTCATGTAACCGGTCGTATCGAAGTATAAACTCTTACTTGAAGGTATCAGACACGACTCCCACATTGGCGCTCAAACCGATTCCCAGACTTGTCGGTCGGATAAGATTTGGCATGAATCAACCCACAACGCTGGACGTTATTAGATTTCTGAAAATGTCCACTAAAGCTAAATCGATACAAGTCTGAGCCAATTTCCAAAATTAAGTTCAAGTTAAGCTTTTTCTGCGGTTAAGCGATGGAGAGGTCGCCATGGGAACTAGGGCTGGTTGCTAGGTTGCTAGGTTGTAGTGTCACCACAGTGGAAGGACACGCGATGCAGAGGGCAGACTGACCTACACTCCGGCCCCGGACTAAAAATGCGTAGTCCGTTTGGAGGAGGGGTTTGTAGTCCTGCTGTCGGGCAGCTTTTAAATTACACCAAAATAATGCAGTGAAACTTGGTACGTCTAAGACTGAGTTGAAAACATAACCGAACTTAATGAAAACAACACTAAAGGGGCAGGATTGGCAATACTAAGCAAATAAATACGCTAATGACGGTGTACTTCAACCCCGGTCCAAATTTTGCGACCAAAAGGGTAACCCGAATGGGCCAACGTGTTGGTCTGTTTATTTACTTATTTTTGGCAACTCTGCTGTAAAGATTTAAAGAATCGGCGCACTAGACCAGAGAAAATGTGAAGCAGTCTGATGTAAGGGTTTTCGTCTTCAAACGTATCAGGCTGGCATTATTAATAGCCTGGAGCACTTCTGCACTCTTGAGGTTCTTGCAGTTAAATTTATTACCTGCTGTGATTTATCATTTGTAAACAGATGCTGAAATCGGGAAAGAGAGTGAAGCTGTCTCGAGCGGAGGTCATGCAGAAAATCGGTGAACTGTTTGCCCTGAGGTAAAAGGCCCGGCGTGGGGTGAGTTTATTTCTGCATACTAAGTTCATGACTGGGATCTGAAGACCTGTGGCTTGGTCTGCTTCGTCCTGTTCGCCTTGCGTCACAGGCACTGCATAAACCTGAGCTCAGACCTGCTCATCACGCCCGACTTCTACTGGGACCGGGAGGACCTGGAGCCGCTCTATGACAAGACCTGCCAGTTCCTCAGCATCAACCGAAGGGTCAAGGTGAAGATGGTCTCTAACTTCCTCTCCGGGTCTTCACACGCGTGCGTGCGCTCCTTCATTTTGCATTGCGTCTTGTTTGTGTACTCGGCCGTTCGAGACCTGCGCGGAGCCTGTTCGCATCTGTAGCGCTTTAGCACTGACGTTTTTTTTACGGCGACGGGCTGGCGTGCTCTCCCTGATGCCACGTCGCAGGTGATGAACGAAAAGCTACAGCACTGCACGGAGCTGACGGACCTCATGAGGAACCACCTCAGCGAGAAGCACGGTCTGCGCTTGGAGTGGATGATCGTTATTCTCATCACCATCGAGGTCAGGAAATCCTGAGTACTGAGCGCCAAGTCTTCTGTAGCTATCCCAGATAGTTAACGAGATGCCCGCAATATGTGGGGGCTCGACTGCTGTCTCGTTGTGTAGTGCTCGTGAGATATTAAAACCTTTAGAGACATTGGAACAGAATATTACAGCAAGCGACCAACACCAGAAGAAGAGGGCAGGTACACCCTACGAGTGACAGTGGAACTGGCTAACCAGAGAAATATCGCACAACAAACTAAATGGAAGGGGCTGTCATTTGTCAGAGCCGTCCTTGAACTTTGACCCCGACACACTGTATTTCCACATTGGCACACATTGGTCGCTGTGGGGAAGCGACGCATCCCCGCGCACATGCACGCACTTTGCTCTGACTCTAGGCCGGCTGTGGGGTAAACTAAGGAACAAATACATGGGTGGAATGCATTGATCAGACACAGGGTGCCACTTTGGCTGAGAACTTGGTTGAAATCCAGGCGGAATCAGTATTAAGCGCGGAGCGTCGATCCCTCAACACCTGGGTGATCTCTTTGTTAACAAACCAAGAAGCAGTTGCAAGTTAAAAATGTTTTCTTATTGTTCTCTTAAGCATTGTTCTCTCTTCCTCTTCCTTTTTAGGTGATGTTTGAACTGGCCAGGGTTATCTTCTAAATGACCCTGCTGGATGATCCAATCAGGACCGCTATACCTTGTAACAGAATGAGTCCTTGGATGAAGAAAATGCTTTTCGGCAAAACACCTTATGGGTCGACATCTTATGGGTCGTTTTTAGTTTTAGAATGATTTAATTAACACAAACTGCTGATGTAAGTCTTGCTAAGCAACGGCCGTCGGGGAACCATTCTTGGTGTGGGCCTGAAAACTGGAACCACCGCGGGTTCTTCCCAAAATAACCCGTTCCTACAAAGAGTTGGTCACGTGAAACATCTTTGGAGCTTTGTTTTCAAAACATAAAAATAAATTTCCAGATATGGTTGAATGCTGATTATCCCTTCCTTTATATCAAGCAATGTTCACCCTTTGGTATGCCTCTCATAACTTAAATAACTTGCCCTTTGCCTTGAAATATGAAATTGAATATATAAACTTGAAATATGCAGACATTGTTCCACACTGAATGTTAATATCCAGATGTTTTGAAGTAGACGGTCACCTCCGTTTTAAACGCCTCAACAGCATTTTAATATGGAAGTACAGCAAGCACAAATGAAAAAATTTACTGAATATTTTCATCTGTTTTGCATTTTCTCATCCTCTTTGAAATTTTGTGTTTGTGCATTTTGCTTCCTTCATGCCGATCTACGTATCAACCGCACAACGGCAGTTTCCAGGGGATTTGAACCTACAACCTCCTGTTGGGGAATATAGCCGCTTTACCATTGCTTGCAACAAGTAGATTGTCCTCTGGCCTTTTGCCCTCCTATGATGTGAACCTGTAGCGTTAATATGCGCTGCGTTTGGAAGAGGTTTAAAGTCTCAGACAACGTCCCTAAGCTCTCCGAGAGGGCTTACTGTGGAAATAATGACAGTCTGTTGCCTTTTTATGAATGTATAATTTCCGACCAGGTGGTTCTGAAGTTCCTACAACGCCACTGAAGGTCAGACACCTGTGTCCAGCCACAGGTTTTTCCATTACTCTGTTTTATAATCTCCGTGCGGCCATGTAATGCAACCACTCGCTGGTCCCCAGTGGTTTGGAGGCACTGCCTGAAATCTGCGTCTCTGGAGGCTACAGGCTATTTTTGCGCACTTCACTTTTTCTGCCTCACTGAAATGTTTCCTCCTTTGCCATTTTAATTTACACCCTGGCGCTATATATGTTATCAAGAAGAAGCCTGAATGAGCAGGCGCCTTCCTGGGCCCAGTTCTGTAACGCTCCGCGGTATAATCGGGGAATCGTCATTTGAAACCAAAACAAGACAAACTGGATCTCAGATAGGGTAGGAAAACTGTAATCAGTGGTGTTTCAACGTGCCGACTACTAAAGAAATCGCATCCTTTCTACTCGCGTAATGCAATATATGTCTGACGTTCGGGCCCACTCCAGCATTTTGTTACATAAAAACCCTGTTCGAAACAGGCAGGTTACGTGCAAGGCATCTCAAGCCATCACACAATGCAGCCACAGAGAAAATTATAAAAGATGTTAATATTTTGGCCCACGGTTCACGGCTGTGTTGGCAATTTGGTCCTCATCCTCAAGCCCAAAACCAAGTGCTATTCGGTGTCAAGAATTGGAGCCACTCCCATGATTAACTTTGCACTGTTTTGGGAATGCGGCTAAGGTCAAGATTATATTATTGGATTTATCAAGAGGGCCCTCCTATGAATGTGATTTGTTTACATATTATTTGTTTACATATTTGGAATGTAATTGAATTGTATAATTTATTATTATTATGAACTTAATCTAAATGGCACTCTGTCAATTCCACAAGCGCTCAATATATTGAACCAGTAAGTCTTTCTTTGAAATAAATAAATAAATTAAAAATCATCAATTTCTGATAGGTCGCAATTTATAGTTTATTATTTATTTATTGGAGAGCATGTCTAAGAATTCAATTTGTCATGTTTCTAATTAAATTAAGAGTGAATTTTAATAGTACGAGCATTTATTTTTTTTATCGGACCGAATATATTGTCATTAAGCCGTATTTATTATATTATTAAAAGATATATACATTGCATTATTATTTCCATTACATATAGTCTTAATTTTGGAAGAAAGTGAAATGCAAAAATAACCAAAAAATTTTTTTTGCAGTTTTGTGCACATATTTTTGGCATGCAAACAATTTAATATTGTATTGCGTACAAAATGGGCTATATATAAGTGATACTGGATTTTATTTGTTGACATTATATTCCGCAGTTTTATTATATAGAGCAATGTGTACATAAAATCAAGCCACTTGTTTGTGTGTTGCAATTCATTTTTCTGAATAGTTTCTCTGCTAGAAAATATCAGTGGCCGGCCAGCCATCCATATTTAGCTTGTTTATAGCCAGATAGTTAGCCATGCAAACTCCAAATTCGTTCTCTTTTGGTGGGGGATGGTGAGGCCAGTGACCCTTCTGTTTGTTCTCCTAAATCGGTTTATTACATTGTGTGGTCACAAATTTTAGGTTTAAATAACCAAGTATAAAGTACTAGGTTGCGGAGTTAACGACCCTTTGCTTAGCGTACACAAGAGCAGGATAACTGTTGTCGTTGAGTGACACGGTGAACTCTAGCTAACGCGACACAAATTAGCGGAAAAAGTCCAGGAGAGTGGGCTACACAACTGCTGTTTTTTAGGCGATTTAGATGTCATGTGATTGTAACGTAACGCGACCGGAAAACACCGACGACCATCGCCGCCAATGCTGCGTTTAGAGGAACAGAGCAGCTGCAAGCCCAACGGACAAGTCCCCGGTAACAAACAACAACACGTCAAACTCTATAAATTGAAGAGGACTTCAAAAGGTATTATTACATTTATGTTATTCTCTGTTATACCGTGCCGTGCATGTATACATTTGAATAAGATTTCAGTCACTTTGAAGTTTAAAAATACGCTCGGTGACCACCCCTTCCCCCGTACGAGTGTGTCCATTTCACGAGGCTCCGTTTATTTTAGCTTCACATTGCTTTCCAGGCAACGGAATAATAAACGCGAAGATTTTACCCTTTTTGCTAGTCGATAGATTCTTAAAACTCTGAAGTAAAACATTCTGTATATGAATAGTAATGTGTCCAGTATGTGGCGTGGGTGGGGAAAGAGTCTGCAGAAGCGAAGGCATACATGTGTCGTTTTTTGGAGGGTTTATTTTTTGTTTGTGAGACAAGCGCACTGCGGAAGTGGTTTTACTCTGCGGGGGATCTGTTCGATCCACGTGTCTGCGTTAGGGGCGGAGCTTTCTTACACACACACACACACACACACACACACACACTCACACTCGAACACTTTGTTTCGAGCCACTTGATTCCGGAATAACCACTTGTCTCAAAAGGGTTGCTATTATTTGGTTAATCATTGACAGTATAACAGTACTTCAGCCACACAACAAAAGCTGGGGATATAATAATGAACAGACTGTGTACAAAAGGAAACTTCATTGCTTAAAAAAAACAAAAAACATTTTGTTTATTAGTTAACGATTGAAGCTGTTGTAGTGTTGATAATGTAGTTTAAACTTTGGTTTTGACTATTCCTATTTATTTTGGGGTCTCGTTTGGAATTACTTCCTATTAATTTGGTGTGAGTGGTCAGAACAGTTCTGAATTCTGAGGTCTGCGAACGGATGTTTACAAAAGCAACCCTTGTTAAGTACCATTGTTTGGAGACACCCGATTCAGTTTAATGCTAAAAAGCATTTTAACCTGTTATATAATATGTTACAGTGCCAATACTACAAAGCTTGTACCCTCTGAATCACTGTGTGATGTGTGACTAATTGAATGGAGTTGGCTGTCCCTATCCTTAACCCTATTGGTCAGGATTGAGACTGTAGGCCCACAATGACTTTTACAGTGAGGCTGTTGATCCAAGACATCATTTTTAGGTTAAAGCTAGCCAATTCACCTTGTTCTTCCTTTTGTACAATCTTTATTTCTTTGAAGTAGTTACCATGTATGACAACCTGCTGTTGGTGGTTCTTAACGTTTCAGTTAATGTCAGCTTAAGACGGTACATCTTTTTATTTAAAATATACAGTGTTTTCCCCCCGGGAAACACGTCCCTAGGATCACAAAACAGAGGTTGTATTTACCTCCAGTTATTTGTCTATTAAATGCATCTATTTTGACCTTAAAAGATAAAGCTCTTTTCAGAATTTAACGTCAGCGATATACAATTAACTTTTTTCTTGACCTATGTCGTTTATTGATTTTGGTTTGTAAATATTTATTATGAACTTGTTTACAAGTGTGTAAAGTTGGAGAAAGTAACGCAACTAGAAAATGTTTCTGAAATTTTAGGCAGTTATAGTTTTCTTGAATATCTAAATGTAGCATCCAGCCCTCCATTGAGGTCATTTTGGAAATGTTTAGCTCAGATTATGATATTAATAATACATACAGGAAACGCTGTTTTCAGCTTTCGTGCAGGTTGAAGAATGGAGATGGCCAACCATGGTCTTATCCTCCTCCAGCAGCTCAACGCTCAGCGAGAGTTTGGTTTCCTGTGTGACTGCACAGTGGCCATTGGAGACGTCTTTTTCAAAGCACACAAGGCGGTCCTTGCCGCCTTCTCGAACTACTTCAGAATGCTTTTCATACACCAGGACAGGTAGTGTTTCCCTTCTGTGTCGTTTGCGTTACTGCCCAATGATGTGGTTTTAAACAGGAACGTGCACAGCCTTATTGGTTTTTAGGTGTTTTTTTTATCTATGATTATCATATCCTGGGATAGATGCAAAAAAAGTAGAAATAAATGCCTACTTGCTAGATTTTCCACTGAAGGTGCCACTTAACCTGCTGCCTTTTTCAGTGACTGTGTTCGACTGAAGGTGCCAC
>JAOVYW010000035.1:6494-22696 GCA_025775045.1 Hiodon tergisus
GGGTAGCCATTCATTACCCTTTGTCCTCTGCTAACCCTAACCCTAACCCTAACCCATTCATTACCCTTTGTCCTCTGATAACCCTAACCCTAACCCATTCATTACCCTTTGTCCTCTGATAACCCTAACCCTAACCCATTCATTACCCTTTGTCCTCTGATAACCCTAACCCTAACCCATTCATTACCCTTTGGCAGGTTGTTTCTGTGTGCCTGGTCAGTCTCCCTCCCCACTCTCTACTTCATTATCGTACCATGATCTCCAAAATAAATTGAGGAGGTTTCTTTCCAGGTAACTGGAATATTCTTACCTTATCTAAATCCCTGCTAATAATCCATACATAGGTTAAATAAATGTTGTCAAGATGCATATGCTTAACGTTAAGAGCGGTTAAATTGATTAACCAAACATTTTCATTCAGCTAAATCAACCTAGCACTTAAAAGGGTTAGGGTTAGAGAACCTACACTACGCTAACCCTAACCCTAAATCAACCTAGCACTTAAAAGGGTTAGGGTTAGAGAACCTACACTACGCTAACCCTAACCCTAAATCAACCTACCACTTAAAAGGGTTAGGGTTAGAGAACCTACACTACGCTAACCCTAACCCTAAATCAACCTACCACTTAAAAGAAAAAAAGAAAACACCAGAGAAAACTGATCTTAACTAGCAATTGAGGGCATCCACATGTAACCTGCAAATGTGACTGACCTTTTTAATAAGATTCATAACCAAAACTAAGTATCAAGATGGTAGATGTTAAGTTTGAAAAACAGGACATTATTATGCATTTCTCTGAAATAAATGAAGGTACACATTTTCTTCACAAAGTTATCATTTCTGAAACAATGCCAATTCCAGATATTAAATTTAACCATAATAATACAATAATACAAATTCTCCGATTGCACCATATTTGGTTGTGTACATAAATTCACAGATATTCCTTTTTTGTTGCTTCAGTGCATAGATAAGGGCAGCTTCTTTGGAGGTTGTCACAATCCAAAGCCTCCTTTCATCTGAGGCAAACTCCCTGGACCCTGCACAGACTGAAACGTAGCTGGGCTTTCTCTGGTTATACTCACCATAGCTTTCTGTAATCTTACAAACACAAACAAACTGGCTCAGCCAATACTGTTAAGGCAAGCATAAGGGTTGTTTTTCCTGGTGTAACAAAAAAACATTTCAGCCTGAAAAGTCATTTCCTGACAGGTAAGACAAGGTTTGGGACTCTTTTCCAGACTGTCTTACCTTGAATTGACATGAAAAGACATTGCCTTATGCTAAAGACATCTACATGCTAGCATGTAGAATAGAAAAATGTAAAGCTAAAAAGACAAAGTATCGGCAGAGAAACCAATCGCAACTAAACCACTGATGGTCTGGGCTTTAAAGGTTAAAAGAAATTTAACGGCCCAATTAACCGATAATACAGAGCTATAAAATGCAATTAGCGTTTACTGCTCAATGTTTATACAATTTTACCTCCACATACACCAGCACTAAAGAACGGAAATGATACATAGTGAAACCCATGCCTGACAACCAGAGGGACCTACTGACCTGGAACTGACTTGTTAGCTAGTTTACTCCCTGCTTACAGGGTACTTAGACTAGAACTATAAAAAAAAACTCCATTTCATTAAAGAATGTTCTCCATGTGTTTATGAATTTTTTTGTTTGGTTAAGGTGAGAAAAATAACCCCCTGACCCTGGACTATTGCACTGGCCAAAAAAAGAGATTATTTAATTGGGCATCAGAGCTGGCTGCCAGCCACACCCACATAGGAGAAAGACAGACAGACTGGAGCTTAGGAGCAGGGAAGGGTTTTTCTTCAATATGTTTTTGTTTGTTCTAGTGTGTGCCAGGAACGACTAAACACACAGTCCTGTTTTATCTGCATGCTAAACTCTGTTCAGACCTGATTAGCGCCTGCAACCATAAGCCATGACAATAACCACAGAGGTGTAAGGAAAAGAAATCAGCCCAGAATGGCCTTCAAACTCTTTTAATGGTTTCCTTTCAATACAAAGCTGATCGTGAGAGTAATAAAATAACAACCAAGCGAGTAATGGAAGCATTCTCTAAAAGGAATTTATTTAATTAAATAATGCACACGTTCCTTACAATATCATCAGTTTTATATCTGACATTTCCTGCACAGGATGTCTTTGCTTGGTGAATATTCTTAGCTAATAAATACGTGCAGGTAGATGGTTCTGTGTGATATACATTTACCAGTTCAATGCAAGATAAAGTAGAGCATAAAAAAATAAAACGTTACCAATATGAACATGCTTAATCTCTCAGTAGGAAGCAGGCTTAAACTATGACTGAATTTGATACACTGTGAAGTTAATGCGCATCAATCATTGTAGACATTATCTCAGGCCAGTTCTTAAAATGTCAATCTGTTCAGGTGTGTGCGTTTCTTCAGAATTGTGAGCATCTGTTGGACATAATCGCATCCAGTAACAAGTAGCAACTGGGTCACAACTCCAGTCTTGCTTTCTTTACCGGTCAGGTCTCTGCAGGCAGAACACTTTGGCCTGATGATCCCCAGAAGCAGTGACTGCCAAGGAAGCCTCTCTGTAAGGAGACAAGAGGGAGAAGACCAGACTTAAACTACACTCATCACTGCTCTCTATGGGAAACGTATGTGGAGTGTGGGCCATTGTCTGGGGGACGTACCTGTTGAGTGTGAAATCGAGGATTTCTGCCGTGTGACCCCGGTACTCAGATACCACGTTACCCGAACGCGCGTCCCACAGCCTCACTGCTCCATCCAGACTGCAAGTGGACACTAGGGAGGAATCGTCCTCCCACTGCAGGTGAACGATGCCTGCCTGAGGGTGGGCAGAAAAAACATTACACTTCAGCTGACACTAGACTACACATCCTACACTATCAGTGATTCATAACCAGAATTAACGAGACACACAAATTCACTGGAAACATGCTTATAGGCTAGTCTTATTAAGCATGCATTTCTCTACAGCCAATGATGACCTCAAATATAGGAAGTTTGGAAAATGGCTAAATGTTATTTTAATCTAGTTAAAACCATTGGATAACATACACGCTAGCCGATTACCTGGTGTTGACACCTGTGTCTCACGTTCTGCGTGGACAGGTCATAGATGGCCAGAGTCCCATCCAGGTAAGCTACTGCCACCAATGGCAACCTGCAGGTGATATTGGGTGGAGGAGGAGGAGGTGAAGGGCGTCATCAGGTCATTCATGACAGCAGAATAGAAGAATATGCTTTTACTGTTAAAGCACATTCAAAGTAGTTCCTCCATACAGAGAGGGCAACAACCAGACAATACAATAAGGCGGTACACACATACAGAACAACACACACATCATGGAATATCTTACACATTACAGAATCCCACTGACTCCACGGAGTTTGAATCTGCCTCGTCCTCCACTGAACCCTTCCCCTTGACGTCTTCAATGGAGAACACGCCGACAACCTGCAAACAGAGGACGTCCCATATACACTTATCTCCAGGAAATATATACACCAGACAACTGGGCCCTTGAGGATTCAGTTCTTTCATAAACATAAGTGGCTCATATCTTGGAATACTTAACGAGGGAGTACGAAGGCTGCTTATGAATTTCAGAGAAATAGATGAGAGGTCACACCAGATAAATATGAGGGCAAAACCCAAACCAGGGCACATTGACAGAGCACTCCTTCTTTGCATGCATGGAAATTGGTTACTTTTGGAGGCAAATTAATGCTGGCCCAGTTCCTAAAAGCCTAAACTACAAGTTAACTTGGTAATAGGGAGCTATCTAGCTTTCAGCATTCTATCAGTATACTTTTAAAAATTTGAAAAATAATATACACAGCAGTGGGGTCTTTCCTAGACAGTTCATACACATCATGTCGATTATAAGTGTTTCTTTCTGCATCTGCCTCTGGAATACACCATGTAATTTCTAATTTTGTTGCAGGGCACACTAACGGGTGACAACTTTTACATACCAACACCATTTCAGGTGAAAAATTACATGATAGACTGACTGAATGAAGCCATCAATGCCTTCCAGTCTCACCCTTTACTCAGTGTGCATCTTGTCTAACCCACCTTGCCTGTTGCAGTGTTGATGAGCTTAGCTTTGCCATCCACTGACCCAGTCAACACCAGACTACCATCTTTATTACAGGCCAAGCAGGTAAGTGCCCCCTGGTGGCCATCCTGACCTGGGAAAAAAGTATTTTAGACATCACCTGCATTTATGCGAGACCACTTTAAATGGTCTTTAGGAAGAAACACATTTACCTTTAATTACACAGATGGCATTTCCCTGTTTGAGATCCCACAATCGGATGATCCCGTCTTCATAACCGACCACGGCTCTCTTTCCTGTCAACAGGGACTTTAATAAGTTAGTTGTCAAGGCGACACACTTCAACAAATATAAATATACAGCAAAAAGATAAATAAAAATCACGCTATGTGTAACTGGTACAGCCAAAACAACATTGACAGGGGTCCCTCACACTTGTCTCATACCATCCGGTAAGATCTTTCCACAGGTAGCCTGACAGCCAGGCCCCTGGAGGGTCTTGCAGTCCCCACCTGGCACCTTCCACATCCACACACTGCCATCAGCAGTGCCCGCGAGCAGAACGGGAGCAAAGGGGTGCCACTCCATCCACTGTAATGACAAACATGGCCTCATGTTCCACACCGACGGCTCTGACGTTTTTAAAAATGCAGACTTTTGTGTTGAGCCAGTATTACTTACCTCTAGGTCTCCCACTTCAAATGACCAAACCTCTTCTCTCGACTCCACTTTCCACACCTTGATCAAACCACTCATGTCCCCAGTGGCCAAGAGTTTAGAATCGTGACTAAACAAGGCACATGTAACAGAGTCCTTGTGGCCTAATATTAAACAAGAGATTAAAACCTCAATAATAATTTAGTAGTGACAAGAACATACTCAAGATGTTTTGTCCAAATGTGACGTGAAGGTTAATTTTATCTCAATAGCCCAAAAGCTTTTTTGCACAGGCTCCTTTATGACAAACCTGTGCACTCCAAGACCACTTCTCCATCCGTTACTTTCCAGACGTAAGCCTTGTCATCTTCACCGCCGGTCACTGCCAAACTGTTTGTTGCTGGATCCAAACTCACACAGAAAACGGACCCTAAGAATTAACCGAATGTTAAGTAGAATTAACCGTTGTAAGGGTTTGCAGCTGTAAGATCTGTATAAATGTAATGGTTTATCCATCGAATACCTGTGTGCTTGGAAAAAGTGACCTCGCTATCATCTTGTTCCGCTTCCATCTCATCCTCAGTCTCCCAACCATCGTTGTCTTCTTCGCCACCCCCGGCCTCGCCGAAATCCACATCCTCAAACTCCTCTGCCAAGTCATCTGACCAAATAACACCATATCGGATTTCATCGGTCAAATGTTACTTTAATGAAGTAGTTAGAGACAAACATTACATTGTAAAAAGCTACAGGACATTTATTAGTCGATCAAAAACACGACCTAATGTTCGAATACATCAAACTGACGCGCAGCAGCGAAGACATCATATGACTTAATGTCAGCAGGTTGTCAACACACTTAGCACCAGGGAAGTAGAACTTCTTCAGCAAACTAGAAAATACACTACCTGGACTTTGCTCGGTTTCGTTTAGATCAATAACCTCGATTATTTCTTCGTCTCCGTGTAGTTCTATTGTATCTTCTTCTGGATTAGCCATTTAATACTTAGCACTAAAGCGTTCGACCCTTATAATACAGACTACCTAGCAAACTAAAGGTTGAAACGCTTACAAGCTTAGCAATCAGTTGTGATAGCGCACAGAAACCTAGATTGTTTCCCTATTAAAAAAACTAAATAGATTTATATAATAATAGTGGTACTGTCACACCACTTTAAAACAAACATAGTATAAATTTCTACACGTGGTATACACACTTACACGCGTAGTAAAATTTAAGTATGGCTTGTGATTTAACCAATAGAAATTGAGTTTAGAGAAAATGTGGGCAGGACTTCCTTCTTTTTTGGGGGGTTGGTTGAGACAAACCGGATATTCCACTGTTCAGGGAAATAAAGTCCAATACAATTGAGTCGTAAGCGCAGAGTGATTAAACCAGTGTCGCACAGTACTGGAGCGCTTTTGTCGTACGGGTTTTTGTTCCGAATGCACCCTAAATTTTTAGACCTTATTAGAAGCTTAATTTTGTCACTTTAGACAGACTGAGAATAAATCAAAACTTTATCATGATTGCATAAAGGACAGGGAAAAAAGGGTACGTTCATCTGGTGTGAAAACATCTAAGCGCTGAGAACATTCTTTTAGTTGTGTTCCTTAATAATACACCCAAACTGAACAACACCTCAGCATTGATTAGCTTTAAGTATTGCATAAAACAAGCCACAATGAGTGCAGAATAAGATGCCGCTCTGCATAACCATAAGGTTGAATGTTAGCCATTGAAGACTGCCTTGAGTTTTACTCCAATGTTATGGCATACTTCCGACAGACCAGTTATTATAAGGCAACCCTTAGCTATTGTTATTGTTGCCAATGCGCTATTTTCAAATCTGGTTTAGATAGAAATAGCCATTAAGCTTAACTAATGGTTCTATTATTGCAATTGCAAGTGATAAAACTTATGCTTTATTATCCTGTTAATGTTACTCCACAAATACAGATCGGCTTCCTCGGCATATAATTGAAAAAATATATAAAATATATGAGAAGGTTAATATATTTTTAGTTCATTTGAAATATCCAAATTTCAGTCGTCATTATATGTTCCAGTAGGTGGTGCTATGGAATCAATTTCAGACCAGAGTGGCTAATTTGTTTAGATTTTGTGTTGCAATGGGAAGTTTAAAAATTAACACCCCTCTGAGGTAAAATATACAGTAATATAACATATGAGTATATTACAATAATTTGGCTACCTGCTGATTGGCGTATCCTTTTTTGATTGATTCTAATATTGCAAGCCAATTTTCAGCTTAATGGATGAAAATGTCTGTGTTTGTATTAGGTTGCCAAAGTGTTGCCTGAGTGTTTCATGACCGCGTACCGGACTTCCTAACAGGAGAAACGACTAGCTTATTGTCGTACAAACTCAATTACTCAGCAGAGGCAAACAATCAAATTCTCCTCTAGGGGGGGCCCTTATCCTCCGTTGCGGACTCGTTCGATACACCTCGTTTAAGAAGAGACAACGCGATTCACAAGAATGATTGCAATAGCCTATTGTCCTTCAAAACAGAATTGACTTCTCAGGATTTCATCATAAATAAATATAACGAAGGGACTGATCCATGCAAAACAGTGGGCTTGCAGTGATAATAAATATCTTACATTTTAAAGTATTTTCATTTGGTTAACTAAAAATTGAAATTGCAATAGCTATAGAAAACTCTTAAAAGTGAAAAATAGAGACCGTACTGTTAGTAAACAAATTATTTTCTATCACAAATTGAAAGTTGTCTTTTTGCTCTTAAATAATTACATTCTGATCGTAATGTATAAAAATATCACTCATGGGCCTTATCATTTGTGGGGAGCATGGATGATGGCAGGGCAACTGTGGGCAGGAAGTAGCGCGCCGCCCCTTTAAGACTGGCCAGCCTGACATTTAGTCTTTAGCTGCTGTGTGATTGGTTCGGATGGAGGCAATGTTTTAACCAGCCACAGTATAAAACACTGCTGGATTGTACCAGAGGGAATTGGCTTGGAGTTAGTTGGGAGCAAATTATTTTTTGTTGGAGATCCTGATTGGGTTTTTGATTTTGTGAGAGGACTCGTTTTTGTCCCGGTATTGCCTTTGTCCTGTAACTGTTTATACCACTGCCCAGCCATTACACGCTCTACACCCAAGGGGCTGTTCCAGCAGGTTATTAGAATGTTTAATGAAAGCAAAGCATAGTTGCAGGTGCTTCTTGGATCCCTGATATTGGGGATATCTATTCAGTCACAAGAACAACAAAACATTGTGACAGATTGTGCTGCGTGTGACAGGACCTATCAATTTTACATGCTACCAAAGCTCATCCCATCAGAATTAATAGCAAGAATGTGCATGGTTCAAAGTATGTGTAATTATATAAATGATAGACAACACATTCTTCGCTAATTTTCTTTTTACAACTGAAGAAAGAGCATGTAATAAACCAAAAGCTAGCATTACTCTAACAGTTTAATGTTTGGTCAGCACCTTGATATATTAGTTCCTTCCGGTGGAACACCAGCTTTGAAACAGAAATGTTTGTTGTCACCTGAAATTTCTTAGACCCCATCCAATCCCTTTGTATTGTGACAGTTGTCATAGTGACATAGTGACTGGGTGTATGCTTAAAACCAATTGTCGTGTTGATACTACTGGCCCAAACTTAGTAGGCTCCGATAGTGCTCATTGTATGCAGTAAAAATTATCTGCCGTTTAAGAAGTAGACATATGACACAGTTGCTACTTAACAAGCTAATGGGAGCTCAATGTTTTTCAAGCTTGTATGACTGCCATAGCCTTTAGACTATATCTTAAATGCTGTATTTCCTTAGAGTAATCGACACCAAGCACTCATTAGTATGTATAGGGAAATATGTATTTCTTAACAACCTAATACATGTTATCCATCCATTAAACAATTTTTCTGACACTGGTTGCTTGAAGACACTGCGGGCTGTTATGCTTTTATGTTTTTGAACCTGAATTTGGACAGTGATGAAAAATGTAAAGGTCCCCGTAAATGTTCCACCGCTGTGTCTGATCAGCTTGGTCCCTTTATGGCAAGGTCACAACCCCACGCTGTGCTCATGCCTGGAGTCAGTCCATTTGTGTGGGGCATTATTAGCTCCCGCAAGCCTCACCACACGGATCGTGTTGCCCGGCAGCCGTGACGTCATGTAACCTCAGCTCCCGTGGTCCCCGGGGGACAGCCCCAGCCCACCACACCTGAACTGATGTGAGGCTCAGGCCAAGTTCTTATATTCCCTGGGCGGACATACCTCGTGGGCAAAGCTGCGGATGGATGCAAAACAGTTTGAAGGTCTTAGAGAGACGACTCTCAGGACCTGAGGATTTCTTACCCTGTGTGAATCTTTCATCAGTCTCAGTCAAGCTCTCTTCTCCATGATTTTGTTTTCTATCTGAAACGTGTTTTTGTTCGTGCCATCCCAAATATACTTAGCATAAGTTGCTTATGTTTCCTAAACAGCCAATGGTGGAGCACGGATGTGTGTGTTTGTGTGCGGGAAAAATGAATGTAGGAGCTTGGAAAAGCGAGTAACACCCTACTGTGGGTTTAAATGTATATCCGCCTGCACAGCCAGGCTCCAGACCCAGCTATCATGGGAACAGGGTTGGGTTCCCAAGATATTCACTTCCTAGGAAGGATCTGGATCTTTCCAGTGAAACACTAGAGTGAGAAAACATTATTCCAGAGGAACAGAGCAGGATGGGGTGGGAAAACGAGAGACCAAACATAGGGGCAGGTATTTACGCTTTACTATATAGAACATGATACTCTCAGAATGTGTCCAGCTGTAGTCCAATCCAACACACAGCCTGGGCAGCCCAGCTAGGCCCTTGCATTGTGTACCCTCTGACTGAGAAACTGAAAAACACACAGATCTTGGAGCGTTTGCTTGATGGCCTCAGTAACATGATATCTGTATTTCTGCCCAATAGCAGTCAACACTACTCACAACAGAAGCTTCTGAGCTCCAACCTGTTTACAGAACCATTTCTTCTAACAAATACATATCAAAACTCCTGTGCAATTTTGGAAGAAAACATTCTGCATCTGGTGAGATGGCCCCTGACGGATTTATATTAAAACAAGGACCCCCTACCATGTTTGCATTCTTAGATCTGGGCATTATATAAGCTCTGATAATACAATGACTTTGCCGTTTAGAGTTCGACCTTCTGTGCTGTTCTGCTCTTGGCCACATTCACATGGCTGCCGGTCGTCTAGATGGGAGTGGCGTTCCCCACAGTACCTTGAAAAGGACCTTAAAAAATTAGCTCCTAGTAATCAATGTAAACTTCTAAAGAAAGACGTCTGGCAAGTATTAACTCCGTTCATAGGTTTATTAAGGCCTTGTTTTGTCTGTTACCCCTGGCAACCTCGGATGTGAAAATCCAGGTTGGTTGGAGGAAGGATATATTAACTTTTACAATGTCTTACAATGCAGTTTGGCACGCATGGACTCCAAAAATAACAATAAGACCTGACAGCTGAACCTACGTAGTTCTTTCAATACAAAAAAGGGTTACATGTTTTATCATTAAACACGCTAAGGAATTTACTAATTTCATTTCAGAGACGTGGCCTCCATGGCCAACATTTTATTTATATTTTTTTAATCAATATATTGGGGGGGACATTTTGAGCACATTTCAATACCGGGGGGATATGTGTCCCCCCCAATATATATTATAATTACGGCCCTGACATGAATAGATGAACAGTTTGTACAGGCGCTTACCATGTTGGTCCTATCCATTCTGGACAAACCTAAATCTACACACAGAGTGGCGGTACAGGCTACACAGGTAGCCATCAGTAAGCAGCATTGTGGGGCAAGGGATCATGCAGTTGTCTGACATTGTTCTAATTTGGCAGGTTTGACTGACGGATGGACCCAGAAAGAGAGAACAATGATGACCGGATTAAAGCATCTGGTCCCGAGTTCTTCACTCTTTTTCCTACCTCTCAAAACCTCTATTTTAACATATTAATGATTCCAGGTGGTTTTAGCATCAGTGAATTTCATTTGAATTTAATCTCAGACTATATTTTTTAATTCTCCTGATTTTAATAAAGTAGTGTCAAGGATGTTATTTTGTCCTTGAACCCCATTGCATGTTGAACACAATGTTTTTATAGCTGTCCAGTTAACTGACCTATTTCGTCCTTCCTGCCGGTTATCCCGTAGTTAAAGGCGGTAAACTATGTAACTGAAAGAGGAAATAGAAACGCGGGATCCCTTGTTTGCCTTTGCTAAGACGGTTCCTCTACAGCTGCCTGTGGGTGTTTTTCTCTCTCCTCTTCCAGCATGCTGGCACAGTCTCTGCTCCCAACACTTTTTAAATTAAAATCCTCTCACCTCCTCCTCCACCAGTATCCCACAGGCTCTGTCCATCGCCCTTTTGAGAGCCAGGGACGGGATACACCATAATTAAAAACGATGTACGCATACCTCCCCTTGTTTTTACTTGCCTTCGTTCAGCCCTTATAAATTTGGTTAATGGCAGGTCTGAGCTTATCCCCACCCCCCCCCCCGTCTTTGATCACAGTTGGCATTGGCACAAGGCAGCTCGCCCTGACAGGTGGCAGTGATGAGCAGACACTCCCTCCTGTAAACATCCAGCCCATAATAGCACAACTGCATGCAACCAGCCCATGGTTACACTTCCATGTACAGGTGGGGCAAAAGTATATATACAATTAACCCTGATCCATTCTGATATTTCAGAACAACTGTTCAACTACTCCCCCCCCCATTCGTATTTTTTATGATAATTATTTTCCGAAGATACGTCTTGTGCTTGGACATACCTGTTGTTGCCACACCATCATGCCCTGCCTAAGTATTAAAAATTTAATTATGATTTTTTAAGTAACAGTGTTGCTTTTTTTGTGCACTGCAGAGACCATTGACAATAAGATAAATACAAACTTTTTGATAACTGTCTGTGTATGAGGGCTGAGAAAGCGCTTGTCTTAATCGTCTTTGGCAATTTACCCCCCATCCACATAACTTTATAATGGCTTATAAAGCCATCAGTTATGATTTGATTGTATTTTATTTTATTTTATTTTATTTCAACCCTATCCCCAAAATTACAGATTTTTCTTTCCTATGGCAACATTTGCAGAATTGGTCAGAAAGCCACGCTCTGGAGAAACATCTGCCCCAAACCCCAGTAAAAAGGCCTGTTTGTCGTCCTTATCATGCTATGCTTTGTTCACACTGAATGGCCTGTTCGTACTGACTCCCACTTCCCCGCATTCTGAACATAAAATACAGTCGCTGTCTATCATTATGCATTTGAAATATTAATTCCCCCCCTAACCCACAGTTCTCTCCCCCTCTGCCACCATTAATCTGCTTAATATTTGTTTGTAACCCTAACCCTGGTCAAACAAGAAGACAGGTGCGCTGTGTCTCATGGCAGCACCCACCTGACTCCGTATCCTGATTTTCCTAAGTGACAGACTATCTAAAGCGAGTGTTCCAGCGAGACCTGCGTTTTCCTGGAAGCGTTAAATTAGCCCTCTGGCACCACCAGGCCTGTCAGGCTGAATTGTGTCCTGCGGCCCACACGGTCTGAGGACCAGGCAGGAACCTCCCCCCCCCTCCTCCGGCCCAGGACAGAGGAGGCTCTCCTTCTGTCAGCTGCCTGCGTGCCAGTTCGGCGTGCCAGTTCGGCGTGCCAGTTCGGACCGCGGTGTGAGAAGGGCTGGAAAGCAGACAGATCTGAAGGTTTTGTATGGAGGATGGCGCACCTGGTACCCTTCAGGAATGCGCTCTGCTGTTAAATCACATTCAGTATGACTGATGTAGGTATAGCTCTGTCCTATGTTCCAGTCGCCTCTGACAGCTTCTTTGGTCAGGAAGGCAAACTAAGTCATCAGTGGCCCCTGGTTCTCACTATCCCCAAGCTCCTAATTCATTAAATGTCAGTAATTATCTGGAATGACTTACATCATATGCACTAACATGAAACAAATATACTATTCAATTATGTACAATATTCCATTCAATTAATCCTCATCTTCCAATTTACAACTAGACAGGGAATTATTTTTTATTACCTCTTGAAATTAAAAAAAATACATTGCTACAAAAAATGAGCTATAACAAAAAATATATATATATATATTTTGTGATTGATTAATTTACATTTTGGAATGCAGCAAAAACAAAATGCATTCTGCCCTTTCTGAATCGATGGTAAACTGTTGTGCATTTATTTACTCATCTGTTTTGCTGAAACTGCTGTGGTTAAACCTATGGCTTTTCCTTAGAAACTGGAAAGATTTGATTTGAAGGAAAATTGATCTTGCCAAGATGGAAAAATATGGGCGTATCAAATGATTCCCCCCTAAGCTGGTGCACAATTTATGCACTTTGATTTCACGGGGCAGCCAGCACGTGAACAGGATAAAGGGTCATTACAGGTTTCATTTTCCTGCATTGGGGTTAATATACAGTGCACAGCATGCTGAAGTTCTCCATCTCACAGCCGAATTTCAGAAGCGCAGTTAAGGGGAAACCAGGCACTCTGAAAGGAAAGCAGATGACTCAGTATAGCACTATCCATCCACCCATCCATTTTCTAAAATGCTTATCGTGGTGAGGGTCGTGGGGATCCCAGCAGGCATAGGGCACGAGGCAGGGTTACCCCCAGAATGGGATGCTGCCCCCCACACAGATGACAATGTAGCATGGCCAGTGAACCCAACCCGCTAGTCTTTGGACGGTGGGGGTAAACTATAGGGCCCGGAGGAAACCCACATGGCCACGGGGAGAACTCCGTACAGACAGGTACCCCGAGCCGGGACAGAAATCCTGGATCCCTGGCGCTGTGAGGCAGCAGCGCTAACCACCGTGCCACCCCAGTATAGCACTAGTTCTACAAATGTCTTTTTTTTATGGACTGGGCTTTTTTTATACTGTAGAATAAAGTCATGGTACATAAGTGTACCATGGGATGTGGCACCTCTTCACGCACGAAAACAAATTCATATTCACATCACCTTCCACACAGCGTTCATCAACAGCTTAGTTTCACCACAGGGCCCATCACATCTGTGCCGGGCCTGAATGGGACCCATCTCCTTCCTCAGCACTCTTACTGACATGGAGGGTTTCATAGTCAAAGTGTTGAAAAAACACAGTTTTACTGTTTATTTTCCCATCTCCTGTGCTTCTGTCAATAAACACTGTCTGATTTTTCCATCCTTCCTGGAGTTAACGCACATGTGTGTGTGTGTGTGTGTGTCTTGTGTGTTGTTAACACTGTGTCTTTTTAATTTTAGGAAGAGTAACAACATCTTGTGAAATGGACAGGGGGCTTCTCCTTGCTCTGGGTACCTTGAGGGCTGGTGATAATTCCTGATAATTAAAAATTTTTAAACGATGCATCACAGAATACATGAAAGTCTTTGTCAGGTCATTAACTCCATCTGCAAATTGCACTTGGTGAAATCTTGACATCTGCGAAATTTGGTGGTGACTGGGTGAGTAAAGCAACTATATTCTATTGTACAGAGAACTTTCTCCATCCAAACATCACGGGAGGCTGTTCTAACTCAACCTTTCATTTAAAGTAGAATCTGGAATGGAAAGTAATTTTAAGTGGAATGAATGAAACTATCCTTGCCCCTTAAGAATGCACATATTTTATTTAGACTTTATGCGGAGTTGTAAGTAAATGAATTCAGCCTGAAGGGTTACTGTTTTAGGAATTTCACTTAGTATAGAGTGACCCGTGGTATTTATTTTCATCTTCTGTGGACTGTTCTTGACGAGAACTAGAAAACATGTCGGTGACTGATTAGTCAAGCCTGCGCTGCTGCCAAGGACCATGAGAATTACTCTCTACCCTTATATACAGAGTAATGTACATAAAGTAATTATATTTTCAGTTCTGAAAGCAGAGCTCCATTTTCTGCTCAAGGATTCCTCTTGAACAGCACAATGACAAAGTGGCATAAAACATTATTTTAGAATATGCCCCTGTATTTGAGCCTGACACACAAGAACAAAAACACTTTAGCATGACATTGATGGCAAATGTGAGGAAAATGAAGACCTGTTTGTAGGAGCAGCCTAACTCCCTCCCTGGAACGTTAAACCTATGCATTGGCCGAGCACTTCGGTTCCACCCTAATTCCCTCCCTGGAACGTTAAACCTATGCATTGGCCGAGCACTTCGGTTCCACCCTAACTCCCTCCCTGGAACGTTAAACCTATGCATTGGCCGAGCACTTCGCTCACTGTGCCAAGCTCTTCATACACATTGGATGTAGTGACGCTAAGACAGGGTTTAAGCACAAGGTGTAACTGAGAGTTTTGGCACAGACCTAAAAGAGCCTTTTACCAATTTTGGTAAATGCGGTTATCTGTGCCTCTTGCTGGATCTCAGGGCCCAAAACCTAATGTTTCATCAATGATAACCTTTCTTCCTGGCACAGGATAGATGTGAGCTTTACTTAATAGCAATTATATGAATTGCACAACAGGATAGGCGTGTACCAAATATGTTTTATGGAAGTAATATGCAAAATAAATGTGTAGGCTTTTAAAGGAATTAGTTCATTAATTCTAAGTTCAGCAAATGTGTCAAAATGCACAAGTTAATTTGAATCCAATAAAAGCTGAAAGAAGACTATTTAATTGTTTAAATTAAAGGCACTTATTTCTAAGGTGTGCAAAATCACTTGCTATGGATTTTTAACCAATGCAAGTTGTGTAGCAATCCAGCAATAATCAGGAAGTCCTTGTGCCTACTCAAAGCATTCTCCTATTGTGGATCACTCTAATGATTCAGACTATTTGAGAACCTGGCCTCTGTTATCAGTTTGTTCTGAAAATTGTTAGTTAATGACTAGCGCTTTATTGGAGAATGTGACAATCTGCAGCATCATGTATGCTAAGCTGTATATAAACCCATGTTTTTGTTTATGGCTTTATTCTGACAATTTGCTAATCACGTGTTGAACAAATCAAGGGAAAGAAACATATTTGGTCACATCGTTTTTCAGGCAAGTATAATAGGAAATACACAGTTCTATGCGCCACAGCATATAGAGGAACATGGGTTATACTTCCAGCTCTACAGCTCAGAGACAGCTCCATGCACTACAGCGGAGAGAGGAACATTAGACTGAAAAATTCTGCATTTTCAATTGTCTACATAGACTGCTAAACAAGCGACATTTATTTGCACTCCTTTGAAAATGTTTGAAATATTTGAAGTGGTTTTTAACGTGTAAAAGCCAGAGAAGATATAAGCAGTTCTTGAGTCTCCCCAATGGTGTTGCCCAAAGTGGGGGTGCTAGTAATGTCACAAGCTGTAATGGCGTTGCCCAAAGTGGGGGTGCTAGTAATGTCACAAGCTGTAATGGCGTTGCCCAAAGTGGGGGTGCTAGTAATGTCACAAGCTGTAATGG
>JAOVYW010000036.1:14767-25795 GCA_025775045.1 Hiodon tergisus
ACCATAGAATCACTGTTTGTGTGTGATTTTACAGTAGGAGCACTATGTATGTGTGTTGGGGGTGTGATTAGACCATAGAATCACTGTTTGTGTGTGATTTTACAGTAGGAGCACTATGTATGTGTGTTGGGGGTGTGATTAGACCATAGAATCACTGTTTGTGTGTGATTTTACAGTAGGAGCACTATGTATGTGTGTTGGGGGTGTGATTAGACAATAGAATCACTGTTTGTGTGTGATTTTACAGTAGGAGCACTATGTATGTGTGTTGGGGGTGTGATTGGACAATAGATTCACTGTGTGTGTATAGTGCTTATGTTTGGGATGCTTGTTTGCTCAGCATGCACTCTTTAGTCATAGTGTACAAGGTGGTGATACGGAGGAGTGTCATTTCATCACCATATAAACGAATGAATGGGGACGTGTGTCTTCCCTGCTCAAAAGTCGCTGATCCTCTCTTTAAAGTGAAAGCATTGCTGGCACGATTTAGATTTATGTGCACCTAAAAATTGTGACTTTGTGGTTTTTCTAACTGTCTTCACCATGCCTGAAGCCTCGTTTACAGTAGAACTGTAGAAGTCCTGGTCAAATCCTCTCATTCTAGCTCGGGGAACTCCAAGGTGTGGTCCAGTTAGTGCCGGGTCACGTCCACCTGCTGTAGCCCAGGGAAAACCAAGGTGTGGTCCAGTTAAATCTGGGTCAGGTGCAGAGGCCTAAACAGCCTGCTCTTGCCCCCTCTTCCTGGGGAGAAAGAAAAGGCTTGCCCCCACTTCCTGGGGAGAAAGAAAAGGCTTGCCCCCACTTCCTGGGGAGAAAGAAAAGGCTTGCCCCCACTTCCTGGTGAGCATGCTTGCCTCCTCCTAGGGAGGAGGATCAGGTTTAAATGAGGGGTGGCTAAAAGCACCCAGGGAACTTTGTAGTAAAACTGAATGTCGTTCCTCATTTTCACCGCACCTTCCTTTTGATTTGATTAACGGTAACATTAGGAAGCTACAAGCAGTTAGATAAATTAGGTAGACGTGTGCTTTCGTGCCATATAACAAGGACATGCCACTTCCATTCATCATCTTTGACGGTAGCTGCAAGGAATGACATTCTCAAGGCAGGCTGCGGCTGCTTGTACTAGGATTTCATAGGACATTAAAACTTTGTCTGCTTGTATAACTTAATTTGGTATTCTTATTACAGTTTTTACAATTGCTAACAAGCATCGGTCAATACTGAAGCCACTTCAAAACTCTTCATTACCAAAATGCATCTTGGCCAAACAGTTACTCTCACCTCCAAAACTCACTCAAACCACCGAAACACTTCATAAATGTCTCGAAATATGCTTATGTGACCATGAGACTCAGAAAGCATACATTGTCACTCGTAACACACCGACCTAAAAAAACACTAACAGGAAGCATTACATAAATTATGAACTTTTATCTTTGAAGTTTGAATGATTTCATATAAATCAGTATTTCATTATAGAATAAGAATAACACCTTTTCACTTTATTGACTATACTAAAGTATATGTAACAAGAATGAAGCAGAAATGCAGCAATTTGCTTCAATATCCTTTATTATTTTCCATATCTTTGCATACAGTAATTTACTTACTAAAAAATCGAAACAAAAAAAACGAATTCCTTAAATTACTGGGCTGCAATAACAATTATAAAAAATAACCATCAACAGAATGTATAGTATAATCACTCATACTGTACAGTAATGTGAGGTTTTCTAGTTCTCTCTCTCTCTCCTGCATTTGGCCACAAGTTCTCATCAACATCATATCTTATGTCTTCTCTGGCGATGCATCTTGGAAAGTATCTTCTGGAACATCTAATCCAACCCTGGCAGTCTTCTGAAGAAGTGTCTCCACACCCCGCATTCATGGCATCCAGTAAGGACATCTGGTCATGTGGATGGTGGTCATAAACCTTTCACCTCTACGCAGAGAAAAACTCTTCTATGGGGTTTAGGAAAGGGGAGTATGGAGGCAGGAACAGTACTGACACACTGGGATGTGCAGCAAACTAGTCTGTGACTGTGAGCAGAGTGGTGGAATGCCACATTATCCTACACCACAACGAAGGGAGTTTCTTACCCCCCTGTCCTCCACTGGCACAAGTCGATTATGCAGGTCATCTAGAAAATAAATGAGCCTATCTGTATTGGAGGGCCCAATGAGTGGTTTGTGTACAGCAAACCATCATTGGACAGTGCTGCACACATTGAGAGGTTAGCTCCTCTCTGGTCTGGGACCTCCACAGTTACTCTGTCCAATCACATTTCTTCCCCTGCGGCGTTTTTTGCCAGGTTGAATCCAGCTTCATCCAAGATGAATGTATGTGCAGTTTGCCTGGCTTCCATCTCCATTACTCTCTGAGATACAGTATATCCACAGTTTTACAGTACTGTACATTATGCATAGCTGTGTATGTACCCTGTTTGGTAATTGAACAGACATATTACCTGAACATATTGATACTGGAGAACTTTCACACGTCTGTCGTTTCTCTCAAAGGGTACAGTGTACAACTGCTTCATCCTTATTTTATGTTTCTCTAGGACTCTGGCAATTGTCGTTGTGCTGACTGTATTCACATTCCCAAAAGTGATATTGTCCGCTAGCACTCTGTCCCGAATTTCCTACAGTTTTATTGCATTGTTGCCAATTACCATGTCAACAATGCCAATTTCCTGCGCTTCTGAAAATATTCTGCCTCTCCCTCCCGTGGGAGGCAACCTTTGGATCCTACTGTAAAACCCAAAACAATCAATATATTTCAAAATGTTAGTACATGTAAAAATGTAAACGTACTGTATTGTACTGTAATATGCATTTCAATTATCACTGAAGGATGCACATCTCACCTGTTGGTTTGCTGGGAAATTCGTACTATTGATGCAGCTGTGGAACACTGCAGATTTGGTTTCACCCTTAAACTCTGAATGAGAGACCATGGTTTACAACGTGGTCAATAATTGCGGTCTTTATTACAACAGAGACCACCGCTCTTGGTTTCCTCTCCTTTGTCCTCAACGCATTCTCCCTCTCCCTGCCACTCTTCTTTCCCCACCAACCCGTCTTCCCTGATCCATGTTTCCAAACTAAATCAATCTGAAGCCGTCCCCATTTGTCTGTTTGGTAACGAGACTGAAAACAGGACACTTGGGGTGGTTTTCAGCTGAAATTGCAGCTGTGCAAATCAGCTGTGTTTGGAATGATGGAATATTCTGCTAAGACTTTCTATATATTTCAATCCGGTTACTGCAGAATGCACAACATTTGCCATCGTTTTGGAAACAGTGTGTTTGCATTTGAAAAATGTGCTGCAAATATATAGTGTTTTGCAGGTGGTTGAGGATGAATGAGAAAAGTGTTAATGGATTTTGGAGAATATAGTGATTGAATGCATTTTGTGTGAAAAAAATGAGTCACAGTTTGGTCCACATATACTTCTGTCTCGCTGACTGTGTGAAGAGTTTTGACAATGTGACTTCAGTTTTGACGAATGCATGTTAGCAATTGTAATTAGCCAACCAGTCACATACATCGAGAAAGATGCCTGCTCACTCTTATTATCATAAGTCTATTTTGCATTGTAAGCTGGACAATTCTATGTTCTGGACAATAAAGTACAGCAACAGATATTAGCTTCTGCAACTTACAGGTATGAAAGTACTATAGTGGATTACCTTGCTAACTGTATGGTAAACATACCCAGCTGTTTAGAAGGAATCAGTCCAGTGTGCAGGTGTGACCCACATTAGTGGGAAGTACACACTGGTGTTATTGCTTCGCACCTCACTCTAAGCAGAAGGGGAGACCGTGAGAAAATGAAGGTGGGGTGGGGAGACCAGACGGCGTTCCCAGGCGAGTGGCTCCACACACAGGATGACTGTGGTCGACACAGCGCTGGGGAGCTTGCTCTCGCACACGTGCACGTGTTGCTGATAGACTCAGAAATACACTCTCCAACAAACCACTTCTCTCTCTCTCGCTCTCGCACACATGCAGGTGTTGCTGATAAATTCAGAAATACACTCTCCAACACACCACTTCTCTCTCTATATCTCCCTCTATCTCTTGCTATCTCTCGTTATCTCTCTCTCCTGCTCGCATGCATGCTAACATGCTTAATAACACGTGTGCGTCTATAAATCATGGATTGGCTGGCTACTGATCTCTTCCACAGCCACCCATCTGGGCCACCTGAACTCAGAACTGCACACACACATCAGGTATGCAGTTTTTAACTAAATGAAAGTTTTTTTTCATTTAAGTCAATGACCTCATTGTGATGCTAAAATGAAGGCGGATGGGGGTCTTGGCAGCTGCTGGGAGCCTAGCATTGTTTATGCTCAGAGGCGGCCCTGATACACGTCCACACTCTATGGACAGATGCTGCATAATTACAGACAGTGACTACATCATTCATTAACGCCGCTTTACTCACAGGAGTATTGCTAATATGGCAGAATTAACAATTGGACAGACTGCGTCAACTGAATTTACCAAGTCCCTTTCTTGTCACAAATTCAGGCATTCCCCTTTCATCTGGTTTCTCTCTCAGGCTTCCCGAGAAGTTCTATCAAAACTTTCTCTCAGCATTATTATCATTATTATTATTATTGTTATTTTTGTTACCTAAATCTTACCATTTTAGTATTATCATACTGGTGTGTGTATACATACATACATACGGTGCCTTGCAAAAGTATTCAGACCCCTGACCAATTCTCTCATATTATTGAATTACAAATTTAAAATACTGAAACTCAAAATCAGATACTGTTAGGTAACATGGGTTTTATTTTGGATTTCTTTAATTTGGAATTATTAAATTATTGTAAAAAAAAAAAAACTGAAATGTGTTGCCTTCATACGTTTTTAACGTATTTTAACGTTTAACTGGAAGCATCCAGTTTACTCAAATAAAAGAAATTTCCCCAGCGAGGACACTGTTACTTTACCATATGCCTCCACCTGTGAACCATTTTTCTGGATAAAAACCCATCTTCAGGCTATGATTCTGAAGGAAAATGATGACCAATTCTACCAGAGTTAGAAATCAATGAATACAAACACATAGATTAGGAAAAAGGAAATTAATATCCAAGTGTTTGGATATCCCAATGAGGACAGTTGGATCAATAATCAGGAAGTGGAAGCTGCATTGGTCTATCAAGAAAAGGTTTTCCCTCAAAAGCCAGAACTTAAACAAGGCGACTTGTGAGGGAAGCCACAGAGAGGCCAACAATCACGTTGAAGGAGTTACGGTGTTCAGTTTCTGCGAGTGGAGTAATGGTTCATCAGTCAACCATATCAAGAGCAAAGAAGCTGTTACTCAAAATGTACCATCTGAAAGCACTTCTGCAGTTTGCCAGAAAGCATGACAGTGACCCAGCTGTGCTGTGGGAAAAAGTTTTGTGGTCAGATGAGACCAAGATAGAGCTTTTTGGTTCAAACTCAAAGTGCTATGTGTGACGCAAACCTAACAGTGTACATGCCTCTTGTCACACCATCCTCACAGTGAAGTATGGTGGTGGCAGCATCATGCTATAGGGATGCTTCTCTGCATCAGCAGGGACTGGGCATCTTATAATTGAAGGACTAATGGATGAATATTGGGAAATTACTGCTAGAGAATCTGCTTGAGTCCGTGAAAAAACTGAAGCAGGGGAGGAAAGCACAGCCAAAATAACATTGGAGTGCCTCAAGAAGAAAAAGCTGAATCTTCTGTCCTGGCCCAGTCAAAATTCTGTGGCACAGAATCAGTCGCACTATTGGAAATTGCTGTACACGATTGCAAGCCAAAATCAGTCAGACACTGTGTGGAAAGCTGGTTCAAACTTATCCTTAAATACTTGAAGCTGTTATTGCAGCAAAAGGTGGCTCTACCAAATATTCATGTGTGGTGGTTAAATACTTATGCAAGCAACACATCACATTTCAGTTTTTTTGTTTGTCATACATTGGTGTTTTAAGATAAAATATTGAACAGAATGAAATTTCAATGTAAATGCATTGTGTATGTGTGTGTGTGTGTGTGTGTACATATACATATGTATATATGTATGCTTGTGAGTAATAAAATAAAAAGCATTAAAATACTGAAGCTTTCATATAATTTTCCACACTGACAGCATTTGTACAATCCTTGCGCTCTCAGCAGAGTTTTGTAATAAAAGGATCTGAATGTGAGCACTGTGTAAGTGTATGAAGAACAGTGCCTGAATGTGTAGGCTTGTGTTTGTGTGTGCGTGACATGCAGTCCGTGTCATTTTCCATTTACAGTTGCGTGAAATCTTGTTGAAGATCCTGTTTATAACATGTTAGAAAGGCAACACCCCCAACACATCTGCCCCCTGCAGTCTCGTTGGTGTTGCCGATGAATATTTCGAAGGAAATATGAGAGCTCCATCTGCTGGCACCCCAGTGCTACTCTTCTCACTGTTCACCAATTGGTCTGTCTATTACGAATGTTAAAGAATGTCCTCAAACTCATTTTAGGTCTTTAATTTGCTTTTTTACATAAATTAGCCTTTCCCTACTATCTGTGACTCAAAGAGTAGAAAACGAGCATTTAGTTAAAAGGGTTTCTACAATTCTGTTCGGACAGCATCTGATTGACACCTGTAATAGTCAGACAATCAGTTAGGCAGTCAAGAGCAGACTCGGAATAGAAGCTGAGTACCGTTAGATCTCATGTGCCCACTGCTATGGAGTGTTTCCCGTTCTACCAGGGCCTTGTTCCTCTATGCCACTCCACAACATTAACTTTAATTACTAACCCTGTTCACACTGCTCCATTTTCAGGGAGAAATGGCAGCATCTCTTCAGTAAGTTGCTTGCATAGCTTCTATCTTTATAGAAACTAAAGACAATGGCATTGTTTTGCCAGCAGTTAATTTCCAGACATTTTACTACCAATTGTCCTAGTAATCATGGTGGAAGGAATACCTTTTATTCAGTGTAAATGAGGCTATAAAAAAATTGCTGGCGTCTTTATGCCTTATACAGCAATGTTTGGAGACCACACATCACACGGACACTGTGCAGTGCCAGCATTTCATTGCCTACATTTTGTCTGCATTTTTGTTGCGAAAGTGTTTTAGATCTTCCCTGTAGAACTGCATTGTAGCCTGGATCATTTGCCTGCTTATTTCCTCGCCTCTCCGCTAACTTTCACCTTAGTGACCGCAGTCGTGCGTGGCCACAGGTGAGCGTAACGGCTCCTTCAGGAGACGGCTTTGCTGCCGTTTGTCCCTGCGAACCGGTGGCTTCCCACCAGTGGAGTTTGTGGAGGGAGGTGAGGTACAGGGGATGGCAGAGGATGGCTCTAACCGGGGAGGGAGGGATTCATCGTTTCATGTGACACAAACAGCACTGCATTGTTTCCCTTCTTCACTTCCCCATCGCTCAGCGCACACAAGCGAATTTCGGAGCGGGGTGTCGAAGCCACGCAGACAGGAAGACGCTCTTGCCTTCACTGAACTCTGAGCTAAGATGGAGGAGGAAGGAGACGACGGGTAAGAGAGATTGTTTCACGAAGCTGAATTATGTCTCCGACTGAGGCAGCAGACTTTCTGCTAGCAGCAGGAAGCAGGGTTGGAGCTCTGCTGGCTGGCTGTATTGTCGTTATCCCATTGACACATGGGGGAAGTGGAGTGGTTTTGGAGCCCACGTTGTGCAAGACTGCGAGCATTAATAGATAAGCATCCAAGCTCTTTCAATTCTGTTCCTTCCAGCTTGTTGTCTGCTATGTGGAACAGGCTAAATAGATAACAAAGCATTTATCAGCGCTAGCAAATGAGATCTGGAAATGCACTGTATCATTATTGCTTATTTTCTTGTTTTTCTGTAGCCTTGTGGGAGCTGTATGTTTCTCATCTGTCCGTGAGCTTGGCCAGAGGCTGTGTCTGTCTCTCTCCCTCTGTCTCCCCCCCCCCATCAATATGCATTTTAGCACTTTTTGTAGTTCCCTTTTCCCCCCTTACTTGTCTTTGTGGTGCATAATAAACAGATGAGGAGATGTTACTCTGCAGTCAGCACTCCTGTAACTGGGCCTAATTTGGTTTTTGTACCTAGAGAAAATCACATTGCTCTCAGCCTAATTAAGTCCTTGCGAAGAGAGAGCCGAGAGTCGGCGAGGAAGATGAGGGAGGATAAAGGCTAGAGGGTTAGGGCTGGTGGGGAAAGGAAGAGAGGGGGGAGAAAAGGAGGGCTGGAAAGGAATAGATGGTAGTAAAGAGAGGCAGAGGATTGGGGATTTAACAGATTGAGAAATGAACAGTCGGCAAACAACTTGAAAAGCATCACAAGTGGTAATTATCACCCAAGTGTTTTATAAACAAAACCTTTGATTTGCCCGTACAAGTCTGGAAGTTAGGAGTGTCAATGAAAAGCAGAGAGAAGCCCTTGGAGTGATACAGGGCTTAAGGGAGAGGACAGCTTTAAAAATAATTGAACCAGTGTTTTGTTATCTTTGTTTAGTAAGGATACAGTGCTACAGTTGGCTGGCGTTGAAATGGATGCAGCTGCATACTTTATTTTCTTAGTTGGGATCTTATTGAGGGTGTATATAATTAACGTTGTGCACATAATTTCACATTTTACTGAAATGATGCTTAGCAACCTTGCTCAAAGGTAGATCCATAATATTCCAAATGTGATTTGAACTGCCTTGTACTTGATATCAGGACCAGGGTCGGCGCCTGAACATAAGGAACGGACGGGCACTCAACTTTGACAGGGGGGCATTTTGTTCGCCTCACATAACGTTTATTAAGTGTATAATTAACATTAGCTCAGGGAGAGAATTCAGCTGAGGGGACAGAAGTTAGTTTAGTCCAGTCTGCAGATGAGTATGTCACCAAAAATATATTTTTCAGTGTTTTTATATTTTTATATGTTCAGTGTTCACTAAGACAAACATGGTAATATATCGCTTGTAACAGTGTGCATGAGTACAAGTCTGACATGTGATGCGTGTGAGCGCTTTTGCTCAGTGACGTGGGTTTTTGTGTTGCTGTGTTTGTCCATGTTAATGTTGTTGTTGTTGTCGTTTCCAGTTGCGTACTAATCCCTAAGTGTCATGACTCATGGCATCGGGGGGGGGGGTCTCAGATGCGTCTCGTGGGGATTAGAGTCCACCTAAATAACTCAATTCGCCACCCAGGCTGGCCTCATCACCACAGTGCATATGTAGTGGCAGTCTCCTTCCACCCAGGGTAAGGGTGCAGGGCTGCAGAAGAGACTGGGGGAATTAGGAGGCTTGCTGTCTGCAAGTGTGGCAGGTTGGGTGAAGACAAAACAACATGTTTCTGGTGTCACGCTATTGCAGGAGCTCTGTTCTGTTTTGATTTTAAAAACCTTCCTGTTGTAGCCCAGTCTGAAAACCTGTGTAGCTGCAGCAAGGTCACAGCAATGGGGTTTGAGATTTTCAGTCTACTGTACATGCCACCACTGGGAATAGTCATTTGCTGCCGTTGCTTCAAAACTGTAGTGTGTGTGTGTATGTGTATGTGTGTATCGGTGTGGGGTGGAGTAGGTGCACGCGCGTGTTGAAATGCTTGCGTGCACAAAGAGAAAAAAAAGACAGGCCATCTCCATAGTTTGAAGGTATGAGCGCAGTGTGTGTTTTTGTGTGTGCGCATTTCAGTGTGCGTATGCATGGTCACGGTTTTGTGTGGGCTGGAGAGCATGTATGTGTGCATTTGAGTGTGTGGTTATGAGTCTGTGTGTGGTGGGGTGTGTGTGTGTGTGTGCGCGCGTAGGCGTGTGTGTGCTTTCACGTTATTCCTAAATTAATTATTAAATCACCAAGTGCCTAAGCAACATACTTTTGCGGAAGAAAATGCTAATCTCGTTTTCAGTTTCCTTGGTTTGCTTAAATTAAGGGAATTAGCTGCCCAGTGGGTAGCACCTTATTTATGTCTCTGCTTAAGGCACATATAGTACAAAATTCTGTGTGTGTACCTCAATGGCTTTGTTAAAACCGGTGTTTACCGATTATTAATACGGTTATCCAGGTGTGCAACAGCACTTTAGTAGAATGGTCTTCCTCAGCCCCTCTTTGAGGAGTTTTGCAATCTAGTCCCTCATTCATTTATCAGCTATGGCTGAGGATGAGAGAGAGGGCAATCCGCAGTTTATTAGCCAGGAGAAGCTCAATAAATTCAGCACATGCAACCTTGCCCCTCCCCCCTCCAACCTCCTAGCAAAAACAAAATGGTTATACAATAGTGGGGATAGATCATCACTGCCCACAGCAAGAAGACATCTGTAGAAGGCCCAGGCTGTGTGAAGGCTGTGTGAACAGTCCAAAAATGTTCGGATAAGCAGAGGGACAAAATACTGTTATTGCAGCTGGCAGGAACTGAACTGCTCTTTGTAAATGCGTGTTGGTTTCAGTTTTCTGCGTTAATCTCACTGCAGACTCACTTTTGTCTATTAAAATCCTCTATGATGACTCGAGATTTGTTACTCCCATTTTTCCCTGGTGGTTTCATTAATGTCTTTATTATGTTCCGCCTGGGCAGTGTTCACCTTACACCGAGGGAACAGAAAATAAAATCCCACATAATGCAACAGCTTCCCCAGGATCTAAAGCAGTCTCCAAAATCGGCAGCAGATGTAATAATGGTGTACAGTAATTAAGTCAGTGCTTTAACTTACCACGCTTGAAGGTCTGCTTGTTGTGCAACAACAGATGATGAGCAACTAACGCAGAACTCATTCGATTCGGCAAGGTTCAATTGTCCCTCTCGGGGACTGTTTTGTCACGACGAAACCTGGGTGTGCTGGTGCCTATCCCTGCCCAATTAGCCTAAGAGGCATCTCCGTTAAAAGTCGAGTGTCGGTGGCCCGGGGTGTGCAGTCAGCGGGGCGCGGGACAACCTGTGAATCTGCTGAGCCATGGGTGTGCGACCTTTTTTTTAACCTGCCAACCACTCTGAAATTATTTCATCTGGCAGATTGTGTCCTTCCCGTTCGGGGACAGAACATTTTACAGATGTTGTGCAG
>JAOVYW010000036.1:27255-40224 GCA_025775045.1 Hiodon tergisus
CCAAATGAACTAGTGATATGACTGAAACTATGATTAGAAATGCAAATACCTAGAAAATTGACGGCCACCACACCTTTCAAACATGCTAAGAACGTTCATTAAGTTCTATGTTTAACGGAAGCGAGTGGTGTCACTGTGGCTGATGAATGCTATGTCTTTGAAGCGTTTTATGAAACGCTGTGGTAACGTTCTGGAATTACACACATACATGTTTTGCATTAATGTAATGTAAACATTGCAAATTTTATTGGGTTCAAAAGTTTTTTTAGAGGAATGTTATTAATTAATCAATTCGTATATCATATATAAAACATGTATTAAATGTATTCTAGGAGGGATGTGGGGATAATTCCAACTAATGATTAATTATTAATTAAAAAGTGCCCATCTAGGGCACATAACCTGTCTCTATTCTAAATGCATTAGATACTTTCATATTTCCTCTGTTGCTGGCAGATATATTTAACCCAAATTTTATTTATATATATATATATAAGCGAGAAGTGTTACATGTGCAAAATTGGTCAACACACGTGGTCGACCACACAGGGAGAAACAATCACGGCCTTACACAGTCACACATATGAACATACAAACATACACACGCTTATTGTGTAAAACGACAGGTGGCTTAAAGGCGATTGGCTCAGAGGAGACCAATCACACTTCTTCACCCTTTCCGGTATGTGCTGTTGGGGAGGGTAGTGCTGACTGGTCTGCTGCTGTATCACTTAATGTGATATTTTCTCTCCACTTTCAGCATGATCACAAAGCAATTCTAATGGGCTTTTTTTTTCTTGATGCCAGACTATCGGCCTGGATCTCTGTCTCCTCCCACTCTCCCTTCTGTGTCTCTCTTACTCTTTCACTCTAATTCTCCCTCTCTGCTTTGCACGCTTTGAATTCTAATGTTTTTTTCTAATGATCTCTCTCCCTTATTCCTCCCAAGTCTAATTTTTAATCTAACACGGAGACACGAGGAGTGTGGACATTTTTTCATTTGTTATTTTTTATTTTTAAGAGTAAATATATGAAGCTCTTCCCCATTTGCACCGGACAGAGCTTTCGTTTGGGTCTTGTTCTCTGTGGTGGCGATTCTTACCTGTCACGCACAATGGTGACAGTTGTGACAGCCAAGCCAGACACAGTGGAGGGATAGGTGTTACTGTGACCACCGCTCAGAATGAGAAAGGCGTGAACCCCGTGCTAGCCGAGGCTCTGTCTGGTATAAAATGGGTTTCTATTTATACTCTTTTAGTCACGAGCACACTCGTCATGAGGGTCTCTCGTGGGCCATGGCAGTAGGGCTTTCTGGCCGGGGAGCGACACAGTTAAAATGAGTCATCCTCTGTTTAGCCTCTCATCAGTATAAAGGTTGAATGAAATTGGAACGTGATTTAGGAATTGAATCGTGAGCCGCCTGACAAGTAACATCTCTGTTATGGGGACCTCGGTTTGGTTGGTTGTCAAAATTAGAGAGAGGGAAACTTCAGAAGCGTTGAGGCACTGTCATAGAACGAGGATAGCTGTATTTCCCATAATTGTTGATGAAAACCCAAGATTATTCAGGCGGGCGAGGCTTGAAGGGCAGATATGCCCAGTGAATAAAAAGCTTGTATTCAAGGACGGACTCTGCCTTTTAGAGATTAGAGTATAGAAGTTGACACAGAGGTGCAGGTTTTTAATTTGCAAGATGGATAATTTGACTAACTGTTACAGAGAGGGTAAGTCCTGTACTGCAGTCAATGCAAAAAATTTGAGGCTAGTTGTCTTTCAGCATGAGGAGGGTTTTACAAAAGAGTGGATGGAAACCAATAACCTTACTCTAATCATGAGTGTCAGTAGAATTTTCAAGGAGCTCACAGATTTTTCGTCCACATCTGTGTCGTGACTGGCCCGTGACTGGCCCGTGACTGGCCCGTGCCTGGCCCACTTTTGGCGTACCTTGGCGCACCCTACACAGATGGTTCCACAGGCACTCCCCATGCTACCGGACATACAGGGAATCACCAGGGATTCACGCTGGGTGTTTGTCTCTCCGCAGGTGCAGAATGGACCAGGCGTGAGCCTCCGACCCGGTGCTCCTTGTCTTGCGTGTCTCCTCCCAGGGCGTGTCTGTTCAGGAGGCTCCCCCACCGTGCCCCTGTAACCATGGCGACCTGCACGCAGGGCTGCACACCAGCGGTGCGGTTCTGCCAGAGGCTGAACCGGCTGAAGACTCTGGATGATGACATGATGGCCACATCACTCAAACGCTGCCTGTCCACCTTTGACCTAACTCTGCTGGGTGTGGGGGGTATGGTGGGCTCCGGTCTCTATGTCCTGACTGGCACTGTGGCCAAGGACACGGCCGGCCCCGCCGTGGTGATCTCCTTCATTATCGCGGGCATCGCCTCCCTCATGGCGGCCCTCTGCTACGCCGAGTTTGGTGCCCGCGTGCCCAAGACCGGCTCGGCCTACATGTTTACCTACGTGTCTGTCGGTGAGATCTGGGCTTTCCTGATTGGCTGGAACGTGATTCTGGAGTACATGATTGGCGGGGCTGCTGTCGCCCGGGCCTGGAGCGGCTACCTGGACTCCATCTTTAACCACACCATCCAGAACTTCACGGAGCACCACATCATGCGGTGGGACGTGCCCTTCATCGCGCATTACCCTGACATGCTGGCCGCTGGTATCCTGCTGGTCGCCACCTTCTTCATCTCTTTTGGAGTGCGTGTCTCATCCTGGCTGAACCACATCTTCTCTGCCGTCAGCATCGTCGTCATTGTCTTCATCCTTGTCTTTGGCTTTGTGCTGGCCCAGCCCGCCAACTGGAGTCAGAAGGAAGGAGGATTTGCCCCCTACGGGTTGTCTGGGATCATGGCAGGGACCGCCACCTGCTTCTACGCATTTGTGGGCTTCGACGTGATCGCGGCCTCCAGCGAGGAGGCTGAGAACCCGCAGAAGGCCGTGCCAATCGCCACCGCGGTCTCCCTGGTCCTGGCCGCCAGTGCCTACATCCTGGTCTCCACGGTACTAACCCTCATGGTGCCGTGGCACACCCTGGACCCCAACTCTGCCCTGTCAGACGCCTTCTATCGGCGGGGCTACAGCTGGGCTGGTTTCATTGTGGCCATTGGTTCCATCTGTGGTGAGTTTTGGTCTGTGCCTCTCCCAGCCACAATGCAGGCTACCTACCCCTTAATTAAACTAGGTTTGGATGAGCTGTTAAGTTAAACTGTAGCTGTTAAGCCTCATTCTAGTCTTAAACCCTAGAAAATGTCATTCATTTCACATATGATTGATCCCCGGTTAAGTTTTAGTAGGAATATATATATATATATGTATATGGTTTATGAATTTGAAGAAATTAGACACGCATATAGCAATGGATTTCCATCACAAATGACATCTAGCTAATATTCATCAAGGTGACTGAAGTGACACTAATATGCAGTTAACAGCTTATTCAAACCTAATTAATTATGAGGCAGGTTGGGAAAAACACAGTATACACAGGGGGTCCCCAGTACCCCAATTAAGAACCACTGATGTAGAAAATTGCGTGAGATTATTATTTAGTCCAAATCACTCCACTATCCAAAGTATGTGCCGAATCCGTTTAGGCGCTAACTGCAGATGTGTAAACGACGTCTAAGCCCATTATTGTAGAAATCATCTGATGGTCAGCCATTCAAAGTCAGCATTTTCTGTTAGCATCAAAACCCTTTTCAATGTGTTTTCTGTGGTAGTGAGCAGCAGTGATAACCATGTGATTCCCCGTCTTTACCGGCAGCCATGAACACGGTGCTCCTGAGCAACCTTTTCTCACTCCCTCGGATTGTTTACGCCATGGCGGAGGACGGCCTCTTCTTCTCCGTCTTCTCCAGAGTCAACCCTGTCACCAAGGTCCCTGTCATTGCAATTCTGGTGTTTGGTACCCTCATGGCCCTCCTCGCCCTCATCTTTGACCTGGAAGCGCTTGTCCAGTTCCTGTCCATTGGAACCCTCCTGGCCTACACCTTTGTTGCGGCTAGCATCATTGTGCTGCGTTTTCAGCCTGAGCGGGCCTGTTCCAAACGCTCCACCTCATCTTCATCCAACCCCAACCCAGAGCCCTCCCCCACCACGGCCGACCCCCAGACCACGGCTCAGGACAGCGGGGAGCTGAAGGAGTATGAGTCCTTCTCCGACAAGCTGCAGCTGGTGGAGACACAGAAAAAGAGCAAGGAGCGACGGGCGCCGGGCCAGCTGAAGGCCCGCTGGGAGCCCTACCTGGGCCGTGTGCTGGGAGACTGGGAGCCCGGCGAGGTGGTGGCCTTCTCAGTGCTGGCACTCATGGTGAGTGCGCTGTCCCTCTGCGTGGTCCTGGTGTTTGGGACCAATCAGCTACAGCTACCCATTTGGAGCTTCTCCCTGCTAGTTGCGGTGTTTGGACTGGCTTTCCTCCTCAGCCTCTGCCTCATCTGGGTCCACGAGCCACAGTCCAATACCAAGACCTTCCAGGTGAGCGGCGCTCTGGTGTTCAGTACAGGAACATATTAACGTCGCAGACACGCATCTACATACAAGCAAACACACATTTACACAAGCACGCATGCACATGCACTCACTCACACACACACACACACACACACACACACACACACACACATTCTGAGAGGGTCTGGGATGTTAGGGTCTGGTGACCCATCCCTGTGAGTAAGTATTCTGTAAAGATTGTTTCTGTCGACTCTGCTTTTTTTACTTGGTAAATCGTGTGGGTACAAAACAACAGGGACATACCTACCTGAAACAGTGCATTGCTATTATTATTACTTGTTTACCACACATTTTATATATTGACTTTATCATGTTGCTGTAGATTTGTGTTATGAAGTTATGTGCTTTGACCAATGAGCAGGACTGCAGTGAGGAACTAAAATAAAGCATCTTGAGTTTAGTTTAGTTTAGTTATTGTGTATTTGATAAACTGGTTATTCTGGTTGTATAGCATGATGGAGTTACAGCTTAGCCGTGATTAGCCATCTCCTGTATGCAAGGGCTCACACACTAAAACAAACAGCACACAAAAGAAAAAACAAATGCCGAGAATAAGTTTTGCACACATTCAGGCGCAAAATTTAGTGCTTGTAAATACTTTTTTGTGTCTTTATTCTGCTGGTTTCATAAGCCGCTTGTCATTTCCCTCTTACTTTCACTGTGAGATCAGTGCGATCCAATGCTGTTGTGTGTTTCAGTTCTTCCCTCTCAGTACTTAACATTGCACTGTTAACTCAGCACTTCTTGGTCCTTTCGTCGGCCTCAGAAAGCGCAATTCTGTCGCTATCTCCCCGGCCTTTATGGGGACATGACCCGTGCTGTTCCACGCCGATGCCCATTGCTCGCCGTGAAGCAGTCACAGGGTGTCTGTCTTCCTCGTGGTCCGAGAAGAAATGGAAGCTGTTGCTGTGACTGATGTTCAGAGTGACAGACGGTCTGCTGTTCTGTTCTGAGCAATAGTCAATTACAGCAACAGCCTTTGTGTCTTTTCCAATATAACAGCTAGTCAAAATCAAAAAAATTAAAATTCCTTCATGTCTCTAAATGTGAAATCTTATGAAAAAAGGTACAAAAAACCACAATTCAGTGCATTTCTCAGTGACTGCTAAGACGTCTCTTGACCTTTGACATGACCCAGCATTGATCCCCATTGGCCGCTGTCTCCCTTTCAGGTGCCCCTGGTACCGTTCGTGCCAGGCGCAAGCATCCTGCTCAACATTTTCCTCATGCTGAAGCTCAGCCCTCTCACTTGGGTCCGCTTCAGCATTTGGCTGGTTGCAGGTAAGACGCCGCCTGGTGGACATGCACACACCTTACACCAGGAAGAGGCCTGCTTACTACTTCCTGTAGTAAAGTGTCATTGAACTTTATCCATACGAAAGCTTGAGAATATATGCTGAGAACATATCTTGGAATCAGCCCCATGATATTTGAGGATCTCTATGACTATGAATGTTGCATTTGTGCATGAGTATATGTTAGGTATTGGGGGGAAAAGTGGGCCTTGGCTTTTTTTTTTCAGCCAAACACTCCCAGGTTTGATTATCCAATACTTATTGACACAAGAATGTGAATTATTAGGAAAATCGTATGGTAAACTATTGATAAAATTGTACTGAAAATACTGATCAGCACGTTTAAGGGGCTGTGATGAATGATCACGGCTAAGCTATCTGAGTACACATGCTGCTCAGTACACAGACACTCCTGCTAAAACAAGCAGAGAATCGGGGTGGAAAAAACAACAGGCAGAATAATAGCCTGTTGGCAAAAACTCCTTTGCTGGACTGTTTGTACACACACACACATACACACGCACAGACACACACTCAATCACACATACACACACACACACATACTCAATCACACACACACAGATATCACAATGGAACAAATAGTTTGAGCCTGTCTTAACTCCTTAACCCTCTCAGCCCCAGTTTCTCATGCTACCCTGATTTACCTGTGCAAACGTGGTTTTTGTCTGCCCTGGACTGCTCCGTGCCATCCATCTGTGAGTCTTTTTACCCAAATATCCACCAGGCCCAGCTGCATGTAAGCAGAAGGGGTTAATGAGCTGTGGTGTTGGCTGTCACCAAAGAGGATCAGGCAGGAGACACGATTAGCTGTAAAAGCTTACGTCTCCTGTTGGACCAGTAAGCCACTTAAAATGCACTTGTCTGCCTATGGCAAAAACCTATGGGAGCCTTTATGACATACATCTCAGCTCTAGGTGGGAAAATGGCTGCAAGAGCTTCTCAAGTACTCAAAGAATTAAAAATGTGTTTGCTTCAGTGCACTGTATGTGTTTGATCATTCAGTGCACTGTATGTGTTTCTGACACTGGTAAGAGAATTTGGTGGCCCAGTTCTCGTCCCAAAGCCACCTTCTACTTCCACCTCCAGCAGTGGCAGGTTGTCACCATCCTTGCATATAATGGAATGGGCTGTGTGTTTATTTGATTATATAAAACACATATGTGTGTGTGCCTGTGTTTGTGTATGTGTCAGTGTTAATGATGCAGCTTTGTGTGTGTATTTACGTGTTAGTGTGGGAATATTGTGCCCTGTGTACAGGGGTCAGTAAGTGTGTGTGTGTGTGTTTGTCATCCCATGACTCCTCCCCTGTCTTTTTTGTGTCTCTGCAGGTCTGCTGGTCTACTTTGGCTACGGGATCTGGCACAGTAAGGAGGGCCTAAGGACACCCCAGCCGCGGGACCTGGCGGCGCGCTACGTGGTGCTCCCCAGCGGAAGCCTGGTAGAGACAGTGCAGGCAGTGCAGCCCGACACGCAGGCCGACGGTGCTGTCCGACGCACTCCCACCCCAGAGGAACAGCACGGCTCCAGATGATGCTTGGCGACTGGCCACGGCACCAGGGCCCTCCTCTCCACCCTGATGTCCGGCCCTTTCTCCCTCTCCTTGGACAGGGTTTGTGTCACCCCGCAGTGGACAGGTGCCTCACTGAGTTGGATTCAGTTCTCACTCTTGTTGCAGTGCTGATATTTGTTACACCTACATATGTAAATCTGTGTTTCCCCAATCTGTTTTACACACAGCTCGCAACAGTGGGATTGCTTTAAACACTATTATCTTTAGTTGTCTTGTTTGCACCCCTTTTAAGAGTTCTTATTGTTTATATTAATTGTCCTTATTAGTTATTTTCTTGTATATCACATTTGTGTGTCTCTTATGTACTGTGGCTCAGAAACATCTAGTGTGGGCCATTATGATCACTATGCCACCAATCTCACCAACATGTACCAAAATTTCCTAAAATATCACTGATGCACAATACACTTTTGCGGGATGCTCTAATCTTCTGACTATGTTCAATAAGACAACTCTAGAAGGCCAATAATTGGCTACTTATGATTGGGGTTAGTCAGCCGGCTTTATAAACAGAAAACACATCCAATTGTTTGATTTCTCATCATTTCACACTGACATTCTTCCATATCCGTTATGGACGATTAGAGCAACCCACAACTACTTAGTGAGCAGTCATTCAGATTACAAGGGATGCAAGTGTCTGAACCACAGCGTAGACAACACAACGCTTCCCCAGATACAGATCCCCGATCACCTCTTTAGGCTTTTCTCTTCTCAGAGGTTGGCATTCATCATTCATGTTTTTATTTATTTTATTTTTAGATGCAGTATTTTACTGTTGATATCATTCCTAGTTTTTGGTATGTTATGTTATCTATTCTGTTTATATTGTAAATCCATGTTTAATGGTCACTGTGGAAATGAAAACACTGGGGGGGCCTCACTTCAGTTAATTCAGCCATGTGGTTACAACCTTGCAACATTTCTAACAGCGTTCTGCTTGGTAGAAATTCCCCTCCATGTCTCATTGGTACAAATGATCCCTGTGAATGAAACCTGCCCTTCTGCTTCATGTACTGTATTACCTGAGCCGATCTGATATCCTCTTCTCCATGGCGCGCAGATCCTGGAAACCATTTGCTCCCATGTGGGCTCAGTTGGTTTTCTGCAGTCCGTGTTCGGTTTTGTTCCTCTGCGACTACTTTTCTGAACACAGCTGAAGGACTGAATGGACTGAACACCACTTGACGAGGTGTGTTCAGTCCATTTGAAACGCAAACACACCCATTGTTTTGAGCTGTTGTTGTTGTTGTTTTTATGTACCCTGAACATATGAGGGAAAGAGGGAACAGCTGCATGGATTAAACGAATGTGCAGGGCGTATCGGGACAGGGCGATCATTGGCGAACACTCAGAGCCAGGGATTGTTGCCATCCGTGGGACATCCTCCTTCTCCACAAGGCCCCCCGTAATCCCTCAGATTTGCAGTCAGTCATGACCCTCTCCGCAGTTTGACCTAGATTATGGATGCTGTGTGCGAGATCACTTTCCCTCGCAGGCAGTTGCTTCTCCCCGTCAGTCCAGGGGACTGATTTATGTATGCTAATCGGGGGTACAGAGGGGTGGGGAAGCATAAATCGCAGTCTAGTCCCAACGTGACATTCATTGGGGTGTCACCAGGACGTGACGTCATTATGAGAGAGTTCCTACAACATTATGGTTCTGCTGGAAGAGTTTTACTTGCTGGCTATGAGGCAAGTGTAAGGAATTAGGGACGCAACACTATTATTAACTGGCGAACATAAAAGACTCCTATCCCTGATAATAACTTGTTATACTTGATAATAACTAGTTTACCACGGGTGTGTATTATTCATAGACTTGCATATCTTACTTTTTTTATTTATTCAGCTTAACATTTTACTAAAGCAGTTCAGATAAATTGTGGTGTTTGAGGGTAGAGAAAACCAGCAGTCCCTCTGATTCATATTGCTGCTTAGTATGGTATTGGTTTATTGGTTTCTTCACAGTGTTCACAGAGTATTTGTGAGAAACCATTGTATGACCCTCAAAAGATGCATTTTTTAAAAATACTATTGATTCACAAAGGATATTGTAATTTGTGCATATGTGTTTATATCGATGTATAAGATAACATAAGTAACCAATGGCCTTAATGATATTATAATCAGCACAGATGCATTCCCAAAGCTCGTAAGCAAGACCTCTAGATTGTGAAACTTTAATCAGTTAGGTGTCCCCAGCTTTGTGTTTACCTCAGTGGTAGTTTTACAATTTGTTACAATTGAGAAAGTATAAGTATAAAGTCAAAACATATTTAGCAAAAGCAGTAGTCAAATATATTGACTGGTGAGTAGTAGAGGGGTTTTCCGGATCGCAGGAATGCTCAAGGGACCAAATGAGGAACCTCTACGTAGATTTTGTTCAACTTTGCACAATATACAGATAAGGCTTTTTGCCAGTCAGCGTCACACCCCCACATGGGTTACAGGTGGCAGGTGACAGGTGCGGGGCGTGAGGGGTTTTGGCACTGTTGGGAAGCCCATCTGTCTGTCCGTCCATCCGCCGCCTCTTGTCTATCTGTCGTGTCTCCATCTGTCACTGAGCACTGTGACACTTGAGACTTGGATGATTGTACCTACCGTCAATGTTATTATTACTGGCAGATTCTACTCTTACTTGTCTTTGTTGTACCTCTTTGACAAGAGATTGTGTTGCTTGGTGGTTAATAAATGTTTTGGAGCATCCTTCGTCTTGATGTTTCTCATTTTACCTGTGCTGTTTTTAACTCAAAATATACAAACTTTCATTTAAAAGTTGGTTATACAGGCTTTTGCCCACGTGTATTATGACTACTTTAGATGATGTGAGACCACTAATCTGCTAGTGCACATTAATACGCTTCACTCCTCTGGCTGATTAGCCCAAATTAAAATCTTGAGGATCAAGCAAGGCCAAATCCCCTTGGAAAGATAGCGGGCGACTGTGTCTGAGAGAGTGGGTAGCTTGTAGGGGTCTGGGAAAATTCACCAGTCACCCTATGTAATACGGTCTAAGTGCCACCCTATGAGCAAGGAACTAATGACCTGAAATCCAACATAGACTTGCCACACGGGTTTCTAAAATCCTGCTCATTCTTAAGCTCTAGTGCTTATTAATAATATTATATAAAAGAACCACCACTTTCTACAGTATGGTAGAGACTGCTCATGAGTCTTTTTATGTAAATTAGTACGTAGTACTTTACTGAGAGCTTTACTGATAGATTATGGTTATTGTTATCACTACTACTATTCACAAGGGACAACGAAGGTCAACCTGCTTTGTCAATTAAAAATAACACAAACATTATTTTAAATGTACAAAAAAAATGTACTAACGTCACAGAATGTTGCTGTAAGTATCACGATACGTGTACTCCTGAAAACCCTTTGCTCTGTTTCTATACAATATGTAGTCAATATGTAGTAACGTTTCGTGGATGTTTGCTTTGCAGCGGAAAAACCTTGCTTTCAGTCGACATAATATGTTTAGTCTGCACACCTATAAGGTTGCCATGGTGACATGACTCCTCCCCCGCAAAAGCATGAGCGAGTGGCCGTCGTGGCAACGCTTAGTGCTGTTGTTCCAGTGTGACAGGCGTAAGGTCAAACGCAGCGGACTGCTGATCAAGCAACGCTACCCATCTGTCGTAGATGTTCTGGGCTGACAAATTTAACTTATATACCTTTTTGAGATAATTGAGTGTTTGCTTATTATCAATATTTTTTCAAACAATTATATTATTTTGCACGCTATTGTACAAATGGATTTAGTAATTCTTAATTAAACTACTTTACACTACTATCGATTACTTTTTTGTTGTTGCTTGTTTCACCTAAATTATTGATTCAGTTATTGTTAAACTGCAGTGAGGGCTAAATGAGTTTAAATAATGAATGCTTTCTGTTAAAAATATTGCTTTCTATGATAAACTGATTCTCTGTCCTCAGTTTTGAATAACTTCTTTGTGTCCTTCAAAATACCCAATCTTTGTCATGATCCCCATTATTTCTGCACCTGTGTTACTGGTTTGTTGACTCAGATTATACTGCAGATACACCATTTGCATGAAGCATGGGTGACCCCCTGTGGATACATTGGATAATTGCAGAATAATCACTTACAGGCTAATTGAATTGTATAGTTAGGAGCAGGAATATTTAATGTAGAAAATAGTTCTAAATAATAAGGGTCTTATTTAATGGAAGGGAGAATACAAGACAACTATTTTACTATATGGTGTTGAACAAATACTTTTACTGTCATGAATATATAACTACTAAATATAAATGTCATTCTGTTTACCTTAGGATAATTAATTACAAACATGTTGGTAAAGTACATTGTTTTTGGTTTAGTTTTTTAAAAATATAATAATAATAATTGAGTAGAAAATAGGATTTTTCACTAAATGTCTTGAAGAAAAAAAGACAATCAGTAATTATACTTCACTCAATAATAGTTTTACTCTCGTTAAACTGTTCATTCGATGAAAGACTACTGAGACCAGCAGTAACAAATAACATCTTCCCAGAGATTCACAAGGGCAAAAATCTGTTTTCTCTGAGATTATGTGAAATAATACAGAATTGAAGGAAGCCTACATTGGCATTTTTTCTGACAAAGCTCACTCAGATCTTGGTCAGTTGACATGACGTCACTTCCTCTTGGGGTGCATGCCTGCAGAACGGGCTCGAGAGGTGCGCCGTATTCTGTCGTATGTTTTGGCGGCGTCTGCTTTCAGGGGGAGAGGGAGTCCTAGGGTCTGCCGGTGCAGCACGGTGGAGGAAGATGAGGCAGAGAGGGATGAAGGTGTCAGGGCTTCGTTGTCCCAGGGCCCCACTGTTTCCGAGGTCTTACTGGCTCTGGCGGCCACCCTCACCCTGGGCTGCCTCTCCTGCCAACTGCTTTACAAAGAACAATTCCAGTGATATCAGAGCTATTTACAGCACCAACAGCACGAGATAGATACCGAAAGAGGTGGTATTCTGTATGAAGTGTGTGGTGCCATACAAAAACCGAAAGATTCCAATATTTCCTTTAAGAAGGAAAATAGGTGTGAGCCCGATAATAACTTACTATGAGCTGCTCTCTTTGCTGGAGGGTGGATTCCCCCCACTGTCTCCGGGGACTTGAGAGAGTGAGTGAGCCGGAAGCTGCTGGGCAGAGAATCACAGTTGGGAGTGACGTACAGAGGGCAGTGTCATTGGTGTTTAAACAGATTTTAACACTTTAGAGTCTCCCCGAACATCGCTGATGCCTGGAGATGAAAACGTAAGCCCGGGCATCTCACTGCCCACCTTAAAGTCTCCTTCTTGGGCCCTTTCCCGCAACTTGCCGATGCTGCTAGACAGGGTGCTGTTCTCCTGCTCCAGCACCCTGATCCGTACAGAGTTGGCCTCCAGCTGCCGCTCCATGTCTCCCAACAAATCTCCGGTGCCTGGGAGAGAGACAAAACAACATGTCACCTATAGACTGAGACACTGTAACACACAACGTGTCACCTATAGACTGAGAGACACTGTAACACACAACGTGTCACCTATAGACTGAGAG
>JAOVYW010000036.1:64424-85626 GCA_025775045.1 Hiodon tergisus
CTCCAGCCAGGAGAGAACTGAAGGGCAGCAACACTGAGAGGGAGGGCCACGCCCTCTAATTGGACCTTGTAGTTCACCTGAGTGTGGTTCCACTAATGGTAATCGCACTCAGGCGCCAACAATCCCAGGCCTTTTAAAGATCCTCTAAAGAACGAAGGAAGTCAAAGAGGAAAAGGGGGCTGGATCTATGGACACTGCTGGTGTTTATGGTTTAAATTGGGGGTTTTTGGAATTATTTAAGTTTGTTGCATAATGCCAATTAAAAAGGAGGAACCCTCCCCCAAGGCCTCTTTCTCCGGCCACTCTCGGCCCTCACGTGCCGCAGTGGTGAGTGGGGGTGATGACCTTATTACTGCGAGAAGGCTCGCTGCACTATGGCAGAACTCAGATCTCTTGATATCAGAGTTTGACCTCTGTCCATTCAGGGACCACCACGTCCACCCTGTGAAGTGTCGTGGTGGGAGTATGAGTGCGGTCCTGGCGTTGACAGTGAGCAAAAAGGCCTCGTAGTCATAAATCACAATTTATGATCATAAAAAATTAGTCCGCGCATGTAACATGCTATCCGTGGAATGGACTGAACACACTTAGACGAGAATAACGGAAGTTTGGAGAGAAATATCCTGAACAGTTTCAGCGATTTGGTTTTTACCTGAGGAATGCTATGTCCTATGACAGTTCTGGGGGAAAAATGTTTTTATAAAATGGGTTTCATAGTCACAAGCAGGAAACCATGACAGAACAACGCTCATTAAAAAAAAAAAAAAAAAAAACCCATATTGGAATTGACCTGTGCAAACTGTAGTTTACTAGCACCTGATTTAAATTCACAAATACAGATTGTATATTACAAACGAAAAAAGTTTCACTTTTCATGATTACAAAACTACGAGTTATGACTACTAGACCTTTTGGCTAGTACATGTACATGTGCGCAAGTTTAGTTTCTGAGATGAGCCTTAACCATCCTCACCCCTCCCCCTCCAGCATCACCCTCCCGCACCAGGCAGGTTTATACTGCTGCCTGTCCGCAGTCTGGTTTTCATTTGCTCTCTGGGAATCTGAGGACATTCCCGAGCCAAGCTGGGATGACAGGCATTAGGGAACTTTCTCTTGGAGGGGGCTGGGGCAAGATGACAGAAGTGAATGGACTGGGTTATAGTTTATTTGTGAAGCAAATATGTTTGTGTAGTTTGATGGATGGAGCCATAGGCTGGGGCCGCACTGCACAGAACCCCGGGTGCCACAGGGGAGAAAAAGTAGCAGGGAGAGAGACCAGAGCATACAAGGCGGTCCTCCACACTGATCCCAGTTCAGTATTGGGAGGCTCAACGAAGATTCATTGTTTTCTTGGCCAGCGTAATTTTTATCCCAGTGCTGTGTTCTGCAGTTCACCGGAAACTGAATATTTTTGTCACTGTCAAAATCCAGCAGTTAAAACAAATGGAGGGATATGTTCTCTTATTTTTATAAAACTGTTAAGGAATTCTATTTATGCTGCATGGATCAAATAACTGGTCCCAGTTCAGTCTACAACCTTATATTTGGCCAGAGCAAATTAATTAGAAGCCATTAACGGCAGGTATATTAATCTGTGACTTGAACTCCAGGGTCTCCCTAGGGTTAGGCTAAAATTGATTTAGCCGTTTTAAATGTTCTTTTGTTTATTATTGTTACATCATGTCGCTTGTATCCGGGGGAAATTTATATAGATTACAGTTGTTAAACAAGTCAGGTTAAGTACCCAGTTGGGTAGACACTTGGCAAGAAAAAAAATGACTTGGCAGAGCGTTTTCCGAGGGCAAATGAGCGAGACAGGAAGTGTGATCAGTGACAGCATCGATGGCTCGATTTCTTTTTCATGTGCTGGCGAAAGCTGGCTCCAGCTTCAGAGGGACAGCTAATGGTCCGAGCACAAACACACACACACACCTCTATCAGCTGGCTTCAGCTTCAGAGGGGCTGCTAACGATCTGGGCAGGCAGTCGCTGGGCTGTTGTTGGTGAGTTAAACCACGACTCCTGCCAGAAAGAGGAGCCTCCCATAGTAAAACTAGCATGGGGCTGAACACAGTAGCCTTACGCTCAGCCAAACTGGAATGACACGCTACTGTATCTCCTGTTGTGTCTTAACAGTATAATCCCCCTGTTGAAATGGATGGGTGTTAGTATATATCAGCTAGAGCCTGTTTGTCACACACACCTCTATCACACGGAAGAATATGAACACTGTGCCCTGTCTGCCTCAACAAATTGTGAGCTTGTTACACATCCCCAATGCTATCGCAGAACAGTTAAATAACTCTCAGTTCAGTTCATCCAGTGCTCGGGTCACTGTCTGTCTCCTGCCCTGGCCCATCCCTGCATGGCTTCCTGCCAAACAGGAAATGCGATCTCTGCAACCCCAAGCATAGGGAAACTTCAGGGAGAAATGGCTAGACTGCCTCCTGAAAAGCTATCAGTGTTGAGTTTTGTGTTCAACACTGCAGTTCCCAATGGTGACTGACACAGAGTGGTTTTACTTTACAGCACTCTGTCCAGTCCTACCTGCCATCCACTGGGAAAGCTCATTCATCGAATCAGTTCAAACCAATCCTAATCTTCCTCCGACATTCATTACACTTCACTTTTTTAATCAGTGAATGACTAAACCAGATTCTGTGAAGATTAAAAGCTGCCAAAGTTTTGGCTTCTTCAGTTGTCTGGAGATGCATTGCAATCAACAAGGGTTTCTCTGTGGCGGACAGATAATTAAACCTTAAAGATCCAGAGAGTAAGATTAAGCTGCCCAAATATTATTGTTATCATATTGCTTTTTATTTCTGTGTAACTGTACAGTGTCCTGGAATCTCTCACAGGCGCTTTTAAATAAATTGCATTATTAGTTGTTGAAATAACTTGTTTTCCTGCAGTAAGTGAGGTGTTCTTTACAGGAGGATCTTTTCCGGACCTCATTATCCACTGTCATTCACAGACTACTTCACAGAGGTTAACGGTCACCATTGGGGTAGTGGGGCTGATGGCCTTCAGCGCCTCACTGACGAGCTGAAGCAGGGCTCAGTGTAAATCGTGTTTTTGTGACTCTGCCGAGATCTTCTCACCGACAGCCTCGACGCCATCATTAGGAGCTTAGAGAATGTGAGGAACCCTGTTTCGGTCCTCACGTTGGGAGTGTACCTCACTTACTGGGCCTGTGCTGAAAGCATGGATGGAAGGGGGAGAAAGATTGCAATGCATGCAGAATATATGGTCCTTCCCGGTCAGTATAAGCATAAGTTGCTTTTATTGACTTATTGTTATTAATACCCATCACGGTAACTGAGACCCAAGCAATCAGTTACTCCTGGCCGACGCACATAAATCACAGTTATCTGCTATAAATCTAAACAAACAATCATCTGCAAACAGGGTTCGACACAACAGACAGTAGACTCAACACTGGTCTTCAGACTCAACACCCAGCAATCTGTGCAGCCTGCTGACCGTGAGTTCTTTGAACCCCTTAACCCTTGTGCTGTTTCCTCGTACTGCACAGTTCTGGCCACCTCCTGTTTACTTGCCGGATTGAGTGCAGGCAAAGGTCCACGGTGAAAGCAAAATGAAAACAAGCCCTGGAGCGGTTGCCGGTTCCCATCCTGCCATTGTGTGCCATTATCTTGCTGCAAGTCGTCCATCATGGGAGATGAGGAGATGGGTGGGTGGGATGCTAAATCCAAAGGCAGGGACCTGTTCCTCTCAAAGCCTTCACGCAATGACCCCTGGCTCCCAAAAGAGCCTACTCAGCACAGCCTCTGTGTGATATTGAAGTTAGTCGAGTGCGTGCAACGTGACTGGGGTTTGTTTATTGCTTGGTTTTGACTATCCAGTCACACCCAAGCTCTGCTTGAATCAGGGTCATTACTGTGTCAGCCAAGGCCCTCTCCTACCACCTCCTTCTCCTCTAGTGGGTCACTGGAAGATAAGAGCTCGAGGATTTAATCACCAGAAATAATTATTATGAGAAAAGAATATTGTGCTGTTTCTATTGTAGTTTATTCTCTTATTGTTTTGCCAAATGTTGTCTGTTTGAGGTTGGCCCACAGAGTCCTCATGGTTTGGCTACCCTTCGGAGAATGTTCCACTCATAGATACTGCGGGGGTGTGGGAGGGAGGGGGTGTCCAGCCCACTCATCGTCCCCCAAACTCTGGTGGTGGGGCACAGTCCTACCAGTACCACCATCTCCCCACCATCTGTGGAAACGAACCTTCTTCCCAGGGCCAAACCGGTCGAGGGGGGCTGTAGGGAGGGAGAGAGACAGAAACAGAGGGAGAGGCAGCGTAAAAATAACAGGCACCTAAATGCCATGTAGCCTTTAATGAAGCATATATTCAAACCCAACACACCCAGGTCAGGGGGTCCAGGGGCCCACTCCTCAGCAAATCCCTCTCTGACAGCTCGAGTAATAACACACAAGCCAAAGGGAGGGCTGTAGGATTCTGGCTAAGCTGATGGGGATAGTGGTTTTTGAACTGGGGCTTTGGGATCGGGGACAGGGTATTTGTCAAAGTAACTGTGGGAAGGGGGTCTTGCAGGCTTTTTCTTTCCCCATTGACAAGTAAAATACCTCCCATTGGAGGTGAATCCCACTTAAATCCTCCCCCCAGCCTAGGACTCGCCAGTGAGTCGGTTAGTCCCTGCACAATGAGCCGCAGAAATGTTTGCTGTGGCAGAGCGCACCCAGCTCCGAGGGCTATTTGACTTTGGACCGGTCAGAACTTGCCATCCTGTCCCCTCTAGCGGAGTATCCTCTCAATGGATTCTTTTTACTGAGCCACTACTCAGTCTGTCACTCACCAAAATGCCCCACCCTCCCATTTGTCACCCAAGTGGCTGTGTCTGGCAGGCCTGATTGATAAATCATTCCTTTTCATCCTAATTCTTCACTAAGTATAAAAACTTGTACTTCAATAATACATTTTTACTAGACTTTTCTGTGTGTGTTTCGGTTGTCTGGACAGTTTTCTTTTACAGTATTTGTGGTTCTGGGAGTTCTTTACAAAGGAAAGGATCAGATGTCTTTGGGTCATTGCTTTACAGGTGTTGTGTATCTTTGCTACTCCTAGTTCAACAGCTTGTGGGAAAGAATTGTCACGTCAGTGGGGAGGGGGGGGGGGGAAGCAGGCCACAACTTGCCCCCTAAATCCCTAAGCCTCGCTGCTTGTTCCGATTATGAATCCACAGAAACGTCCTGCCCAACTTGTCAGCTGAGACAGACACAGTAAGCCGTTGGGGGGTGGCTTGAGATCGGGGCAGGGGTCTTGTCACAGATCGATGACAACCTGTCACATCGACAGGCTCAGTCTTGTAACGTGATGTGCTGGCCCAAGGGAGACCCCTCGTGTATTGGGAGTCTCTGAGCAGGAGGCTTGGGGCTGGGGGCCGGAGGGCTCCCACTGCGTGTTGGCACCACCTCCAGCAGGGACTCACAAAGGCAGGATGGTTCAGTGGGGGAGGTACACTGACCCCACTGTGGCTGGTGCTTCTCAGCTCTTCATCTTTTTTCCTGTTTAACATTCCCTCCAAGCTGATGTTTCAGCAGGAAGGGCAGGAAGTCTCAGCCGGGGTCCCCAGAGGAATGTAAATATGTGGCCTGCACGCGCGGCGGAGTGTGGAGACATCCACAGTGTACTGGTGGCTCGTCTCTCCATTGACCAGACATCCGGGGAAGGGTGTCTGTCCGCCCTCTGTCAGGCAATGCACCCGAAGTAGCTATGGTATTACAACATAAATTATAATTGCTCTATTTAAAACAAATCAACGCATTTTAACAATTAAAATGTTAATTTATCCATGACTAGGTTAGGGAAAAACTAATGTTTCAGTACCTATGCCTCCGTGACTGACACCTTGAGAAGATTTAAGGACACTGCTGTGTCGAAGAGGACGCTAGCGGTCTGTAACTCCAGGCAGGGACAACAACTTTTTTTTTTTGAAGGAATCCAGTGCTCTACTGGGTACCGACTGCTATCCCCTCTCCATACCATCCTTCAAATATAACCCCCATCTCTGATCCAAGTTCCGCTATACCTACATCTCACCAGCTAATCCGGTGCCACTTGTTCCAATCAACACCTTAATTTCAGATCCAAGTTCAGCTGTACCCACATCTCATCTGCAAATCTGGTGCCGCTCGTTCCAAACGAAACCTCCATCTCTATTCGAAGATTAGCTATTGGGTTAACCCACAGCTCAAATGCAAATCCAGTGCGGCTTGTTCCTGTGTGGGTGCCCTTCTCCACACGTCTGTGCCTCTGTTTGGAGTCTGCCTGTGGTTTGGAGGGGACAAGGCTGAGGGCGGTGGGCGGATTTGACTTCCAGCTGAGTCAGCAGGGACGCTGCAGCCAGGCCTTGCACCTTGCGGGGGCCCGACCGTCTGCCACGCACGGACAGCACATGTTTCCCCGTGATACTCGGGCTGTTCTGGAGCTTTAGCTTTCCTCCCCTTCATCGCCTCTGCTCAACACCATTCATCATTCTATTATTCTGCCACACTTAACATGATACCTCCACCTTTTGAAATTTCGGGGTCAGTCAGAATGCTTGCCTGCAGAGAACTGAACATATTGCCATTTTGGCTAGCTTGTGCCATTCTCTAAATACTCTCTGCATCGCGTTTATGATTAGTAAAACAAGAAGCGTCCCTTTGGAGAGCCAAAGAGTTCATACAAATATTATTGCTGAGCACCTATCTGGTGTCATGAGGTCATCAAACCACCCTGGGAATGCTGCGAAAAGCACACATGGCCCTGACATCAGCTTTGGGACTACTAGGCATCGCTTAACGCTCATTTGTAAGTGCTTGTCTCCAGTACAAGCATATCGAAGAGGCAGAGGAGGCGGCCTCCAGGAACCTTTATACATTCCTCTCTGTGAAACCAAGATATAGTGTTCCTTATCTGCACACTGCACAATGCTGTCTTAACTCTACTCAACGTCTGCAGGAGCTAGTCCCCATGGTTGGGTGAGGTGGGGTGGGTGGGGGTGTTAGTCTGGCTCTATGACACCAGTCACGAAGGGTAATAATTAAGATGACACAATTAGAGGCTGATTACCACAAAAAGGAAGCCCCTCTCAGCCGTGATGTGTGTGGTGAGGAGAGTCATCTAGGGGTGGAGGAGAACCCGTCTGTTCTAGCAATCAGAGGGACGCCTTGGCCTCCTGATTAAAGGAAAAGGGCCTGAAAGGAAATGGTGTGTGAAAATGATAAATGTACGCAGTGCGTATCCTGGACCTGCATTACACATACATCTCATCTGGCCTAAGGACAATGAGAAGGAGGGCAGTGAGAGCAGATGTGAAAACAATCAGAGCTAAGTTGTTAACATTAGTGTTCCCTTTTCCGTCATTGCGAAAGAAGAGTGTTTGATTGGCCTCTGATTGATTTTTTTTCATTGTTTCGCTCCCCCAAGCGATGGAGAGTCCCAACAAGTCGGGGCTGGGTAGTGAGCCTGTTTTCTGTTCCCATTTCTCCACACAGACTCCTGCTCCCCCGCACGTGTTCCGTGCGTGCCGCTGCATCCGGTCTAGACCACACACACCTCTCTGTTCCAACCTCTCTGTGCCCGCTGTACTTCAGCCTTGTGGGGCACAACAGCCAACAGATGCCGCCCAGACTACAGCTTCAAATATAATGTAAAGCAGTGGGCTTTAATTCCAGTGGGAAGGCTGGGGCCCTAGGCCTGTGTAGGTTTACAGCTACAATAAAGTTCCAAACGTGAAACTGTAAACAGAGATATATTGGAATCAGGTTCCCAAGTGGCACACCTGTCAAACCAAAAAAAAGCTATTACATTGTTGTACACTCTGAAAAAAGGGGTTTGGCTGAATGCTAAGACAACTGCGTTTGTGTACTCAGCAACATTTGGTGTCGTTTTAAAAGCCCCCCCAAATGCTTCTGGGAGGAGGAAAAACTCTCTGAATGGAAATGAAACCTTCAATAATCTGGGGATCTGCCCTCCCAATCTGATTTAAAATGAGTGCCTCCTTCTAATCCAGTCAGGGATAGGGAAGAAACTCATCACAAGAAGCACCGGCTGATGGCTGTCGGAAAGAGCTTCAGAAGAAAGTATTGAGCTTTCGAAAGAGCTTCCAGTTGAAGGTATCAAGCTTCAGAAACAGGTTCCGACGAAAGTGTTGACTTTCAGAAAGATGCTGAAACCAATGCAAATCGCTGGCATACTGTTGGCATGGGCATTGTCCCCAAGAAAATCCTTCTTTGTTTTGCAACTTTGAAAAAGGGTTTATGTCCCAATAGTACAAGGGAAGGTTTGCAATATGACACTGACGTGTGCTGATAATGGGTGCCATGGTTGGCCAAAGATAATTTTGTCGCTATTGGGTTAAATATTCCTCATCACAGAGCTTGACTTTTTAGGACTAATTAAATTGTCCTCACAAACAAACCTCAAACCCCAAGCATCTGAAAATAATTCAGGAGTCAGGACTCTCCTTGCAGATGTTTTGAACTTTTATCAGGATTTATTCTGCTACTTTGAAACCCTTGAACGAACGGCTACTTCAATTAAATGACAGAATTTGTTGAAGCATTCTGAAATAAAACTTAAAAGCCTTGTTAAGAACCTGACTCCTACTTCTCTGAAAGCATGAGTACACTCTGTAGCCATTCCTATCCACATCTTATCCCTGCAGTACATCAGGAGTATAAACACAGCCTCACTGTAAAACTAATGTGAGCACAACGAAAAGCCAGCATTTTAACACCGGGGATGGAAACCTGGTACTGTTTTTCTTGTGCTTTATCCTGAATTCGCTGCCTCTGGGGTATAGTCCAAGTTGTTCTAAGGGGACAGCTGGGAATGTGCTTTCATTTCAAGAGTTCCCACCCTAATAGCAGGCTGGAGGTTTTTAGGCAGAGATAAGAGCCTTTCATGGAGGGTGGGGGTTTATGCGCCTACGATCTAAGCGGTCCAGCGTTGCCCTGCCATCGCCCCACCATTGCTCCGCTGCTGTCCCATAGTGCTGGCTTTGGCTTGGCTTGGGATAGCCAGCCCACCTGAGAGCGTTCTGTCTGATGGGGAGGAACCCAAGTCAAGTTCCCCCTGCCTGCTCACTCTCAGTCATGTCCTGCTGCCCCAGCCCCAACTCTAGCCCCAGCTCTAACCACAACTCCAGCTTACCCCTTTGGTGTGGTTTCCTCTTAAAAGGAATGTTTTGATAATGAGCACAGGCCCATTGTGCAGCGCCAGGGCATGAATTAAATGAGTTTTCCCTTGATTGCTATCTAGTCGCGTTGCAGTGTAACCTAATTTGTGATCCTATTTTAACCTAGTGGTCATGGAATGAGAAACGATGGTTTGAGGAGATTACAGCAAGTCTTAGTTACGTGGAAACGTAGTGCTGTGAGACAAAGTGCAGACACGGTTAAGACACTTCTTTTCTTTCCCTGTGAACCATTTAGCATGCTAGGACTGACAGTCTTTGGGATCTAACGGCGGTTTGGGGCAGGGTAATGCCGCCAAGCTAACCAAACAGCAGCTTATTCCCTGATGAGTGAGCAGACACCCAGGGGCTGGATTCCCTGCTTTTCCCAGGGGGAAATAGGTTCCGACCTTTGACCCCCTCCATTTTCTGTGCAGCACGATGTATCCCTGCTGCCCCATCCTTAAATCCCTCTCATTATCCGCACTGAGACGCCCCCCAGAATGGGAGAGAGCGGCCGTTTGTGTCCTTCCTCTCATCACCTTTATTTTCTCTTCTCTTCCCACCCCCCCTTCTCTGTTTTCCCCGTGTTTTTGTTTCCCATGTTTTTTCTCCGGTTTCCTTCTTCGTTCCCCTCTGATCGTGGCTTCATGAGGCCTTGCACCTAGATGTAGCTCTAAAAAGCAGCTTTGGTATGAAGGAGGTATTGAAGTTATCTAAATCTCTATGAAAACTGTAGAGTAGATTTAGACTGCAGATATTAGTTTCTTCTCTGTGGGGTTTCTGTCGACTTCAAAGGAAGAAAAAAGCAGCTGATTTCTGTCTGTACATAAATTTTCACAGACATCTGCATTGCTGCAGACTGATGATTGTGGCTGCATGTGCGTGGTTTGTGCTGCTTGGTAACCAGAGGTGGGCTAGATAGTTTTCTTCCATTAACGCTGAAGAGCTGAAGAGGGAGCACCCAAGGATTGCTTTGAAGGAGAACACTGCTCTATTTTTACCACACTTACAAAACAATAGGCCAGGATGTCCTAAATAAGTTTTTTAAAAGGAACAATATTTATAAGATTTACTTGACACCCGACACACAAATCTCCAAATATATTTTGCTACCCAACATAAACAGAGGTCGTGCTACATCTTGTCGAGACTGCTGTTTTTCCATTGACAGTTGTACTGTTTAGGGAAGGGGGTGACGGATCTTGAGTGCAGACCGGGGGAAACACCTTGTGACCCTATCATTCCTCCATTGACACAAGTTCTGGGAGGCAAGGTAGGTTGGGATATCTCAGTGGAGTAAACCTAGTGACTTCCATGCCCATGAAAGGGAAATAAATATTTTTCATTTTGATTGCTTGTATCCCCCTTTTGCGTCAGATACATAAATGATGCAGACAGACACACTGAAAGGCCATGAAATTGGCAATATAAGATTATAAGATGACAGCAAATTAAAGAAGGCTTTGGAAGGGTGCAGTGTGGTTTTATTTAGCCCTCGCAGCAGTTGCATGCTGGGAAGAGGGATGACTGATCGCTAAATAAACAGGAACCTTGCTATGGCAACAATAACAATGAGGACTTTCACCTCAATCTTTCACCCCGTCTATTTCTGCCAGGAAAAGCAAAAAGGCTGTTTGTGTCTAATCACCAGCGACCATTGTCTCTGGGGATGTGACATAGGCCCATAGTTCTGATCAAGGACCTGGGAGTTGAAGCTCACCTCACCTCACATAATATAGTGACCGTGCACTCTGCTATGGCTCCTGGCAGAGCCTGAGTCTGCTCTGTAAATAGCCTTGCCTGTCTGGACAGTGTGAGAGCTATTCTTTTGCGACTTTGGAAAGGCCTCCACCCAGTTTTGGTTTGGTTGTGCTTAGATTCGGGAAGTGCCTTGGCCCGGAAAGGGTTAGTTGTGTTGGGATTCAGGAACGACCTTAGCCTGGTTTGGGTTGGTTGTGTTGGGGCTTGGGAAAGGCCTTGTCCTAGTTAGGGATGGTTGTGTTGTTTGGACTTGGGAAGTGCCTTGGCTAGGTTAGGGATGGTTGTGTTGTTTGTACTGGGGAAGCGCCTTGGCCCGGTTAGGGTTGGTTGTGTTGGGACTCTGGAAAGGCGTTGGCCCAGTTAGGGATGTTGTGTTGGGACTCGGGAAAGACCTTGATCCAGTTAGGGATAGTTGATTTTTTTTCACGCTTTTCTAGGTCACCGGATTAGGGTGTCCCCTCAGCAGTGCAGAGCCGTGCTGTTAAATCCAATCAGCATTGCATGGTCAAATTGCATGGTCATAATGTAATGATGGTGTTCAGCACAGGTCAGGGTGATCGTGAGGACAGAACAGCTCCTTGGGCTTATTTTAGGGTGATGCTAGGGAAGAGGGAAGCCTTTCTGTGGGATCCAAACTGGTCCTGGGAAGAGGTCACTCGCTACATTGGGACTTCACCATAGTCAGGGTTTTCTGTAAAGCAATGCCGCGAAATTAGTAAGGAGTATAATTTCTTCATCTGTGTGACAACAGAAAGATACCCTCACTTTTGATTAGTTTAAGATTTCTGTATTTCTGTGTGGCACAAGGTAGAGAGGTGCAGTGTTTGTAGGGGCCTTTCCATTGATGTGTATGTGTGTGTGTGTGTGTGTGTGTGAGTGTGTGTAAAATGCAATACTCGGGGAAGGGAGGGTGGGATCTTTTTTACACCTCATGGTCATTTAATGAGCAATTGTTGCACAGGATAAATAATCAGTTGTGTAAGACTCATAAGGACATGTGTGTGTCACACCTTTTAGTTGACTAATTGTCACTAAATGTGGAGTGTGCCCATGGGATCATTCTAACTGGAGCCATTCTAACTGGAGCCAGGCCCCACTCTATTTTTTTATAAAAAATATTCACTTGTTCTTAGAGTTTTTAGAGTTAAAAACAGACAAAAAAACTGTAGTTAAGTGTATGTGTTAAGTTATGTGTACACCCACCTGTTATTACACAGTAGCCCTGAAAAAAGTGCTAAACCAGCATTTAATCAATAATGGTCTTGGATTTGAGCATAAATGCAGTGCCCTCCATATTTATTCATACACATGTTTAATGTGATCAAAAACACAATTCAAGAAAATATTTTTTTTTGCTACAATAAGTTGAAGCTTCACAAACAACTCAGGTAAAAGCAACATGTTTTGGTTTGGTGCAGTATTTTAAAAACACATCAATATGATTTATTCTCCTAACTATCTTTTAGTAAAGCCAAAAGAAAAATGATTCTGTTTTCTCTAGATTTATATGAAGCTTCTGGAACTTTTTAGAAGCTATTGTTGGGTCTCTGTTTCCATGGTGTATAAAATGAGGTAATAAGATAGGAAGGGGGTCCTTCAGTAACGCCCACCCTCTTGTTAAAAGCCAGGGGAAAAAGACAACACATTGATCTTTAGAACATATCTCACTTTACGGACAGGTTCTCTAGTGTTATTTTCGGACCAGAACAGGTGAGTCTCATGCAGTGAAAAACATCCCAACAGTGATAAATGGAGCCGGATCTATTTAGATTTTGCATCTCCTTGTACTGCCGTTTGATAGTAAGAACAAGGAAATCTCTAGGAAATTCATATTTTAGCATAACAACTATCACAAACAGGCATCAGAATCTACTTAAAATGATTTAGTGAACATAAAATCTAAGTTCCCAACAGGCCGTTGCAATTTTCAGACCTAAATCCAATTTAACATTTGTGCTTTGAACTCAAAAGAGCAGTTCACACATTGGAGTAGGAGTTGGATAAATTCTGAGGAATGGTCAGATATCCCTCAGGACACATGCCACAGCCTGATAAAACACTACAGGAAGCATCTTCGCAGTGTGAACAAAGCAAAAGTGGATTTGCAAAGTAGTGATTGCGAATGGGTGCGAATAATTCTAGTGGCTTAAATACCTCACCACTCTGAGGAAAACTAATTTTGCTCTTTTTTGAGTCCCTCAAAATAAGCCTATTTTCAATTTATGTGAGCAATGGCAAAGGGCAAAAGTAACTGAAAACATTACTTTCTTGTAAAAATATTCCTATACTTGTAGTAATCATTTATGTACTACTACGTACATACCAGTGAAATTAAGCTATTTTCTATTTTGTGTTGGCATGTGGTTTGAATCAGAGAACAGCTTTAATATTTGAAACTGTTCCTTGAAGAGCTCACCAAGTGGAATCTTGGTGTTATTTCTTATCTGACATCACAAAGGGCCCAGGTGGTTTGGGTTAGTGAGGAAACAATGACCGGAGTGAGCAGAAAGCCTTCATTTTGGGTTCAACCTCACCTGTCAGTGTCATTATCTGTGAGAATTAAAATAGAAGTAAAATTCCACTTTACCCCTTTTCTTCAGTATATCAATAAAACTTTTAAAATATATACAGTTTTTAATTATTCCTTTTATGTCTGAAGTGCAAATTGACTGGTCAAGTCAAAACACCTTTGTAAGTGTAGATACCTGTAGACTCTAGGAGCCGTGGAGGATAGTGTCTGATCACCCCTAAGACAGAGCTACAGCACCTTCTAGCCTGCACTCTGAGTTGCCATTGGGCTCTTCTGGGGACATTTCTGACCCCTACTCTAGGGGCACCTTTTTTGCCATTGGACTATATTGGTGATATTTCTGGACACAGCCATGGTGGGGTTTACCATCACACCTTGGCTGTGGACTTCAGGGTCAGGTTCCTCTAACCCATTGCCTGATTGCAGTAAAGATGGATTTATTTTGGGGGTGTTAGAGGCTTTGTTTTGTCTTCCCTCATCATGGCCAACAGATTGTTTTAAGAAGAAGGAGGCAAAGTTAGGCTAGAGAAAGGATGTAAAATGATACTCTACAAGACAGCTGAAGTGGAACACAATTGGCTGTTCTCAAAGTCTGTGTATAGAGGTACAGAAGATCTCCGTTTCTGTTCTGACGTCAAAGAAGGGCATCTCAGACAATAGGATAGCAGTTCACATAACCTGTAACTTCATGCTGGGTTAGCTAATTAGCACAGCATAGAGATTTGGTTTTCTGGGATTGATTCAAGGCATGTGCACATCCTATGATCTGTAGGCATAGTTTCATATTCTTACCAAACAAATTTGTTCAGATTTAAATTGTTGAAGTCTCCGTCTGTCAGCCAATGAAAGGGGCTCACAGTGGATAATTTTTCCTGGGGAAATCCATGTGGTTAAAACAATTCACGCCATCAAAATCGATCTTTCATCAGGTGCCGGTACCGAGCAAAGCAAGTTGAGCTGAGAATGGACGAAGCTGAGCTGTTACATGGGGGGTGGGTTAGATCCCACATGTCCGAGTGGCTCAGGCACAAGTCATGTGGGCTTCGCGGGTCGCTGATCAGCACGTGGGGGTCTTTGGCACAGAGGTGTGACTCGCCGTTTAGCAGCCTGATGCTAGCCATCAGAACCCCTTGTTTACAGCAGAGACGCATTAACCCCCCGCTCGTCCCACACACAAACGCCTCACATACTTTTATTGGTCTGTCTGTGTGGGCTTTATTGGCTCCACAACCCCCCTAGTAACACAAACATCCCCATCCTACTAAAGTGATAACTTGTCTTTCATCCTCCTTTAAAGTGACAAATTTAAAAATAGTTTTAACTGCAGAGCAAAATAAACTAAGCTAGGTATCTGCAAACTATGGAATTGAACAAAAAAATAACCCATACACAGTCATGTATGTATGTGTGCTCAAAGCTAGGTAAGATTGAATTACATAAATTTCTTACGGGCATGTCCTAAATTCTCAGTCTTTCCAAAACAAAATACTTTGGGTTCGAATCCAGCTTATGTCATTTGCTGACTGTGACAGGGAGAGCATAGGATTTTAGTACAATTAGCAGAGCAGTACAGGGCTGGGTCGGGAGAAAATAAACATTGCTTCTCTCAACTTGTCGCTGACCAGCAGGTCCTGTTGGCTTCCCTACAGGATAGCAGTGCTTCTCTTCCAGTCAGTGTTGAACCTCTCATGGGGGCTGTGTAGCCTGCAGTGTGGAAAACACACAGGTGGCTCAAAGGTGACAAGGATTCTGTCACCACTCCCTGTGTGTGGTGACAGAATTAGTAGTAACAAGCTGAATGTGACAATGCATTAGCACAATTGGTGATTCCAAATTGAGAAAAAACACAGAAATAATAAATGATTATAGATTTCATAAAAATAAAAACTTCTTTGAATTTCGATTAGAATTTTAAAAGAATAACGTCCTTATTCACAATTTATTGCACAACAAAAAAGATGTCCTCTCTTCCTATTTGTCTGGTGACCCCAAAATACATAGCCAACTTTGGCATCATTTGTGGGAGCAGGCCTGGGTGGACTGGCCCACAAATCAGAGGGAGGCAACGACAGTTTTATACTTCAAACAGCCCCCCTGGGTCACACTTTTCACCCCTTATCAGTAATCCTGCATTCCTTCGAGCTAAATGTGGGCAATGTGGGGCTTTCTCTCCAGTCAGGAAGTAAAATGATGGGAATTTGTGTAGTACAGCAGTTGGGGAGTTGTGACCAGTTACATGACAGCAGGGTGAGATCCCTTCTCTTTCTGTTTGTTGCTGGTCTTTAGACTGTTCCAAATTACAGCCCTGTAAATTCATTAAAAGTGTCTTGGAAATTGGATCGCAGCCCATGGAGATATATCCCAGAATCCTGAGGCTGCCTCCGAATGTCTCTGAAAATGAAGGTAAATGAGATGTGACCAGGGGTCCAAACTGCAGCAGAGTCTGTTGAAGTCCGCCAACAGGGTTGCCGAATGGCAGATCAAAAGGGAGTGCAGCTGCTTGAGGGGCCCCTCGGAAACCTGTCCTCACATGTGTGGTCCGCCCCTAATCTCTGCCCTGCACAGCAGAACAAAACAAAGGGGGAAAGCGTTGCCTTCTCTGTTCACAACATTATCGTGTTGCCCTTTGGTGTCTTTAACTCTGTGTGATGGCCAGGGATGTAATTTAATTTACTGTGACCTTCAGTAGAACTTTCTGCCAGACCTAATCAGTATTTTTCTAGACCACCATTACTAAGTACATGTAAATTACAAAACTCTAGTGTGGCAAAATCTCTGAATGCCTGGTTGGCCATCTGGGTCTTATCTAGGATGATGTATTTTTTATTATTTGTTTATTTATTTATTTATTTAAGGGATTTCTGGGGCAGGAAGCAGCAGGCAGGCAACCCTCTCCCTGGGGATGGAGATAGAATCGGAGCCAAGGTGTTAGTGTAGTGTGTGGCCTTTGCGCATTACGTCTTTCAGTATGTGTGCATTGGTATGCGAATGTGTGTGTGTGTGTATACATTCATGTATTTTATTTGTGAGTATAAGATACACAAATTATAAGCATTACTTTTAATTATAAAATAAGGGGTTAACCTTGTTGAATTTAAAAGGGTTTTAGTGGAGGGGAGTTGACAATGTCACGTTTTGAGGAGCAAAGTATGAGAGAGCAAAAGCCCAGAGATACAGCCTCAGTGAGTATATGCAGTGGTGGTTGTGTCTGTGTGGGGTGGGGTCTGAGCAATGGATCGGGGTGTGGAGTGAGCCTGGCTGTCTGCTCTCTCTTTCTCTCACTCCTCTTTGTGAGGATTTGAGTTTGTTTGTGGAGGACAGTGCCTGCTCATTGCCCCTCTGACTGCTAAACTGGCTGTGTGAACCACATAACTGCTCAGTACACTCATCTCACACACAAGGTGAGCCTCAGTATGCTCCCTGTATTCGTGCACTGGATTCACTAGTCAGAAAACAGACCCAGGTGGAAGGTTTTGAGTGACTTCAGACAGTAATATATTCTTAAATACGTCAGGAAAGACCATGTTGCTGTCCACTGTGCATGTGACTCGCACAGCTTAAATGGGAAACCCGCTCCCACGCTGCACACGATCACTACACACGATCATGCCCTGTCCGGCTTCTACAGCAACAACATGACTCCCAGACTGCACATGTCCCTGTCTAATTCCTTCAGTGATGCAGTAACTCCCAGACTGCTCGTCCATGTCTGATACCTTCAGTAAAACCGTAACTCTCCGTGTCCCTACACCCCATGAGCATCTGTTCACGAAGGGCCTCCTCAAGCAGGTCCAATGGTCTTCCACATGTGAGGGGTTTATCATGGAAGGATGTCCTGCTGGGCCCCCCGCCAGGCTCAAATTTAGCCAGGAAGGAACTCTTTGTTTTCGGTGAGCAATTTAAGATTTGCAGAGTGCGTTATTTTGCTCTGATATAAATATTGTGGGGGTTGTATAAACGCTTACAGACAAATGTACATGACCTGTATATTTTATTTTTATATTACATACGCCAAAATTACTTATTAGTTATTAAACAATAGTGACACGCAGCTAGTGCGATAATAGGAATCTAGTGCTTTATTGAACTGCATGCCGACGACATTCTGCACATTTAGAGGACCCCATGAAAAGCTGATCCTCAGTCTCTTGTAGCATTCTTTTTTTTTTCAAGTATATTTTTTAAGAATAACTAAGAGTCACTACATAAGAACTTGGGAGTGATGTTCTGATTAACGCGAGGGCATTTAATGAGTTTTCTCTGTCGCGTTGATTCCGACTTGTAAACAGCTTCTGCGCCCTCTCTCGCTTACTGACAAAACTGCTCACGGTGTTCAAATCCGCGCTAAATTCTGACCTCAGGTTTGGGTTTGGCTGTCATTACATGAGGAACTTTTAAACGTTCTTTAATTTAGATAGTTAGGTTAAGTTAATTAAATGAAATGTCTATTTAAATTCTGCAATATTAGATAGACTGATGTTGAGACCGGAATTTAGACATTATGGTTAATCAAGTAAAGTATATATATATATATATATATATATATATATATATATCAATCTTTTAAAGTAATTATTATATAATAAAATGATATCTAATTAACTTTTTTCCCACATGGAAATTAAACTACCGCCGAGATAATTAAATCCACGGATCCTACTTTTTCTTTCAAGTATTACAAGCGCTATAAACTGACGAATTCGTTTATCTAATTGCCGCCGTAATGTACCAGCACTCTTGTGTTTTTAAAAGAAGTTTTGATGTATATTTCAAGCAATTAAGCCCAGTTGTTATAAATATCCATCATTTCAAAAATGAAGTATCTCTTTACCCGAAGTGATTTATTTATGGGATGGAAACAGACGAGAGTTTCTTTGTAAAAATATTTAACAATTTAACAATACAAATTTTTTAAAACAATTTTATTAATTAAAGGGCAGAACTGAACGCAGTTTGGTTTTCTTTTTTAACTAAAAATATGATGTTATGACAAGAAATTGTTAGAAGGATTTATTCAACCTTTTCGTGTACCTGCTGCGATTAGCTTTACCATAAATGGAAAATCTCGGGGAAAATCCTTAAGCCTTGTGTGATTATTTTAATTGATGGAATGTCTCCGATGGTTGAAATGTTTGAATTGCTCAGGTATGGAAACTCGCTAAGCTGCGGCAGTTAGCACTGTCGCGTTAACATTAAAATGTACCCCTTACAGGTCTATTCGTTACACTCATACTTGTCCGGGCTTGTGGTTTTTTGGTGTAATATGGTCATAAAATGTTGAGCATGTAATTTGACCGTTTATTGTGTTTTGATAATTTCGAAAGAGTTTTAATAATAACTCAAATCACACTCCAGCATGGCCCGTACATCCCGTGCCAATTCTGGATAAAACTAAATTAGATGAGATGTGTTGATCTTTCACAAGGCTGAAAAAACAGGAAGCTTTCAGTCAGGGGAACAATGTATCTCAGCGGGTCAGCATCGTGGTTTTAAAAGTCTGAGGTTTAACGAGGAAACTTGAATAAAGGTAAAATAGTCCATCTTCTAACCTACTTCAAACCTGTTTAGCAACATTGAAACATTAGGTGAACGTAGTGTCCGGTATAAGTACATGCACATCTACATTAAAACTTCAATTCATAAATATTGTCTCAACTTTTTTTGAAAAAGGAGAACTATTCAGGGATTGATAACTATAGTGATTCCATAAAATCAAGCTTTTACTGAAAAAAGGCAATTGAGAATTCTGAGGTTAATTTACAGTGTCTGTCTGGTATGGGCAACAGAGTAGTGGGGCGGGGGTGAGGGAGGTGATTGATAGTGGGAGGGGGATAAATCCTGGGAGGAGAGAAGGGGTGTGGAAGTCTGTTAGTTTAAAAAGCCAGGCTGCTGTGAGCTGCAGGCTTAGACACCACTTTGTGCTGTTGAGCTGCTGTTGAGTGCTGTTGAGCTGTAACGCTTTTTGTGCGCAGGAGCTGATTAAATGCACATTGAGATTCGCTGCAAGTTGATCAACTAGTTTTAGTGAACGTAACCTGCATTGGACAGTGGTGGAATTAAGGATTTTAACCATTTTGATTTACATTTTTTTTTCTTCTATCACAAGCAAAGGCAACATGGGGGACGGCCCTGATGATGGATACCTGTATGACTATAGTGAATATGATGGCAATTATACAGCGTGTGACTATTCGGAGTGGGAGCCCTCATACTCTCTCATCCCTGTTCTTTACATGCTCATATTCATCCTGGGGCTGTCAGGTAATGGGGTGGTAATATTTACTGTCTGGAAATCTAAGTCCAAGCGCCGGGCGGCCGACGTCTACATTGGTAACCTGGCCCTGGCCGACCTGACCTTCGTGGTTACCCTGCCGCTGTGGGCCGTCTACACGGCTCTTGGCTACCACTGGCCCTTTGGCGTGGCGCTCTGCAAGATCAGCAGCTACGTGGTGCTGGTCAACATGTACGCCAGTGTCTTCTGCCTCACCTGCCTGAGTTTCGACCGCTACCTGGCCATCGTACACTCGCTGTCCAGCAGCCGGCTACGCTCCCGGGGTACCATGCTAGCCTCCCTAGGTGCCATCTGGCTGCTCTCGTGCCTCCTGGCCCTGCCCACGCTGCTCTTCCGTACCACCATCGAGGATCCCACCAGCAACCGCACCATCTGCGCCATGGACTTCAGCCTCGTGGCCCTGAACATGAAGCATGAGTCGCTGTGGATTGCAGGGCTCAGCCTCTCCTCCTCTGCCCTGGGCTTCCTCCTGCCCTTCCTGGCCATGACCGTCTTCTACTGCTTCATCGGCTGCACTGTCACCCGCCATTTCAACAACCTGCGCAAGGAGGACCAGAAGAAACGCCGCCTGCTGAAGATCATCACCACCCTTGTGGTGGTCTTCGCTATCTGCTGGACGCCCTTTCACGTGCTGAAGAGCATGGATGCCCTCACCTACCTGGAGATGGTGTCCAGCTCCTGTGGCTTCCTGCGCTTCCTGCTGCTGGCCCACCCATATGCCACCTGTCTGGCCTACGTAAACAGCTGTCTCAACCCCTTCCTCTACGCTTTCTTTGACCTGCGCTTCCGCTCCCAGTGCCTGTGCCTGCTCAACCTGAAGAAGGCCATGCATGGCCAGATGAGCTCGGTCTCCTCCACCCTCAGCGCCCAGACGCAGAAATCCGAGGTGCAATCGCTGGCCACCAAGGTGTGAGCAGGGTCCACCAGACGGCGCAGGTAAATCACAGGACTTTGGCCGACGACTCCTTCTTTATCATTTTTTCCCTGGAGATGAAAAAAGGCAAAGGTGGCCAAGCATTGGTGCGGAATGAATTGACTCTTTCTGAACTGGTTTCTCTTTCTGAACACTTTGCAAGTGTCGGCATATGTTTGTGTTTGTGTTTGTGTGTGTTTGTGTTTGTGTTTGTGTGTGTGTGTGTGTGTGAGTGCATCTCCCGCTGAGGTTCGCAGCCCAGGGAAGGTAACTTGCTGTACTGCAGCTGCTTGCCTGCCTTTGCGCTCGTCAGTACTCAGAAATGGCAAAATGAATCCTCTGCCTTGGCCTCAGCTGGCTGAGCCCATTGGCTGCTGGTGTCTTCCACACACCTTTATGACAGAGGCAAATTTCACTTTGACGTGTTTTTCCGTTCCATCAAATCCCCAGACTCTCTATGGGATCTGAGCCTGGGAAGGTGTGTGTGTGTGTGTGCGTGTGTGTG
>JAOVYW010000036.1:96470-123962 GCA_025775045.1 Hiodon tergisus
GGGCTGGTGGGGTATTACCAGCGGTTCATTCCTCACTTTGCAACCCTAGCAGGCCCCCTCCACAACCTGACGCGGAAAGCTCTCCCGGAACGAGTCACTTGGACCGAGGCCGCAGATGAAGCCTTCACCTTACTCCGTCGGGCCCTCTGTGCCGAGCCGGTCCTGGTAACCCCGGACTTCGGGGATCCATTCGTGGTACACACGGATGCCTCAGAAGTGGGTCTGGGGGCAGTCCTCTCCCAAGTCCGGAATGGGGAGGTGCACCCGGTCACGTTTATCAGTAGGACGTACCTACCACATGAGAGGGCCTGTTCCACTGTGGAGAAGGAGGCTCTGGCCATCAAATGGGCCCTGGAGAAGCTGAGGTACTACCTTCTGGGCAGGCGCTTCAGCTTGGTCATAGACCATGCTCCCCTCACTTGGATGGCCCGGGCCAAAGACACCAACGCCCGGGTGACACGGTGGTTCCTGGCCCTGCAGGATTTCGACTTCCGGGTGGAGCACCGCCCGGGCAAAGACCATGCGAATGCCGACACCCTCTCGAGGCGCGGCGCCTGCCTGTGGGGGAGTCCAGGGGGACCCCCGGCCTGCATCTGGGGGAGGGGGTGTGTGGCAACCCCGGGGCTTACGGACGGCAGAGGCGGCAGAAGCCGTTTATTCCCCAAGCACGGGGGCAGGTTCTTGAGGGGCGGTACGTTCGAAAGAACAAAAGCCGGCAGGCACCAGGGAAGAGAGGTGAGGACCTGGCGGAAGTAAACAATGCCGTTCGGGAACAAAGTTTGCTCTGTCTTGCAGCTCCAGCCAGAGGACGTACCCGAGTGAAGCCCCGAAGTCTTCCCCGACCGAGGATGACGAGACGCCGACCGTAGCGGTGACTAATTGTGCAGCCCCGAACTGGGAGGAAAATTTCAGTTGTGCTCTTTTTTTCCTTTTTCTGCCCCAAACTGGGAGGTTTCTTTTTGTTTCGTTTTATGGCACGAGGGTGCCGAATAAAAGAATCGCACACGAAAGACAAACGGTCCCGATTCTTTCTTGTAAGAATTCCCCTCGCTCTGCACGTGCGGCACTACTCACACGCCCCGTGGTTGCCACAAGATATATTTTTTATATTTAAATTGGAAAGTTTTCAAAATTTTCAGTTTATCAAAATATTATTTATTATTCCATATTTTAAAAAATGTGGGCAGGGCAGTTTAGTTGTATAATTTGTAATAAAAATAAATATATAAAATATAAAAATGTATAATACATGTCACAATAACTTAACTCGTATAATTGGAAAGAGCTTTTCTAAATAAGTATTTTAAAATTTATTTCTGATGTTTCCAAACTACAAGCACTTGAAACAAAATTGGTCATATTCTCCCAAATATGGACATTCTTCCCTAGGTGTCAAGGGGTTAAATCGAAAGAGATCATCAAATACAGCCGGCAACAGCATACACCATACAACGATCATCGACGAACAACTAGACATGTTTGAGAGTGAAAAACGTATGAAAGAAAACATCGAATGGAAAGAAGGAACAAAATGGACCATAATGGAAACGAGTGTTTCTCATTTATGTCTGAGAGTTGCTCGCTGTCTGTGTCTCTCTGCACGCTTTCGAATTAGTAACGGAGGCTTCAGTGACAGTGGCGTAGGAAAGTAGTTCGACACAAAAGAGTGCTTTAGGGTCAAAATTGCCTTGCTCTTGTGTGCATTAAATAGTGTTCCTGATATTATTGAAATGTTCAGTTGGATTTTGGAGAAGGAATGATAGTCAGTGGGGTCGGCCTGCCTGGCACATACAATACTTTACATTTGCATTTCCACTGGGGAAGTTCTTATGCAAATGGCTCAGAACATACCCTAAATAAGCGGCGGTATCCAATGGAGGTTCTGTATTTTGTTAAATTTAAATTTCTTAGATTTGACTTATTTGTGTTTTTTATTTGTGTTATAAATAATAATTTTTGATTTCTCATTAAAAATTCTGTGTTTCACATCATTGAACTGAAGAGTGCCCTTAAAATAAAAACAATGGTATGAAGCTATATAGTCTTAGCTTTGATACTACACTTTCTCCATATCCCATTACTCTAAAGTTCATTTAAAAAATGACCACTTTTTGAAGGGTTGACTTTTTAAAATAATTTTTACAGATGCATATTGTTAACAGGAAATCCAAATACTCTGACATGGAAAGTGGCTTGAAAGACCCACCTGGATTAGCTATCCTGGCATTTTTTGTTGAAATAAATATAAGTGATTGTGGGTAAGAGAAACTGGGTAACTTGAATTTATTTTAAAAACAGATTTCAGGACATTTTCTGCAGGTAGATAATGTTTATAATTAACCTTTTAATGCCATCTCCAGTTTAGTTCCTTCTGTTGTATACCAGGGTAAATAACACAGTGTTATTCTGCTACACTTTTCGGAGTGGTTTTTAAATCTTTTCTTATACAAACACAGATGACCCTGACTTACTGGTTAAGGGGTTTATTTTGTTTATTTGGTGTTTATATTTAGTCTGTATTTTGTATCAGATTTGTATTTTCAGTTTTTGAAATATAGTTCTCATCAGTGCTTTGTCTCTAGTTTTTTTTAACATGACAATTATATTTGTATGTTGAATTACTAATTATAATTTTCAAAAGAATACGGTCTGGTGGTTTGTGTACTTTTCTTATGTAAATACTCTGTAATGGTCAATCAGATCAAACTGTAATTCAGCTTTTATATGTAATAGTAATGAATTGGGGACGCCACATGACCATTTACTGTGCCTGGTCTCAAATAAGCGAGTGTCAACTATGCTAAAATAATTGTATTTTATCAAAATATCAGTTTGATTCTCTGTTTCACCGTTTCGCTTTCAGTAAGTGCCAGAACATATTTTATACCCGTTTTTTAAGAAAATTTCAACTTTATTGGTTGCTTTTATAGGAGTTATTAAAATAGAGTATCGCAGAGGTATTTAATCATGATTTTATATTATGTATATTCATTAACAAACAGAGCAAGCAACGGAGTATGCTTGGTTAGTGCCAGGAAATTGCACTGCAAATGAAGGGTGGAAAAGAATAAACAGACGTTATTTCTGGACATGAAACTGATTTATTAAAGCATATGCATTACCAGCTGTTTATTGATCTTGAAGAATTTCATTGGTAACAGCAATGACAAATTTCACACAATTAAATTTTAGTTTTTATTTCAGTATTTTAACTTATTTGGTCTGATTCAATCTGTCACAAATAATTCAGTCAGAGGCCTGGACCAAATCAAAACTTCAACACACCCGCAAATAGCAAATTCCAAATCCCGTATTAATGGCGGGTTCCCTCTGAGGCAGATTAAATATTTAAAAACTTTTGCCATCAGTCTTTTTTGTAATAACAAATTTGCAGTTCATGCAAGCAGAAATTTCAAAAATATTTTGGGTACTTATTTGAGTATTTCTCTGGTCTGACAATGGCTCAACAAATTTAACATTGCAGTTTTTGTAAAGATTAAACCTGGCAAGTAACCTGCTGGATGTAATCATTGGCTTGCTTTAAAAACATGTTACATTATAAACCATACAGTGGTCCTACAGTATCTTATATGACTCTATCTATCCAGACAAATAGACACCCTTGTCATGCAGCCTCATGTCTGCACTAGGCAGTATACAGTATTAGTGGTATACAGTGGGGAAAGTAGTACACAACCAGTAGCCACTATGCATTAAGTGATCAACCTTTTCATGCAAATATTTTAATCACATTCAGTCATATCAATCTATGTACTAGTCACCTGGCACAACCAACAATATATCCCATGTAAAGACATACAAAGTCTGTAGCATTTTGTTAGAATTTGAGATCACAAGGTAGCATATGATAAATGCTTTAAAGTATTGATATTATGGATACTCCTCAAAATTGCTAGCATCTATCAATTATATAGTTTAACTTACAGAAATAATGCATCGATTGGCTGATCATAAACTGCAGGATCAACTGTTTTCAGGCTGAGCCCAACCTACAATATCAGGATTTGCCACAGCATCACGTCCTTGTTTACCTAGAGCTGCCCATTATGGTGGGCATCCTGTAAAGTCAAGTCTGTGGTGTTAGCCATAGAGCTCTTAGGGGCTTCTCTCGCTCTCCTCTTCCCTTGAACGTTCCGATGGAAGTGAACTCAATCCCCTTTGCGCTACTGCATGACTCTGCCCTTGAGCAGGTTCTTGCTGTGATGCAGAGGTGGGCAGGCTGGGAGCTCACCCCCTGCCACACTGCTTCGCTTGGTGTTCGGGTTAGAACCGACCTGGAATTCGGGGCTCTCTCTGTTGTCACCAGAGGAACCCAAGGTCTCCGATTTTGAGCGAGGCCCCATTGAGGCAGGGTGGGAAGGCTTGGGATTGAGAGTAGTCAAGGTCCTGTTGAGGATCCGGTTCTTCCTGGGGACAAGCGAGGGCACAGAAAGAGACTTCTGTCTCTCCTCCAGACTTCTGTTGGCTCTAGGCAGGGATGGCTGTTCAGAGGAGTTCATCCTCCGGAGTAGGTTAATTCGAGTGTCTGACCTTCGGCTGAATGCCTTGGACTCAAGGCCTTTGATAGCCTTGTCAGTATAAGTTTGCATCTCGGTTCGCAGCAGGGCCATATCCTCTTTAAACTCCCTCCTAAGGGCATCCAGACTGGCCAGCATCTCTTCTTTAGCATATCCTCCCTCTTCCATTGCTTCCCTGCCTGCAGTCGTCTCTAAGTTGTCGTTTGCACTATCTCCGTTGGTTTCACTCTGGCGCAGCACGCCGCCTGTGGACTTGTCCAGCTCGCCTCGAGCAACCCTCTGCACCACGTCCACGATGCCCTTCCCGTGAAAGTTTGTGCCCACCTGGCATTTGATTTGATTGCGCACCTGATTGAAGACGGATCTCGCCCTGGGGTGTCTGGATCCAGCTTTCAAAGCTCCGCCATCTGCCTCCTCAAGCTCAACAGCGAGACTGGCTGATATGTCAGGATCTACAGGGGATGGAGTGAGCTCATTTGTGCTCCCAGTGCTCCGTTTGTCACTGAAATCCCCATCTTTAATCTTCTCCTCTTGCTGGGGCTGCTTTCCTGTGGTGGTTTTTGGCTCCGTTTCGTTCATGTTTCAGCTCTCCCTGTTCTCTTGTGTTTTTTTTTAACACTCTGCTTCTCCACTTACTCTGCACAGGTCAAATGCAAGGAGGTTCCAGCCAAGTGAGTAAGTCTACCTTTATTCCTTGGAGTGTTTTACCTGGATTGCCAATCAGCTGCAGGGGCTTCATCAGCTGTGGGTGGCTCCCAGATGAGGAGAATATACACAAGATCTATCCTCCTGTGAGTTCTGTTACTCTAATTAGGACATATCAAGATGAGCGTGATTTGATTTGCTTTTGCCCTTTAGTTCATCGTCTTCTGGGAATGAGGAAAGTTATTATTATTGTTCTACTCTTATTTAAAGCAATTGTGTGGTTTAAACTGTTTGCACAGTTCACTATAACTAACGTGGTAAATTAATTAATCTTGAATTTATATTCCATAACTGTCAGTCATTCTGCAGTTTTTGCAGTATGCACTCATTACATACTTTATTTGTAAACATTAATTATTTAATATCCCCTCTATGTCTACCACTATATCTCAGTCATTAGGGATAAATATTTTGAACCAGTATGAAGGCAATTTTCCAGGGACATGTTTTCATCCAAAATATTATTCAGTTTCAACAGTGTGTTACTGAATCACACTCTAACATTGAACACTAACACTCGTCATTTTCCAGCCAAATGTGTATCTATCGTTACAATAGCAACCCTCTGGGTAACAGAGTGAAAAGCTAAACAAACCCCCCTTTGGGATCAGCTGCACAATTACAGGTTGACAGAGTAAGCTGAAGCTTATCTTCGCTCTTGGTTTATATATTTATATATTCCACCTGCTTCTTTTCAGGTGGCTGCAGAAGGAGGATCCTTATTATCGTCAAGTCAAGATGTAAAGTTTGTGATGCATGTTCAGGTTTTATGTTGTCTGAGTGCATTGTGTCAAGAGATTCAGCAAGTAAAACCTGGTCACAAGGGTCTTGTCTGTTGAAGTGGTGCAACAATGGCCAATGTGAATTCTGGGAAGTGGGGCTCCCATAGGTGCATATAAAGCTGTAAACATCAAGTTACCAACACTTCAATAACAGATGTGATTACTGGATCTTGAAGGACTGGAGCTGACCACTTACAGAATGTGTTCTAATGCAATGTCATGGAGACTGATGCCTGCCATGGAATATACGTTTTTCTATTGGGGGTGTGTGCACAGACAACAGAACTTCCCCCACTTCCCATCCTGCCTCCAGCAGCAGTGTTCAAGGTGTTGCTCGCTACTACACCTTTTTTTGGATTGCAGCTGTTAGAAATTATGATTGAATTGACTAAATAGAAGGCAGGATCTATATCAGCAGCTGATTTTGCAATCTCTTCATGGGGCCCAAAATTCTTAGTGGCACCCCAGTCATAGCCTGCTTTCTCTGGAGGCTTACCCCGTGCACAGCCACAGCCACAACACTTTTACAATACAATGGCTAAAACTAAAAACATTTGCTGCATGGTTTGAAGCCCATCAGAATTTTAGTGACTGTGCAAAGACAAGTAGCATACTCACGTGGGATAGTATATATAAACTTAATATCAAACCTGATATCAAATTAAGCCACTATATCATGTAAAAATAGGTGATACCGAGATTCAAAATTTTGATATCTTAAGATCCCAGGCGTTTTGGCTACAGCGAGAATCAAACCCAGGGTCTCCCTCACCACATTGCAGTCTCAATTGGCTTGGTTTCTTAGCGAGGTTTCAGGATCGCAACACTGCCCTCATCTCAGTAGTTAGTGTTCTCATCTTCCATTTCTTCACTCAAGGTGGCCTGACGCAGGTGCTTCCGACACCAATGTAGCAAAGGTTCAAATGATGACGTTGTTGTGCAAACGCCCATCTTTGTCCTCTTGTCTTAAACCCGCACACTTGCCCGAAACGCGAGCAGAACGAACCGACAGAGTAACCTCCCCTTCTGATGCCTATTTGCCAGAATATGATTATTTTAAATATTTGAAAATTAATGTTTATCAAAATTAAAAACCTTGATATCAGAACATTCAAATCAGAAAAAAGCTGCCATTTCTGCAGTATCTTAAAATCGGCTCTACAAGCTAGCAGTGCAGTAGATTTGCCTTGCCAAATCGTATGTGGAGTCAGGATTCGTAGCTAATAATTGAGATGCATTAGTACAAATTGCGGATTAAACATTGAAATATAGCTATGTATATTACAAGTACTCTGTGGTATTTCATTGTAATTAACTGAGATTGTGAACTCCCATGGTTGTATGCCTTTTAACAAAAAACTCAAATTTAACTCAAAAACTTAAATTAGAAAATAGAAATAACATTAGAAAATAGAAATATAAACCGAAATGGAAACCGGATATGATCTCCAAACTAAGGACTAAAATGGAAATGGTGTGGGTAATAGTACAAATAATAATAATATAAATTGCAGCCTTAACTGCATTAATCTGATCTATGCGAGAAAGTAACGCATTTCTAATTCAGTAATGTTAATCCCGGTATTTTTTTCTTTCTTTCTACCAATTTAATATACGAACAATATTTTAAAAGGTGGCAGGATATGAAAACGCATCCGTATAAGAAAAACTGAAAGAAATATGGTTAAACTTGTAATGCTGTTTGTGAGCGCATTTTTCAACTTTTATTCCAGAGACTGAGAAAGTAGTCATATTATTTAGCCTACCTTTATTTGACGGGATTTAAAAAAAAACACGTAGGATTACATATTTTAATGCAACTTTATTTACTGTTTATTATATATTCGGAAATATCCTTATATTGTAGCCCATTCGTTGAAAACACCAATGCATCTGTATTCAAACTAATTTCACTATACTACACAATAAATAAATAAAAATTTGCGTTTTTGGCCAGAATGTTCTTTCTATTGGCTTACAATAATTCCTCAAAGTACAGAGCCATATGTAACCAATTTTCAAATGCTCCAGTTTTTTTTAACCATTAGACCCATGAACCAATCGGAAACGTGGATTAGTGTAACTCCTCTTCCTACCGACTCAAACATGTGGAATTAGTCAATATAACAGGTTGAACAAACATGAATACTAAAAATAACATTAAAAAAATAAGATTAATATAAATTAAACAACATAATGAATCGTCTAGTGTTTAAAAACAAAAAATGTTTCTGAAACATATAAACAAATGCTGTCTGTAAAAGTTATGTAGTAAACATTAGGTTGTTGTGTGTTCATTTACTCGTTTTACGTTAAAATTATTCGTGTTTAAATCGCTTGGAATCACTTCACTGTACAAAAAACATTAAATTACAGTATAACAGCATCTCACACTCAGTCCCTCGAATACCGGTGGGCGTGGAATTCAGAAGTTTGTTCCAGTCGTTTATGACTTCGAGTTCATTGTACAAGCTGTCTCAACGTAGAAAGGAGCTTAAGTAAAAATGGTAAGAAAATATTTCCAAACTTAAAAATACATGTCTTTGTTTGTTTCCTTTGTAGTCGGTATCTTAAAATAAATGTATTTAATTACAAACAGGTTCCGCTCTAACCACTGGAATGTAATTGTACTGGTCGATATTTAAAATTAAATTTGTCTAATTTATTGAATGATTGCAACGGATTACAGTTTTTTTGTGCTGAATGTTGCCGCATTGTTCTTTTTTTTTAACGTAGACGACATACACTGACAAGGGTGAAAAGGTAAATTCGTTATTGATTACAATATTACTTAGATTATTATCAATAGCAACATTTAAACAATCTGATTAGGCATAATATCATTAATTGACGTAATTGCTCAACTTGTTTTCTCAACAGCACGAACAAGGCAGGTTTGTCTGTTTTGACCATATCACATTCTGGGTCGGCAATGCCAAACAGGTACGAGTTTTTTTTCCTCTAGTAAAAATCATTGGTGTATTCTTTCACGAAGCAGCTATTGGCTCTCCGAAGGGGCGGGAGAAACAAGACACTGACCACACCAACCTCTTTTTGATAATTGGATCCACATTGGAGAGCTAAATGTTTTCATCTGTAGGCAGCGAACGGGCTCACGTACTGGTACTGTCCAAGTGACACTCCAATATCCCGTAAATATGGATAAATGCGAAACCTTCACCCTGTTTTTCTTCACTCCTGGCACTGGTGGGCTGCATGCAGTGTGTGCAGGCCTTACACCTGAGCACTAAAGGACTTGATTACAGCACTTACCCATGTACATTCTTTTAGAAAAGCTCTTTATAAATAAGTTATTTATTAATTATAATTTTTTATTATTATCATTATTACTACCACTGTTGATTTAGACTGTTTGTATAGACAAACAACATCCTGATCCCAGATTTCCAAAGGTTGTTTTAGTTTGGGTTTTTACGAGAACAAAGTCTAGATGTGGGTATATCAGTATGTTTATTACTATAATTATATAGTAATTATATAAAAAATGTAAAACTCGGAAACATTAATGTGTCATTTGTCTATATTTAACTGACATGATTATACTGGAATATTCTTCTTGCTCTGCATGGTATATGCTATTGTGGCCGTGATAGTATTACACTGTGTAGTGTGAAGTTATTTTAACCATTAGATTCTGTTCAACAGGCATCCTCCTTCTACTGCAACAAACTGGGATTTGAACCTCTGGCATACCGGGGTCTGGAAACAGGAAGTCGTGAGGTGGTGTCCCATGTGGTAAAACAGGGCAAGGTAGGCTTCGTGGTTTGGTCTCATCTCATTGTTTATTGATGGGTAAAAGCTTTGCGGTCTACTGTAGTGTTTAAGAGATTATGGCAAATTACCATTTCTAACTGCTTGCTTTCCAAATCTGCGGATCTTTTATTCAGATTTTTTCCCCCTCAGATCATTTATGTCTTCTCATCTGCACTCAACCCAGGAAATAAAGGTAAGACTTACTCGTCTTGGCATTGACCTGGTTCTGAGGAAGTACGGTTTGTGTTGAGCTTTGAAGATTTCTGATCCTGATTGTCCCCGTATTTGCTACCCTTCCCTGCCACGGCATTGCAGAGATGGGAGAGCACTTGGTCAAGCATGGGGACGGGGCCAAGGACGTCGCCTTCACGGTGGAGGACTGTGACTTCCTGGTTCAGGTGCTGGCTGATGAGCAACCACCAGTGTGTGGATTTTCTGCCTGGTGTGGTGTTGACGGCCTGTCTCTTTTCACCCGCTCCCCCACAGAAAGCCAGGGAGCGCGGGGCCATCATTGTGCAGGAGCCCCGGGTGCTGGAAGACGAGCACGGCAGGGTGAAGATAGCGGTCCTCCAGACAGTACGTGAAGGTGTTTCGCTTTTTTCCCCCTGTTTTATTCAACTTTATTTTTATTTTTAAAAGTGTGGGTGTGGGGGGGACACATAAAAACTAAAATTACTAAAACTAACAAGAAACGACCGACCCAGACAGTTTCTGTGTTTTTTTTCTGTGCGACTTGTATAGCTGAGTTTTTTAGTTTAACTCCCAGCCCACCAATGCACAGCGAATATACAGCACACCATGTCTGGGACTGACAGGGAGAATGTCAAATTATAATACAAATTTTTATTACAGCTGTATTTTGGAAGTGGAGCAATACAACACCCACCTTGGCAATGGGTCACTGAAGTTTAAACCCCTCTCTATTTGATAAAGCAGCCAAGTGTGTAAAGTGGCCATCCTCATAGGCTTGTGAAGGATGAGAGACATTTTTTGTTCCACGTTGGTTTCTCTGCGATGCCTGCATGTGCAGGTGCCAAATTTTCCCAGTGCAGGTTCAGGCAGGCTTTTCTCTCACCCTGCAGTACGGGGACACCACACACACCATGGTGGAGAGGACAGGGTACAGCGGCCTGTTCCTGCCTGGGTTCCAAGCACCGCTGTTCGTAGACCCGCTGCTAGCGAAGCTGTGAGTACATATACCCATGGTGCAAAAAGCATTTCAGTAATGGGAGCAGATGTGCTTCAGACCAAATGTTGTTAGGGCTGTATGTTAAATAAGTATGTTTTATAGAGCTGTACAAAAAGTTGCAGGCCTCTTTTTTGACCAGCCATAAAGAAGATTGTAGAGTGAACAGTTTTACTGTCTCTGGTGCTGCAGGCCGAGTGGGAAACTGGACTTCATTGACCACGTGGTGGGGAACCAGCCTGACAACGAGATGGTCCCAACTGTAGATTGGTAATGTACTAGCTAGGCGTGCTCCAGAGCATGTCAGAATACACTGTGCTCATGGTCGCTACGTATGATGATGAGCAAGGTGGAACACGTTGACATTGATAGAAAAAGTAATGCCCTCCTCCAGATCCTCCTTTTCTGATGTCAGGATGGCTGTGCGTGGTTCACGCCTGGCATTACCCTAGTGGGGGGACTCCAGCTGGTTTTTAAGTGCCTCGCTTTAAAGCGTAGCACGACACAATCTCTAACTTACTCTGTCTAATGGGTGCAGAGCCAGAGCCATCAACTTGGGTTTCACTCTGGGACGTGGGTTTGTGGTGGAGGGAAAGGGGTCTTGCCCAAGGTTTTTTTTTTTTGGCACTGGCCAGGTTCAGCCATGACTTTGCAATTTTCTGCCTGCTTTTCAGGGGCTCCATGCATCTGGAGAGCATTAGTACTCAGTGCACAGAGCCTCTCTCTGTAGGCCTTGGGTCAGGAGTTAACCCAGGAGGAGGGACCAGCATATCTCCTCATGCCGACTGGGTGCCTGGCTGAAATTGGTGCTGGGATATAGTTTTTTTCCTTTCACAGGTACCAGAATAACCTGTTGTTCCACCGGTTTTGGTCAGTGGATGACAAGCAGCTGCAGACAGAGTTCAGCGCGCTGCGCTCTATTGTGGTGGCCAATCACGAGGAGACGGTGAAGATGCCCATCAACGAGCCTGCGATAGGAAAACGCAAGTCCCAGATCCAGGCAGGTCACATGTTGCCTTGGAAACTCCCCCCAATAGTCCTAATACAGCCTTTCTTTTCCATCATGTCACACTGGCGCTTGTCTCTCTCTGCAGGAGTATGTGGAGTACTATGGTGGCCCGGGTGTCCAGCACATTGCCATGAACACATCCAACATTATTACAGCTGTGAGTGAGTGTGTGTGTGAGTGAGTGTCTATGTGTATGCACCATGCACTCCCTGCCTAGGGGTAGAGAGCCTCAAAAGGATTGGGGCTATAGAATTACTGGAATGGTTCCACTCGGGGAATCACTGGTTCAGTGCGTAGAATGTGGCATACTGTCAAATCAGAATCTTTACCTTTATGTCAAATGTAAGTCTATGTTCACAAATCGTTGCAGCTGTGATTTTACAGCATTTTGGTGGTATGCCATTTGTATCTCAGTTCTTTATGCCATAAAAAAAAAAGCTAGACCTTTCTACAAATCTTATAATTTGGTGGAAATGGAATAGGCTTTCAGTGCAGAGGGGTTGCCAAGCAACAGTCCCATTCCATTTCACTCTCTGCCTGGGGTAGTGGTTAAAGTAGCTGTAATCACAGGGGTAGCTAGTTATAACAAACACACTGAATGATACAATTTGTGTCTTTCCTATTAGAGAACTATTTTTTGTAAACATTTTTTCTTTCAAACAAAGAATTTGTACTGACAGCAGTAACATATCTTTAAGAATACTGATTCTTTTCAGATTCGAAACCTGAAGGAGAGGGGAATGGAGTTCATGTCTGTCCCCGACACCTACTACCAGCAACTAAGAGAGAATCTGAAACATTCTAAAGTGAAGATCACCGAGGACTTGGACATCCTAGAGGTCAGCTGGACCTTTGTTGAAATATGGATAAGACCATTTCATAAGTCTGTGTTCTTTTTTAGCAAGTTTATTATTGGGCACAGCAATATTTAGAAATGGTTTTTGACCCCATTTTTAAACCTCAATAAAACATAATGAAATTGAATTAAGATACTATTTACAGTGGCCTTTGTTCTCATTGGGAAAGGCTGGCTCCTCTTACTGAGGAACATTATTCTGAATGTGAGGAACATTGGGTAGATTAAATGAATGATCTTGCTGTTGTCCTTCAGGAGCTGAAAATTCTGGTTGATTATGACGACAATGGCTACCTGCTCCAGATCTTCACCAAGCCCGTGCAGGACCGCCCCACTGTCTTCCTGGAGGTGATTGAGAGACACAACCATCAGGTGAGATGAAGTGAAATACTAGGGAAAGCCTTTCGTTTACTCTGTCATGTGGCTATGTAGATGAAAACAGATGTCACTACCCACAGCAGACATCAGCAGACTGACCAGGCGGCAGTGGTGCCATGTGTAATTGGTTTGGGTGCTGTTACAGGGTTTTGGGGCCGGGAACTTCAAGTCTCTTTTCGAGGCCATTGAAGCTGACCAGAATGCAAGAGGAAACCTGACTGCTTTAACTCCTAATGGTGTGTCCGAGTCCCTCTAAACCCCACAGGCCAAGACTCCGTGTTTCTCCAGCCCACCCACTGTACCCACTATACCAGAAAGTGACACCTAGGTTTCATTTCGGTGTCCCAAAATTGGCTTTGTTAGGAATCACCTGTCTGGTTCTCTTCTAGGACTGCTATATTAAGTATTCTGGGTTGACACTACGGCATTCGTTAATACAATGTATTTCAGGCAAAACTTGCTTTACGAAATATGTATCATTTAAAATGGCCAACTACTTTCAAGTTAACGTGAATAATGAAGTATCACTTATTTACTTATAAAATGTTTAGCCCTACTTTGAACTAATTTAGGTTATGCCAATAGAAAAGAAAACTAAAGTTAAGTTGTGTAGACCCTATTGTAATAATATCTACAGTTGTAATTGTTGTTGTTGTAGTCCTCCCTAAAAACACACAGGACACACTTGAGGTGTAACAGTAGTGAAGTAATTCTGATTAATAGTGTTGTAGCCATTTACATTTCTTACTGTCTACTTGTACATTAGTGTTCAGGCCTACAATTTAATTCAGCGAATCTAATAGGGACACATGGGAATCACTCGTTTTCATGCTGAAACCATGAACCACTATACAACAAGTCCTTCACAAATTACGGGATCCCAATCTCTCAAGTCACGCACAAATCACACACTAATTTCTCTGTTAGGACAATGGAAACTACCTTGGGGTTAGGTTATCAGTTATCGGTACAATACTCCTCTGGCAGAGACGCTGCTTTATCAGTTCACTAATCTTCAGTTCCCAGTTTTTTACTACAATATATATAAAAAATTTTAAACTGAAAACCCTTTGGTAATGTTAAAAAGTACAGCCATTGCAGGCGTGACCTTACACAGAAGTGCAGAGCAACGTTTCAACAGAAGTTCACAGACAGACTGGGATGATGCAAAAGCCCCAGGCAGGCATTAAATCTGCCTCCATGTTGTTTTACAGTATAGTTGACCTGGGGTCAGTCATGTAGTTCTAAACAACGGTACTGGGAAACTGCAATGTTAAGGGAAAGCCATTCCCTAGTTAATACGAAAATATACCACTTCGTACAAGGCCTTGCAGTGTGAGATATGAAATTATGTTGCAGACTTGTCTTTTAAAGATGCATGAAGAAGAACTCATAAACCCCATAACTGAAATATTAGTTATTAGAAAAATAACTGAAAGATTATCAGTATCAGCTTGCAGGTGTTGGGTACTCCAATCTCTCATAAAAGCAAGCATTACATACTCTTTTCTTTAATTTTCATGGCTTCGGACGTTTTATGGTAGTTTTGTTACTTTACCTTGCATGCAGTAAAAATATTCAAAACCAGTTGTTCCTCGTGTGTGCACAGTACTTTATGTCTAGTCGTCTAAACAAAAGACACTATTCAAGACCGTTTAACAAAAGGTCAGCATGTTTATGGACTGCTTTATAAAAGTTACTATAATACAATGATACATAATCATGAAAACAGTATGTTGGGCAAGACAACACTCAAACTCAAAGACATTGAGCACATCGTCTATCAACACAAAACATTTCTATATGTGGAAATGAGAAAGAAAAAAAAAACCCTGTACATTTCAAAACTGGGGCCAAAGCCAAAATAACTCAATTTTAAAATACAAATGTCTCAGACATTATATTTGTTTTTATTGCAAACCATTCTGACATCCATACCCTTTAATTAATAGAGAACCTGACTTTTCTAAAATGCCTTTAGAGTAAAACAAGATGGTTAAAACAGGTCAGTTACAAAAAGATTAGTCTGGACTGCTTTTAGCGCTGGTATGGGATCATCTCTGAGAACACTCTGCTAGCCACTGGGATGTCCGCAGTGCTAATTAGGGAGGGGTATTGTGCGTTAGTGTACGTTTATAAACAATAAATACAATTTGAGCTTTCCGCAAATATATTTCAACACGTCAATCTTTTGTTTTACTAAACATTTTTGCTTGTTGTAATAAATAGACCATCGAAAAACCAGGCAAGCTCAACCAGTTTTCATAATTTCCTCAGAATAACGCTTGTTTTCTCTACACTGCTACTACGTGTACACGGTATTTACATAGACACAAAAAGGGAAAAGCTTGACACAAGCTGAACGCGTTGCTACCAGCTCTGTTTATGACCATACGCCTCTGAGCTGTACATCTGTAGCAAACCGCAGAGACCACAATATTCACAATCAACATCTATGTACAAATTACGGAAGAAAAGAAAGTTAGGCGTGGAGTTAAAAAAAGACGTTTCCACAAGAAACAATCTCTCCGAGGAAAAAGCTGATTCATGTCGTGGGCGAGGCGTGTCTTTGCTTCGCATAAACTCACTTTTATTTCACCTTTTCAGTGTTTCCTGAAAAGATCACAATTTTAAAAACTATTTTTATTTCTTAAAAAAAGAAAAAGAAAAAAACTCAAGGATTTTTCTTTATCCCCCATCCCACAGAGATAAAACTGCCTCATCAACAAATCAGCCTGTACAATATAAACACGGGTACCCGACACCCCATACCCTGTGCGAAAATTAATGTAGAAGGCATGACAAATAACTGGGACGTGGGTTTCGGGGGTGTGATTAATGGGCCAGGCCTTTAGTGAGCCGGGCACCAGCCCCTAGTGCATCCATGACCAAGAAAAGAACAACAAAACTAGTGTATGTGTAACTATTAATTACTGTTACATTGCATCGAATGAGATGCGAGAACATGCCAAGTAAAAAAAGAAAAGCACCATAGAAACAACGATAATTTAAAAAACAGGAAATAGGCTGAGAGGCTGGACTGTTGGTGAAGCCTTCCTGGGCTAGCTGTGGCGAAATTGGCGGGTGACTACATCTGTCAATCTCACTGTAAACGCTGGACCTCTCCACAATGCCGGGCCATCTCAGTTGTAGCACCAAAATAGGAAGACCTCAGCAGGTGGCACCGTGGTGTGCAGTTCCTAACAGTTTTTAAACAAACACCATAGAAACTGACCCAACAGCTTGGTAGGACAGTCAGAAGAAAGTGGCAAGGCAACCCGCAGCCACGTGGCTCCAGTCTACAGCGACACTTTTCTCGCCTCAAGAGGCACTCTTCCTCTCTGTGCCGGGGGGAAGGGTTTTGGCACCCAGGGCATGTTCCAGCGGAGCAGCCCGAGACACGCCATCTACAGCTACAGATTCAGGTGTCTGTCACTGGCAACACAACAAAACGCTCAGGCCAATCTGCAGCCACGTGGGACAGCTTCCTCTTGAAGAGAGGGGACTCGAACATAAACCAAAAACTAAATTGTCCGTGGACTCCGGGACGCGGGCCAGAAATACCTTATCCACGTAGATGGAGTAAAGTGCAAGTTCTTTGCTGAAAAAGACAAACCGCATTAGCTGCTAATCTGCCCTTTCAATGTCACCACCGGGGAAAATTTCGAGGCAACGTCTTGGATTGTAGCTAGTTCTCCAAGGACAACTTGTAAGGGTTTTTACATTGGAATAAACTATGATGACAGGTCCAACCCAATAAAGCCAGAATGAACACAAAAAAGTATATCCTCCTGGTAGGTTCCACTTCACTTCTGCCTTTTAACCAGCAGAGGACAGTAGATATCAATGCCAAAGTAAAACAGGCACCACTTGGTACATGGACTTAGTGCCATTGGAATAAAAGCATAGGACAGTCATATTATAATCGGTTTACAAGAACAGTAAAAAATAATAATAATAATGTTTTTATTAATATCCCTCCTTATTCAAAGCGGGAAGTTTATCTTTAATTGTATAGTACTTTAGAGCTTTTTATAACTAAACAATTAAAAAATAAATTACCAATGCACCAAACACTTAATGGGGAGAAAAAGGTTATTGTACGTATGGAGAACTATATTCGGTGGGTAATTGTGTGGTCACCATCAGCTACTCAAGGGTGCCAGACTGGGCAAGTGGACCAGATGCCTTTTACACAACTGCGCAGTCCTCACAACACCACCGCTCTGTATGCCCCAAATCGACAACAGCGCCACAGTGTCACCGCTGGCAACCAACGTGCAAAATCAAGTCTGAGGCTTTTCACATTACAACAACAAATCCGACAGCCGTAAACTGGCAGATAGCAGCATTCCCAAGAGGACGGTAAACCTACCAGGTGTGGGTTGTTGAGAGGGGAAGTGAATCGATTAAACGTAGACTGACTGGGGGCACTGGAGGTAGGGTAAGGTGAAGATCTAGAGTTGTTCGATTGCAAACGGGAGCAGCATCATATGCTTGTTTAGAGAACATTGCAAACTGTAGAGAACGTAAACAAAATAAAATGCAAACACCTGGCCATACGCCCTCACCGCTGCTCAGGATATGAGCACAAGTGCCATCTGCTGCAGGGGACTGCTCTAGCTGGTCGGCAGCTTCATCAGTCATCCCAAAACAGACCCCTTAAAGCATCCCCCTGCCACTTTCTCCGTTTCCGTTTTTTTGGCTTAGTGGAACCAGGGGTGGGGTCTGAAGAGCTTGGCCGGCGGGACGCAGAGCGCCTGTCGTCCCTAATTCAGGGTGCCCCGGCAGTTCTCCGCCCCGCACAGGCAGGGGATCTTCTCATCCTCGATGGGGAACTTGTAGTCATAGGTGATCTCCTCGTTGACGTTGATGGCCTGTCGGGAATAGATGACGATCTTCTTCTGAGACTCCACCGTGATGACTTTTGCATAGCAGTTGGGCTGAAAGGCAAAAAGAAGCACAAATAAACCCAGTGCCTGCCGACGTCCCACCGTCATCCCGCTTTAATGCTCCGGCCCCTCATCACTCACGTTGCAGCTGTGGTTGATGAAGCGGGCAAAGTTTCCGCACTTGGTGGCGTCGATGATGGTGTCGTGGTCCACCCGGAACATGTAGCTGCTCCCGATGCCCTCATCCTCGTACCGCTTCTCTCGCATATCTGCGATCACCTGGGGAGAAAGACCTACGTCTGAGCTACCCCCGCCACACCCCCCAGGCAACATTCAATGCCCCCACATGCAATCACTGACCACCTCACCTGTCTGATGTTCTGGCCCACGTACTCGATCACCATCTCGTCTGCGGCGATGGGCTCCAGGGCAAACAGGCCCCAATCGTGGATGTGGCTCTTGCAGAAGCGGATCTTCTTCTTACGGAACTGCAATGAAAACCACACGCGTGCTAGATGAGTGACCGTCTGCGAACAGGAATATCGAATGCGGTTATCACATTCAGGACAAGAGCAGTCACTGCATACAGGACGAATACAGTCACCACGTGCAGGACCCCTTGAGAAGATGCTTACATGGCTATTCAGGGAAAACCCCATTGATGGAAAAAGGTAAACCTGCATAGATACAATCATTCTCAACTACTAAATTACAAAGTCGCAACGAATTATGAGTCAGGCACAGTCAGATAAGCTGTGAAACAGGTTTTGTGCAGGTCTAACAGCTGCTAGCTCTTCCTTTCACCACTGAATGCGCACACAGGAGCAGCCTACCTTTAGCTGGTTGAACTTGAGGAGGTCGCTGTCACAGCTGAAGGAAGAGAGCAGGCGCCGCTGCTCGGACCGGCGCTCGGACCCGGCCCGGGTGGAGATATGAGGCTGGGCTGGAATGCTCATACCCTGCAAAGCAAAGCACCAAAGACACGGCTGTGTACACAGGCACAGACACACCCATATCTACATCCTTATCCCTGAACGTGCATGAAAGATTCCTGAATATGCATGTCTGTATGTAGAGTAAAGGTTTATCCGTGTGCATACCAACGCACGAGCAGAACCTAGTTCAGGTGACTGACCTGGGTGTCCACAGGGGTCTCGTCCATCACCGGCCGCGTGCTGTTGAGGTATTTCAGTTTGTCCTTCTTGTCAATCTTGTAGTAACCTTCGCTGCGGGCGCATCCGGTCATGTGATCCCGCATCCCATCATCCCGCTTCTTCCTTTTCACGGTGGGGTTGCTGGTAGGTGCCGGGGAGTCAAGGTCATATGGGAGTTTGGGCTGACAGTCCCATAGGGGCAATGCGTGAGTCGGGAAATTACACTCAAGAGTGATAAATAAGCTCATCTGCTAGCGGTGCAGTAGTTAAAGCTTGCCGGTCCCACCCCCACTGGTGTATTCTTGATAAAATTACTTAACCTGAATTGCTTCAGTAAACTTTCAGTCGTACGAGAGAATTAATACAGAAATTTTAAGTCGCAAGTTTGGGTAAAAGTGTCTGCTAATAAACTAATTTGTTCATATTTAACATAATTTCCCCTTTAATGTCTTAATGGAACAAATCAAACCGGACAGCCTTTATCTTTTTCTGACATCGTATTTCAAAGGTAGCTAACCCTGGCCCTACAGATAATCATTTGTTCTGACCCAGTAAGAACCACTAATTAGGTAACTGAAAAAGTTAAAATAATTACTTAAGGCAAACGCCTGTGTACTTCAGTTGTTGGCGACTACAAGAATGGAAACCTTCAACACTGATACAATTAAAGATGACCATGGGTAGCTCACGTAGTGACCCAACAGTAAAGAGGATATGAGGGTGGTGGACCCAGAGGGTGTCGTTCAACCAGTCATTGCCGTTGTCCTGCTGCAGCATTTTGTCGTAGGTGATCTGCAAGAACCGGACGTCCTCCTCATCGATGCCCTCGTTCCAGATGTCGTAGAGAATGGTCATCTCCTCGAAGTCGGAGCGTGGCGGGAAGCAGGGCTGGGGCGGGGAGGGTACTGTGGAGTGCATGGCCAGAAGCAGCTCCTCCTGCCGCCGCCGGACCCTGCGCTGGGGCTTGAGTTCCAGAGGTTCCTCTCCTGGTTGCCTGGCCTCTGGCTGTAGGTTCTCCAGCTCCTGCAGAGGCAACTTGGCCTGGGCCTCGGGCTCAGACCACGCTTCCCGGAAGTCCAGTGTCACCGCGACAGGTTCCGCCACGCAGCCGGACAGGGACGTGGCCTCCGGCACTGTCGCGTCAGCTAACAGATCTCTGACTGGTAAGTCAGGAGGCAGGGAGGGCGGCGCCCTCAGAGGCTCAGCCTCTTGGGGCGGCACTGATACCGTAGCCTTTTTTAACTTGGGCCGCCCTGGTTTCCTTTTGGGCGGGGTGACGTCCGGGGGCGTGGGGGGCTCTACGGGTGGGACAACGGGCAAGTCAGGTGGGACGCTGATGGGACTGGAGGCAGACGGAGTCAGAGTGGGACATGGGTCAGACAGGGGACCCAGGGAGGAGTCGCTGGGGGGCGGCTCCTTGAACAGCACCCGCTCCTCCAGGCTCTCGGAAGAGGCCTTCCTGTGGATGGGGATGCTGTAGGCAGTGGCAGCGGAGGCAGGGTCAGGGAAGGTGGCAGGAAAGGTGGATGTGAAGGAGAAGTCCCTGCCAGGAGTGCGTGGGACACCGGCGCTGACCCCGGGCGAGTGGGAGGGGTATGAAAATGGACTGCCGGGGATGTGGGGCGAAATCAGGCTCAGGCTGTTCCCTGTGAGGGGGGCGTCGCCGCTGGGGGTAGCGGGGATCGTCTCTGTGCTCTGGGATTTTCCCAGACACCGGGCCACCTTGGCCATCAAGTCCCGCCCAGGAGTCCGGGGCAGGTCCTCATCAACCAGGAGCTTGGCACCCAGGGGGATCTCAGGCATGAGTCCCTGAGGCAGTAGCACAGACACAGCCTCACCAAGAGGGCTGGAGGGGTTGGGGGGAAGGGGCCTAGAGGACGGGGGGAGGAGCTTATCCATCGGCACCTCCACCTCTAGGAGGGCAGCCGACTCCCGGCCCGGGGTGCGAGGCAGCTCCTCCTCCTCCACAGTGGGGGACGAGAACTTTCTCTTTAGCCGCACGTCCAAGTCACCATCACCCAATGAGCCTGATGGGGTCGGGGGCCTCAGGGTTCCAAAATCCTCCAGGATTTCCAGCTTCACTTCCGGGATGTCCACCTCCATCTCTGGCTCAATCTCCGGCTCCAGCTCCTCTGCTGATACAGCAACACAAAGAAAATAACTCCAATTGGGATAGTTCATATTGTCTCTCTTTAAATTCAACACCTTTCCCCCCTGCTGTTCCTCAATAGTACTAGCAAATTTTAAATTTATTATAGACCCAGCAACTTACTGAGACTTTCAGACTGCCAAACCGTCCCATGCCCAACTTTAGAGATTCATGATTCAAAACATATAACATTAAATCTATAGCTCCATTTAGGGCGTTCAACTCTACTTAACTTCCTACTCAGATGTACATCCTACATTTGCCACTAGAGCAGTAGCAGGTGCCAATGATTTGTGTCCATTTTTTAGAAATGCTGAAGAATAGACGGCACAAATAGTATATTATATTTTGGACTAGAATAGACTGTACCCAGATATTTTCTGTAGCTAGTAAGCTTATTATTGTATTAGTGTTTTTAGGAACGGATTTCAATAACAGATTTACAAACATGCAGTTTAAAGACTCTCTTCTACTATTTCAATTAACTTTAAATTAAATTTAAATGACGTGTAAAATAGTGAAACATCATTTGAATAAATCGATTTAAAGGAAAACTAGGGATGCCTGAACCTGCCAATTGTTCTTAAACTGTTTTATGAAGATATACAACTTGTGCTGTGTTTACAAATAAATGATGCAGAATATAATAACCTGGCACTCCCTTGGGCGAGGGCGGGCGGAGGTCAAGCATCTGTTCACCAGGCAGGACGTGGGCGACAGGGTCCTCCAGGCTGGTTCGGAGGGAGTTCACAGCCTCTTCTCCCTCCAGGAAGGCTCTGTGCTGGAGCTCATCCTCGGGCTCCTCCCTCAACTCTGTGTCCCCCAGGACCTGCTCTGACACAGCTGACACCGCCAGCAGGGCCAGCTCCAGCTCCTCATCAGGAGGTGGCACTGGAGCTGTGGGAGTGGCTGGACCTGTGGGAGTGGCCGGGCCGGTGGGAGTGGCCGGGCCAGTGGGAGTGGCCGGGCCAGTGGGAGTGGTCGGGGCTGTGGGAGTGGCTGGAAGCTTAACCTCCGCCCCCTCCTCATCTGACGAGGAAGCCCGTAGGTGCTCCTGTCCCTCATCTTCCTCAAAATCATCTTCCTCTTCTGCCCCCTCCTCATCTTCCACACCCACCTCATCTTCCACACCCACCTCCTCCTCATCAGAACTGGAGTCATATTCAGAGGAGTCTTCGCTCTCACCAGAGGAGTCAGTGTCGGCCTTCGATGAGACTGAAACGCCAGCTTCTAGAAGGACAAGACGTAAAAATAAGACAAATGTCAGAGGAAATGGCATGGAGTAGTTTGTCGAGGGATTGCTCACCGTGGGTGAGAATATACAGAAAAACAGCGTAATTCAAGCAAGCTTCCTTTCTAGTCCTTCATTTTCAACACGTGTTTGTACCAAGATGTTTTTTTAAATAATCACCTTCATCTGAAGACTCTTCCCTCTCACTGGAGTCAGAGCTGACTTCATCATCAGCATCCTCCTCCTCCACCTCTTCGTCTTCATCATCATCATCCTCGTCATCATCCTAAAAAGACCCGGCGTAAACCAGGTTGCACTTGGATTCGTATATTGTGCTTACTTTTCTTGAAACACAAGTGGGGTCAAGGCCTAAAACCACTAACGTACCTTGTGTGAGGACAGTTTCTCAGAGGCTTCCGTTTCCTCCAGCTCCTCCTCTACTTCGGACAAAGACTCCTCCTCCTTCCCAGAGGTCTCCTCTTCCTCTCCACCCTCACTGTCTAGCTCTGGAGGTCTCGAGTGCCTTCGCCTCAAAGTGGCAACGTCCCCGTCCTTTTTGGCCCCATCCAAGGGGAGGTCCTCCAAATCCCTGTCCCGTTCAGACTCTGAGAGCATGCAGAAGCACAGGGTAAACTTGAGTTGACGAGTGACCATAAACCCATCATGGTCAATAAAACCAAAGCCCCACCTCACCCCGTTTTGGTTACTGCAAACAGTCAAGAAGTCATCACTCAAGCAGTCAAAAAGCAGAAACTTTACCTAAATAAGTTTACAACACTTAAAAGCTACCTGCATTCTCCTATAGTAATGATGGTGGAATCATTATTTATTATTGCCTGCTTTTACCTCAAGGTAACCACTAAAAAGTAAATTAGTTTTTTGACATTATTGGTACTACTGTCTCCTGCAAAGTACTTCAGGTGAGAATTTCTGACTACAGAGCCACACTCTTTAAAAAGGGTTTGAAGGATTTGAAAGGTTCATGCTGGTGGCTCTGCTCGGACCTTCATCCTCCAGCTCGTCGTCGACTGGTGTGGAGGGGCGCACTCTTTTAGGATCCCCCGTGGAGGCTGGGTCGGGCGGTTCCTTCCTCTTCACCTGTGAACGGACACATACCAAACCAGTGAGGAGCCACTCACCCTCACCAGACAAACGCACAGAGGAGCCGCTCACACTCTCACCTTCAATTTAAATAACTGTAGAGAAAATTACAATTACAAACCTCAGGGCAATCTGGTTGAGGGGATTACATATCACACACTTTTACACAGTAAAAGCTACAAGGATGACAGCATTGAACCAAATTACTGTTGGAGGGTCAACATAAAAGTGAAGATGAATTGATTAATGAATTGGTCCAAATGTTCACCCTTTATCTTAAAATTTTGTGTTTTGAAGGACAAAGTAGCATTGCTAAAGCCAGGTCTGACCGCATGCCTGAATGCAGTAACTTTGAGTAGAGAGCCCTCCAGACATCAGCCAAGACTGCGACACTTTCATCCTTGAATCTGCACAATCCTGCAGAGTTTACGGGCACTTCAAATCCAATCAGCACAAACCACACGGAGTAATCCCCACTCATTGGACCCAATTGTATGAATGAGGGCCCAAGAATAAGCAAACAGCATACAGTAAGACTAAAGAACAAACCACAGCTGTGTCTTTGCGTGTGGTGCCGCAGGGGTAGGTACCTTGAAGGAGGGCAACCGGATGGCCCCACGCAGGCCCATGCCCATGCCCAGGCCCATGCCCTCATATCCCAGCACCTCCCCCTTGTTCCAGTTCTCCAGCAGGCTGGAGGCCACAGGCTCCCGGGGCTTTGCTTTCTCCTTGTCCTCTTCCTTGGCCTCTCCAGACTTCACGGGGGTGAGGGACGCCTGCGTGGGTTTGTCAGAGCAAAATCACTGTTCAGGTCCCATGACATTACACAGAGTTACAGCAATGCAGAAACAAGAACTAAAAACAACACAAGGATCCCACCACAAGCCACTCTTCAGATAATGTCTTTACAAATGACAGCACCAAAAACTTAAATGCAACGGAACGTTAACAAGGGCTTCTCTGTCCATGTGACTGTATAGCAATCACAGAGACTAATAAAAACCAAATTCCCTTCAACTGTCAAACCAGATCTATCATTATTGCATGGCCTACCTGCCATGTATGAAATTTGATAGAGTGGCCTTAAATGAGAAAATGTACTTTACCCTGCTGCGTACAAGCAACCTCAACAATGTTGTTATCCTTTAGTTACTGTGAAGGCACCTGGTGTTTCTTCTTCTTGTTCTATATGTGTCTGTGTACAAGCCACTATTTCCAAAGCTTTCCTGCAGAGCACCACTCAGCATTAACCACCCGAGGAATTTAGTTTCAGGACACTCGCCTTGGCTGTACGCTCCTTCTTGTCCCACCACTCGTCGAAGGCGCGGAAGGCCACCACCTCCACCATTTTACGGTTGAGGTCCCTCTTCATGATGGCCTTCAGCTCCTTGACGATGACCGTCAGCACACCATCCACCGTGGCTTTGTGGGGGTCCTCCTTTTTCAGCTCGTAGCCGGGTGGGGGAACCGAGGGGTTGAACTTGGGGAGGGCGGGCAGTGGCCAGGGCTGCCCGTGCCCCATGCCGGTTGACGGCCTGGTCCCCACAGAGAAGGGCTGGTACGGACTCCCGAACTGCATAGCCCCGCCCCGCCCCCCACCCATGAAGGGGGGGTAGGGGTACGCCTGCTGGCCCTGCATCATGCGGCTCAGCATCTGTGTCTGCATTTGGAAAGACATCTGCATGCTGCCCCACTGCGGCAGGCAGCTTACCAGGTCCATGGGTACCATAGGCATCATGTTGGGGGGGTAAGGATGCTTGGGGGGCAGGAGGGGGGGTGGCGGGACGGGAAGCGGTGGGGGTGGCCCAGGCACAGCGGGATGCAGGGGAGGGGGCGGCAATGGGAAGCCGCCCTGGGGAGGAGGCAGAGGGGGGAAACCCGGCGGGGGGATGGGAATGGCGGACACTGAGGTGTTGACCACAATGCCCTTGGCACAGTCGCCGCTGGCGATGGGCGTGTCGGGCATCTCGTCGTCCGAGATCTCCATGTCCTCTCCGGAGGACGGCTGGGCCTGCGAAGAGGCGAGCAGCTGTCACATTCTGCCCCTAAAATCACCCAGTGCTCATCTCCATTCAGCCTCAACATCAGGGCTTCTGCACACTCAGCACCACAGTTTTTTTTTTTTTTTTTTTATCCCATGAGAATTTAAATCACACATCTCCAGAAATTATTAAGGAACCTGACTTTTACACCTCAGTTTTAGCGCAGTTTGGCAGTTACCCACATTGGTCTCTTTACATTATTAACACTATAATAATGCACATTATTAAAGAGGCACAACATCCAGAATGTATGTTTGCGCACGCTGCCCTACGTCAGTCATTCAATTATTCTTAGTGACTGGCCAATTCTACCTTTGTTTAAATTAATGATCGACTGCAGTCAAACACAATCATTTTACAGTTTGTTTAATAGATTCTGGTTGTAATGCATGTCCCAAAGCTGACCTCTTATGCTTGTAAAGATGTTACCAAAAAGGGCTTAAAAGCAAATCTCACTGAAAAGCAGTGATACATTTAAATACAATTCAGTCAACTGACCCCACAACCATATCTAAAATCTACCAGGGGTTTAAGGCTGAAGGCCTGCAGAAAACCTACAACAGAAGAAGGGAGTGGAGACACATATAAACATGTTTCTGTAAACATTTCTGTTACATTTTATGGAGCTGAAGTGCTTCAATAGCAAAGTACATACAATAGAAATAGTGTTAAAAGGGTATCGTAAAAATCCTTAGCTGTAATTAAGCTGTTATACTTCAATGCAACAAATTCATTACAGAATTCAATTTGCAGCCATTTAAAATCAGCCAAGAGAGCAGCTCTATTAAAAAGCGAGTTTTAAGACATTTAAAGAGGGCCGCATCACTGTGTTAAACCTAGCTGTAGAAAGATCATGCTAACGCCTCATATAGCATGTATGAGGTATTCTGCAAATCAGTGGCATGCCAGCAAACTAAAGAACTAATTAACTCAGTCCAGTACGTTATCATTTTAAAAGCACACTTTAATTTCAAGGTATGCCAAATTAATATACTTTACAGCTCAATATTTTCTACTTCTTGCTGAACTGAAGGTATCTTGCACCCAACAAAAAAAGGAAGACTTACTGAGCCAAAGGCCACCATTATAACTCATACTATACATCACACTATGCCTGAAATGAATCCCAGCCTTAATTAGTTTCAGTTCATTCACAGTTCAGTGCACTGCCCTTCACTTATAGCTGAGCTTTGGCCGTACCCTGAGTACTTCAAGCGACTGACCCCCACCGACCCACCAGCTCCCAGAGAACTCCCTCTTCTCCACCTAAAAATCAAACAGTCAAGTGGGAATCAGTAACAGAGCTCCCCCATTATGAAGTGGATGGACAGTGCGCCCGAGGTGACTTTTAAGAGCTTTTGATCTTTAAGAGTCTTTCACCAGCCTGGGCTTGCAAATGGAACACGACATTTAGTGACCTGCATGGAGATCAGATTTTTAGGATGCGTCCTGGGACTTCCTGGGAGCCCGCAGGCGTACAGTACAACTGAGTGGGACGCTACTCCCTGGCAAGTGGTTATTCAGTGAAATTCAGCTGAGTGTATACATGGTTATTCAGTGACAGTTCAGTTGAGTGTATACACGGTTATTCAGTGACATTCAGCTGAGTGTATAAAGAGTTATTCAGTGAAATTCAGCTGAGTGTATACATGGTTATTCAGTGACAGTTCAGTTGAGTGTATACACGGTTATTCA
>JAOVYW010000036.1:124062-140437 GCA_025775045.1 Hiodon tergisus
GTGACATTCAGCTGAGTGTATAAAGAGTTATTCAGTGAAATTCAGCTGAGTGTATACATGGTTATTCAGTGACGTTCAGCTGAGTGTATACACAGTTACTCAGTGACGTTCACCTGAGTGTGTAAAGAGTTATTCAGTGACGTTCAGCTGAGTGTATACATGGTTATTCAGTGACGTTCAGCTGTGTGTATACACGGTTATTCAGTGACGTTCAGCTGAGTGTATACACCGTTATTCAGTGACAGTTCATCTGAGTGTATAAAGAGTTATTCAGTGACGTTCAGCTGAGTGTATACGCGGTTATTTAGTGACAGTTCAGCTGAGTGTATAAAGAGTTATTCAGTGACGTTCAGCTGAGTGTATACGCGGTTATTCAGTGACAGTTCAGCTGAGTGTATAAAGAGTTATTCAGTGACGTTCAGCTGAGTGTATACGCGGTTATTAAGTGACAGTTCAGTTGAGACGGTTTATTTAAGAATCAAGCTACAAGGCAAATAGGGGAAGGCTGCCTGAGCCATAAGCCATGTATCAGTACATTAGCACCTGTGTGAAGTGACAAACAGGCAATCACAGGACAGGATCCCCTCTCTGAACTCATGGCTGCTTTGTGGCCATCCAGCAAATATATAAAAGAAACACTAGCTTTGCTAAACAAGGTCAAACCAACCCATAAAATTAGCAAGGCCTTCAGTATTAACCCACAGACAACAGATGCCAATCCCCTTTCACAGGACCACTAGGGGAAGAGCAGGAGAAAGACAGTTGTAGGAAGCCCTTACTGTCAGTTAATCTGTCTTTGTTTTGAGTCCTTACTGTTGCTATTGCTGTTGGATGTCACCTACTGCAGCTTCAGGGGCACTGTAATATGCCATGCCAATGGAGCACCCTGGAAAGTGTCATATCTAATTGAGAGCGAGATTAGGAGCGTGGTGGTAGGGGCGACAGCTGGTGTCTTCCCTCCCCATTCAGTGTTAGTGAGTGGAGAGGGGGTTTCCCTTTTATCAGCAGACAGGATGAGTCAGCCTGATCCACCATGCCCCTCTCCTCAGCACTTTTTCTGGCTTCACTTCCACACTGTCTGCCCCCTATTTATCAGCCTTTATCCCTTTCTCAAAAACTCTATTCAACATGCTTTGCTGGCATGAAATACATGGTGTAAATATTGCCAAAATAGGGTATATGTCAAAACCCGAACTTACTGAGAAAAATATGTTATGGAAGGACAAAATAAAGAATGAACTGACTACAGGACTGCACAGACACACACACACTCACACTCGCAGACCACCAGAGACACCCCAGCTGATGAACTGTGACGCCCGGCACCCCTCGAAGAGCAGAAAAGCCAGGAATTCCAAAATGGGGTGGGGCCATGTGTGACATCACTAAGGCCTGTCAGTCCAGAGCGGACCCCAAGAACGCCACAAGAGTACATCCTTGTTCCCTGGCAACCAGAAACCAATGGCCAGCCCTTTCCCCGTTGCGTTCAAAAATAATTTTCATTATTGTTTTTATCCATTTTTTATGGTCAAATGCTATTGTGGCATGAGTAATTAGTGGAGGTGCTGATATTTTTGATATATTGGTATTGGATTTTAGTACAGTTTCATATTTAGCAAATGTGTTTTTGATCTGCTTGGATCCTGAACAGGGAGATGGTGTAACACCACAAGCTTTCAATCATAGTAGCTAATTTCCAAAACTGACACCATCTATGCCATCTTTAAAAGGAAAAAAAAAAAGTCATGGTTAACGTAGTATTTAAACTTTTTTTTGTTGCTTGATATCATTAGCACCGTATTTAACACACCCATACTGCTAAACAGCAATAATGTTAAATAATTACTCAATAACTTAATCATAAACCGCCATATCATACAAAGTGTAACAGATTCAATCTTCTCGTCATTGGAATAGATAATGGTAAACCACAAACCATTTCCAGTTAGTTAATGACTAAAAATGACAGAAAGGAGTGAAAAAGGCAATACAGCATTATAATGTGCGATTGCATTCGCAACAAACTGTGTGAACGGCAGACTCCAGAGCAGACACAAAGATCAAAGGAAACGGATGCAGTTTGTTCTGAAAGAGAAATAGGAAGTTCTCAAAAACGAAAGCTGGGGGCACTTTCGCTGCATGGCCCAACCGCAAAGCAGACAAATCACTCTCAACCCTGCTATTTACCACTTTCACTCTGAGCATATCCAGTCAGGCAAAAACCTCCATTAACCCCTCCCAGAATTCATTTCTGCCCAGAGACCCAAACAGACGTAGACTGGACTGGACCACAACAAACAAAAGAGTATGATTACGCATTAATAGGCACTGATTAACACACCATAGCCTCTCTCTATACACAATGGCAACTAAATTTGACCAAATTTGAAGATGGGTGTTTGGACATTTGCTAGGCAATATACTGCAGTGTCTTGTCTTATGCAATAAAGGCGTGGCCCAAATCAACAACCCACCAGGGTATTAGAGTGTCTTGGAGTCTGCCATGCAAGAGCACCATTACAGATTACCACTCGTCTACTAGTGCAGTTAGCACAACCAAATGCCATGCAACATTTTTTACGAATAGAAAGTCCACTTGCACCTGGGGGCAAAATTCACTGTCAACTGAAGGAGAATACCCCACCACTGACTGATCCCGAGCAGCCTTTTAACAGTGTGAGGCTGACTGTTTTTAAACCACAGCTGCAGGTAACGCACCTGGGGTAACGCTAAAAGAATCTGCAGAGAGTGGATCTCCGTTCAGAACACAAAACTGTTTCATACTTTGGCGCAACAGAAATTTTGTACCTGCCAAGTTACTGTTTTGCCTGTTCGTTTTATAATGGAGATTTTATGCAGTCACAGAGAACATGTGCTGGATTTTTTTTATTTTGTCGCTTGCCTTTCAGTTCTATTTTGTCCTGCAGTTTCCGTCCTCTGATGTACTGCTAGCTTGCTAGCTCGCCTGAACAAGGGTGTCAGCCAAATGAAGACAATGCACAGCAACGGATTCAAAAGCTTTTTGCAAATTCAATTTGACTGCTAAATATAGTGAAGCCATCTCACTGAGAAGTGCATCTTTGTTCAATGGTAACCAGAAGCAGAAAACATTCATTACGCCAGTAAAAATGGTTAGATTGTTGTAACTTCATGTGACTTTAAGTTGCACCTACTGAATCTTGGCCATTGTTTTCTTGAGATAAGTGGACAACTCTTTCTTCCTGAATAAAGATTTTTGCTTTTGTTCACGAAACACTTGGGATAGATTTAGGGTATTACTATATACTGCCACCTAAACAATACTGCAGTGAAGTGGCAGCTGGACCATGAATGGCATAGTCTGTAAATGCAATTACAGTTTTTACAGCAAGGTGCAAGTGTGCAAGTGAATAGCCTGTTATGCAGCAAAGGTGCAAATGAATAGCCTGCTATGCAGCGTAGGTGAACAGGTTAAGTGAATAGCCTGCATTACAGGAGCAGCGGTTAAGTGTATAGCCTTCAGTGAGCTGGTCTTACCACATCCACTTTGTCCACGGGGCTCTGATCTCGGGAAGCCGCGTCCTTCCTGACGTTACTGTCCACGGGCCCCTGGGAGTAGAGATCGCCAGGAGAGGAAACCTGCGAGTCGCGCAGAAGGGAGGCCGTGCCCGAGATAGGCTCGTCCTCGTCAGAGTCGGGCAGAGGGGTGGGACTGATGTCCTCCAGGCCTGTGCTGGAGGGGCGGGAGGCAGGGGTGGCCCCGCGGTAGCCAGGCTGGGAGTTAGCGGTGTACGGTGGGATGGGGGAGAGCTGGGAGGAGGAGGAGGAGATGGGGCTGCCCTCCATGCGCACCTCCGTGTCTGAGTCCCTCTCGCTCAGGAAGGGCAGCTTGGTCCTCTTCTCCTTCAGCAGCATCTCGATGCGGGAGTCCAGGCTATTGCGCTCCGACTCCAGGGTGGGTGTGCCAGGGGAGGGGCAGGCCTCAGGGGTCCTGCCCGGGGGGACAGCAGGGAATAACTCGGTGGAGGGGGGGGGCTCGGGGAGGGGTGGAGTCTCCGGCTTCTCCTTCACAGGTTTAAAGTCTATGCAAGCGTTGCTGGTTGGGGTGCCGCCCAGAGGGAAAGACTTGAGAGCAGGAGGTGGGTGTGGCTTCCGGTACTCCTGCTCCCTGGGGGGCTCGGTATGGGAGTACATGGGGGGCATTGGAGCCTGATACGGAGAGAAAGCTGACTTGTAGCTAGTGCCGACTGGTGGGGCAGAGGACGAAGGCTCAGGAGGGGGTGGGTGGGGCTTGAAGGAGGGGTTGGCGAAGGGGGCGGGCTCCGAGCTACGGTTGTGCACGTAGTGACGCTCAGGCCTGCGGTTGTAGGCGTCCTGGAACTTTTCGTGCCTCCGGGACTTGTAGCCCCCCGAGCCTTCTGCCCGGCTGGGCTGGTGGACCGGAGTGGCCTGTCTGCTGGAGTAGCAGGAGTCCTGAGAGAAAGGGGTTCCCGCCAAGCGGGGGGTGTGGGGCGTGCCCTGGGACTGGGGGGTCTGACCGAAACTGTTTGGCGTGTCCTGACGCAGGCTGGAGTAGGCCGTGTCCAGGGAAAGAGGGGTGTTGGTGCTGTTTGGTGTGGCATTGCCCCCCACCGCAGAGGAACTGCCATCTGAAAGCCTCTTCACAGCATCGCCAGCCTGAGGACAGAACACACACAAACAGCCTCAGGTCCTGCCACCAAAACCACACCAACGTCGCACCAGTAGGTTATGCAAAATCCTCTGCATTTACTTATGTGGGGGAATCCTACAGCCAGGAATCATCGCCTGCTTTTCCACTATGGTTAAACTAAGACAGATAAACCTGATGGAGCACTTCTGCGCATTTATCCCACATAAAGTCCCCTCATAAAGACCCCTCACTGCAAGGCTCAAACACCAGGCGAAGAAAGAAATGCAGGCGAGATGTTGATTTTAACAATTTAAAACTGCTCAAGTTATTTAAAAGGTCTTTTCTGGATTTTAGTTGAATGTGACCCAGATCAATACAGTGATACAGATACAGAGTCATCTAAGAGAACCTTGAGGTTACATTCACACAGCCAATGAAACATTATTTAATTGTGCCAATAACAAATAGGAGCGGTGTGGAGCGCAAACTTAAACACCAATCAGAGGAGGGTACTGGACAGGAGTCTATATTGGATCCACATCGCACCTGCTTTGGAAGGAAAAGTAAAAAAGGTTCCAGGTGTGCAGTGAAAATTGTTATTCTAAAAGAAGAGGGGCATGCAGGGTAGCACATCCTCAGTGTAGAAGTCTCTTCATCTCCATCTGCTGGCTCATCCTTAATGCTCATTTACACGAAGGCTGTCTGCACACAGACACTCAGATTCCTCCATACACAGTTAAAAGCCACATCTGAGTCAGACCCAGACAGCAGGAGAGGCAAGAAAAAGGGCAGAGCACTGGGACAGAACACTGGGACAGAGTTACAACCCTTCGCATGTTATTATAGAGCTCTGAACACAACACACCAAACCCGCACTCAGAAGGACCTACCGCATGGCAGTGTCCCTGGTAAAAATCGGAGAGGAATTCACTCACAGAGGTAATAAAAATAGAGGACAACATCTAAGAGCGTTGCAAGAGTGTTACAGTGGCCTTACCAGCAGGGCATCTACCAGGCTGTGGGGCGAGACATCTCGGGCATCCTCACCCCCTACAGGAAGCGTCCGGGGTGTATAAAAGCCACTTATAAGGAGCTGAAAATACCGCATGCGGTTCTCACCTGCAATAAAGAGAAGTGCACGGAGGTTATCAATAGAAGAGTTCTGCAGAAGAACCAATGTGAACTAGCATGAACCAGCGTTGCGCAGAGTTGCGACATAAAAGCGCTCCGTCCACTCATTGTTAAGTTTGAGGGTAGAAATCAGAGAAAACCAGAAGACCACTCACTGTCTCAAAGCCACATAGCTCAGGCACAGCAAATGTAAGAACACATCATTACGTTCATTATCAAACATAACATAAACATTGATAAAACTCATAACACATATTTATCTGGGGAGTGTGCCTATATACATTGTCATATAGGACATTCATTATCAAGAGAACATTCATCGAAGTATGATGTATCTTACGATAATGCAGGAAGCGATAATAATGGCCAGTGTACCCTAAGGAGAAGTCAATAAGTTGTGTACATAAGGGCCAGACAGGACCACTACTTGAACCTCTTGTGCTTCATTAATCTTAGACTTATGCCTCCTAAAATGTAACATATATATATATATATATATATATATATATATATATATATATATAGGCTGGAAACTGAAAAGGAAACCAAGCATGAAAACCCGAGCAGTGATCAATTGAGAAAAAAAAAACTTGTTTATATAGATTTAGGGCTTAGATATGTCCGTTTCTCAGGGGAGCTTGTGTTTGAATCAAAACATTGGTTGTATATATAGATGTTTGCCAAAATGACAACTTATCGTTAATATCAAAATCTATAATTTATTCTTACATGATGTAACAGTGTTCTATATTTTGCAAAATCCTTTTTACATTCTTTCAGCTTATATTTCTATTATGGTTCAATGTTGGCTCTTAGCCTTGATTAGGTCTCTGAGCACATCATATGTTCTTTTATTAAAGTTGTTTATTAAAGTTTACTAATCATATATATATAATATATATATATATATGTATTATATATATAATATTGTTCAGTCCATTTATCAATTTCGTTTTGGCGATATGTCTGTTTGATAATACTACAAACATTACATCATTTATATTTTGTTCTTAACTGGTGTAGTGCACAACTATTGGTCCATTTATTTTCTTGTTAATCATTAACTAAAGGTGGTTCTGAATTCTGAATTCTAAGGTTGTTTCATTGTCTACAACAAATTTTATTTCACTACATTGTTCAAAGGCTATGTACTACTGCAAGACTTTGTAGAACCTATTTTGTCAATAATTCTATATTTAGATTTTTTTTTTTTTAAACCTAAACTAGCTTCTCTTTGAATGCCACCACTGGGGCCTTAAGAAATGCCATTTCATTTTTTTTAAATAAATTATGTATGCAGTGTTTCCAAACTATTTAAAAAATTTTGGGTAAAATTTAGTCATTGTTAAAGGGACTCTTTACCTTTTTATCCCCATTTCTATTATCCTTTAGTTTACCCACTTTTCTTAACTCTGCCTCTATATTTCTTTCTTTGTATTCTCTTTTTTAATGATTTGTTTTAAAACATGTATTTGTTTTATATAGCCATTTTCTTTGTAGTCCAATCCCTTGGGATTGCCCTTTTAGTGTATATGGTATTTGCAGGACATATACGTAAATACTGTCACTAGGTTTTACAGACTAGGCCTATAAGCATAACTTACATTACTGCCTTAAGAGAGAGCACGAACACACAGGAAGTAATATTTTATACAAGCCAGACAAATGACAAATGAGTAAGGGGACAACACACACACACAGTATATTTGACTTCCCTGGCTCTTCAAAATATATATATTTTTTTTCCCCAACAGTTCATAATAGCTAAATTAGGGGATATCCTGCAACCTGAACACACCTGTAAAGCCTGAGAGTGTGGCCAGCTAGCTAACTGACAATACCACGGGAAGGCATAAATCTTGGCCCATTTAAAATAATTTTTTTATTGAATCTAATAGACAGGAGTTTTACCCTCATCACTATTTTTTGCAGTTTGCGAGATTTTTGTAACAAAGAGCAGATGTACATTTCACAAGAAATAATATTAAAAGAAATATAGGTTTTTTTCTTTGATGTGAATAAGTCTTGTTCAGTTCAAAACATATACAATGAAAAATGTTTCGAGACAGACAAGGAAGTGTTTATTTACATGAGGCCAAGAACATTTATGTCAATTGTTCTGCACTGCGCTTCCAATACAAGTCTTCACAAGGATTGCGGTAAGAGTGCTAAAGATCAGTAGTAGGGATGGGGCTCAAGAAAAAACATCCAGATGTTTAAAACAAAAGACCTCACTAGGCACTGTATCAAACAAAAATTTAAGCGAGTCATTTCAGATTAATTTCACATAAATAACCTAACAAGTGTTACAACCAGCTGATCGCAATAATACCACAATCATGGCACTTAATTCTACAAGTGTCTCAGTTTATATAGGTATGTACTTATACAAATGTATTTTAACTTTATTAATGTTTGGTAGCCCTAATACACTTTATTTATTAGGAGACTATAAATGTATCATTTATATGCACCTTGTAAGTAAATGGTCATTTACAGAAAAATAAGTTAAATTAAAAGACTTTCATGTACTGTCTGTTTAACTAGACCAGCATTCTGACAGCAACCGGCACAACCCACTCCGTTTCCAAGCAACCAAAAACAAGTTCTACACGTGATTTGTAATACGTTTTTAAAAAGCGATCAACTTTGCGAATATAATTTGCAGCTTGGAACATCCCCGTCAATTCCAATAGTATGTTGAATGGGAAATAACGATTAACTAGTAATATAATGAGTAAAAACACCTTACCTTTAGGGTCGAGTTCCACGTGGATAATGTTCCCCATTACCGACGTGTTATGAAGATTTTGAACAGTATCCTTAGCAGCCTTCACTGAACCAAAAATAACTTTAGCGATTCCTAAATGCTTTTTGTTCTTTGGATTGTACAAAATTTCCACTTCCTCTATTTCCCCGAACTTTTTGCACATGTCTGTCAGAAATCCTTCTCTGATGTTATCGTTCAGTCTCGCAAACGTCACCTCCTTCGGAGGGACAGGTCCAACGTAACATTCATCGATCTGAAAAAGAATAACCCATAGCGCATGGTCTGCAGAATAATTCGGTATCTGTATCTATATCTATATCTATATATCTAATTTCACATACTTAACGTGAAAATTTCAAAATATCTTATTAATGACCAGCAAAGAATGAATTTTGTTATCAATTCTGCACTAATGGAAGATTAGCTCATTGTGGTGTAGTAAGTTAGTATTCAAGTATTTTTTTTAAAGATACTGTGCTAAAACGTAAAAATTAACACTCGTCGACACGTCACTTCGACAAGTTCAGTACAGAGGTGCGACTACCTTAAACTTCGGAACCGGGAGATCGGTCTCCTTGTATTTTGTCCAGAGACGACCAATTCTTGGGTCTCGGACAGTATCCACTGGGGGCATTCCAGGATTCTAGTAAAGAACGACAGGTTAGGTGAAAATGATCCCAAATGTCTATATGCACACTTTTTTTTGTATACAGTACAATATGTATACATAGCTATAAATTCCGATATCGATAATTAAAAAAACACGCAGGGCTACTAAATACGAGGCTTGTATTTATTTGCAGACAAATTGATGTACGCTACAATAATGATGCCATCAGGATGCTGACTGAGCGAGTTCGTAATATTGGTAGCGATATATTGACACTTCAATGGAGAGTGCCAGGTGTTAAAACGAATGAGCACCTACTTTGTATCGCCAATTGCTACAATCAGCCCGCCACAAAATGTCTCAATGTATTCGTTTTTGTCAATCACATCCTATAGCCTTGAGAAAAGAATCTACTTACTGGCATGCTAAAATGCTGTCCATCGTAGCGATATAGTTTATGCGGTCCCTTTTTCAAAGCTGGGTCAATAATCAACTTGTAACTTCTCCAATGGTGACTCCGTTTCTCCCCTGAACTGGAAACTGGATGGCTGTTTTCCATTCCGTTCGCCAGACCTAAAGAGGGACGTTATATCGGAAGGTAACGCATAAAACATGCATTGAGCGCATAAACAACATATGCTAATATTCTCGCACAAATATGGTTGGGTCGAAAATGGGGGGCTAAAAAGCTGGTCCCCATTACCGAAACAGACATTAGAAGAAAAAGGCAAGCTCACTTGAATTCTGCTTTCTGCCGTGATCCTCATTTACCCTGCATTTTTCTCCAGGCTTGTTGGACATGATGGAGGATATTCCAATCGAGACTTTTACTTACTACCAAAACGGAGATCTTTTACATTTCCCCGATTACACTACATGCTTTTAAAGGATCCTGCCTCCTTTTTGCGAGCCAACACATATTGTGTGCCTCTGGTCTAGGTTTTCTGTCTCTCCCACAATACACCTCTATTGAGCTACACTAGTGCCTACCCATCCAAACCTCCGCACATTCGAAATAAAAACATTTAAAGTCTATAACATTTTGAACCGATATTGTTTATCATTTAAATAAAAAAATATAAAATAAATATATCCCACAAAAACAGTAATGTCGTCCATACGTAATGTTCAAATGTAAAAAAAGATTATTGTCTCGTGAAAATGTTGAATCTACCGCGTCGATTTACGCAAAGAGGAAACAAGATGGATAGGAGGCTCTACTACTTTTGGGAGACTACCCGTGAAGTGCATTTTAAAACCACCTATTCCATTTTCCACTATCGATGTTGGTATGTAATTGGTTTGCAACTTGTGTATTTGGATTGCCCAAATTTGTCAGGCTCAAGCAAAAAAAAACAACTGCACATTATATTACTTAATGCTTACGGGCTACTGGAGCCAGTCACAAGCAATAGTCTATATTGCTTTGGTACTCCAAAAATATAGGACTTTATCGTTTTTCTATAAAAAAAATTTAACTTTTGTATGCCACTAGATTTGTGTAACGGGCATAAACATTGCGGACGTTGTCTGATATTTTGCTGTGCTTGGGCAATTGGCTGGTTAACAAAAGTAGGTTCTCCTAGCCAATCAGATTGAAGCTACCATTCTAGCGTCTCTATTAGAAGCTGATCCGAGACTCCGTTTAACAGAAGCAGACAGAGGAGGCCAAGCGCTCAGGTAGCCATTTTTTTCTGCAGTGGAACTTAATGGCCAGTATGGGTTTCCATGGTTCCAAAAGGGATCTTATACTTTATTTCATCTTCTCTTTATGGAATATATCAGTGTGTTGTAATGTTTGCATCATTTAAAGGATATGAGAAGAACGAAGATAAAATATTGGACGTTATCCCTGACATTTTTTTCCCTTCCTGGAATCCATCTTTGTCCTAACTAGGTCATGGCACACCCATATGTCAGCATTTTGCTTCTGATGTCAAAATCTAGTAAATAAAAGCTTATTTTATACTTGTTTTTATTAAGCTAAAATATCATACATTATAAATAGAGCTTATCTAATGCTGTAATAGCACATTGACCCTGCCCACTAAAGTGGCCAAGTGTGACTAGATAAATGTAAGTCTTTCTTTTACCTTTCTTTATGAATATAGTTGTTAAATTTAATGCTTTTATAAAGAAGGTGTCAACGTTGTAACTTGGTGAAGAACTATCCTTCAGTGAATAGACACTAAAGGTAATGAGTTATGTGCCTATTGTTTTATTCTTAATACTGTAATTTGCATGCGGTGTCTCCATTTAAGAATGAAACTTGACTGTTTCTCACATTTCAGCATATCAGGCCAGAATTTTAAAATTAAATGTAAAAATACTGAATCACAGGTTTAATGAATAGCTCCTTTGTATCCTCTTAGACCTACTCCCAATTTTGGAAAATGCTATCAAGATATTTTTTCCCCCCAAAGAACGCAAAGATATGTTGCACAAAGTACAACAAGCTCTTTTATTTTCTTAAATAGTTAAACAAACACTTGAAATCAGTTTTCAAAAAACTGAAGCAAATGTACAATATATTAGTACGTTTACTTATTTAAATAAATTCAATAAACCTCAAAGGTAAGTAACTGACCTTTCATCAAGGGCACATTTTAATTTCTAATGTTTCAAATGTTCGTATACCAAATATTTCTGCCTAACAGTGTAAGGGACAACCTCAATCACTGAAAGCCACCACCCAAACAGTAATAAAATACTCAAATATTTACCTTAACATTTTGTTGAAATATTTTTATCAGGCCTTTACGCAGAAGAAAAAGGAACAGCTTCAATCCTACCTTCAGATCCATTAACACATATGCTTGCCTTTTAAGTGGGAGGGGAATTCCTAAAAGAAAGAAAATGAGATATTTTGAAAGCCTTACTACTGTCATTTATGAAAGTGCTCGTGCGCAATTGAATTTTGGAAAACCTCTTTGCTGCATCTGTTTAAATAACACCAAACATGTTTTCCCCCTTTCTTCCCAGGCAGGGGTGCAGCCAAATGCTGTACAGTCATCAATTTAGAGATAAAGGACAATACAGTGATAATTTATTTGATGAAAATCTTGTTTGAAGTGATATTGATTAATGATTCAACAGCTCATCTAAAATGTTTGTATAAATAGTGTGAAGTGTAGTAAACCAAAAACAAGGTGCTTTGAAATGTAATAATTTTAGAGAGTAATTAATCTATGCAAGTTGTATTATGATTAACAGACAATTCAAAACTGTGTCCAGAAATGTCAAATGTTAAGTAAAAACACAAAAGTTTTCATACCAGACAAAACTTACACTTGGTATTAGGTAAACGTAATCCATGTAGAAGGCGATGCCTTAATAAAGCTAATACAAATGGCTTTTATATGGGTAGAATTGCGTATGTGCATAGTGCTCCCTGTCCCCTTTCCTTCAAATGCGACTTTTAAAATAAGCTGCTGTAATGGCTTCTCAGTTGTTCGCAATTTCAAAATGGCTTCTTCACTCAGTGCAGATATAGAGTTGAAGTGAAGCTGCGCCATTGCAGGTTGAAGATTTGTTTTTCGAACAGCTTTGAATCTTCAAACATAAGGTTTTTTTTCGTTCTCGTTCATAGGTATTAAATGTAACAATGGAGGCAATAATGGCTTCTGCGTCTGCATGTGTACTGGGTGATGGATCTACTAAAACCGACATTGTGGCGAGCCATTTCGTGGCGTAGTCATGTCCTTTCGCTTAATATACTGCTGACTGTTCGAGAACTGGCTCGGGAAACGACATTAAATCAGCAAACTGGCAGCTCGCCAATACGTTCCAGCTTCTCAGTTGACTGCACCCATGCAGCCGAAAGAAATCAGGGCGGAAAACATTTTGAACTGCAGCTTCTCACGCAGTGTACTTAAATTGCAGCCAATTAGCCTTTCAATGAAGAAATATTTTAATTAATACCCCCATATATATGATGAATGAACGATTTCGGAAGGGTGCGTATTTACGTAAAAGCCCCGGTAATGTAGGAATTGTATCCCTTTATGTGGTTTTTCTATTTCTATTTTTTGCTAATAGTAAATTACGTATAGTAGACGTCTAGGTATATCGAAGAGATACCATACTATCTGGCGGGTAACACTAAAAAACTGATGATTTTTTAGATCAAAGCTATTTTCATTAAATAAAGTATCATATTTTACATGTTTGTATTATATCCAGTAACATAATCTAGTGTGATAAGAATTATCAGGCGAATACTCGTGACTTTGTATTGTGCATATCTGCGTCTTTGTTGCATTACGTATTACATATTTTATACTAGCATACGCAAACAAATTGTTTGATTAAACGAGTATTGCGCATTAAATAATATATTCATATTATTATGAGAAAATCGAAGGATTGCATGTAATTCGTTTACCACGCATTTTACTCGTTAGCCCAAGTGCCCCAATATAACTGAAAGTAAATGTGGTTACATGGGTCATTGTTCCTGCTGCCTCTAACTGACTAGGCCTTGTTGTTTGCCGTCCGAAACGGACCTCGGGCTCTTACTTAGTCTTCACTCCTGAAAATAGCAGTATGTAAATACTTAATAAATAAAAAATTAAACTAAAATTAAATGGTATTTTCTGTTAATTTCTCATCGTTTATATGTACACGCAGCTCTTAACGATGCGGGTTTTAAAATTTTTTTTATTTATTTATTTGTTTATATTTTTTGCAACTTTGATAAAATCGACCCTGTTACACATCGATGTTTATTAATGTAGCCTAAATTAAGCGCTGCGCCCCGTTTGATAGGGGGACAACAAGGGCCTTTAAGTGACCGGCAAACTAGCTAGGTTCGACTCGGTAAGTATTATCGTATGGTTAACTAAACGTGAGAAATTTTATTTTGCACGTTGCTATAGAAAATCAGCCTATGGCTACTTTCCATTTACATAATAATTGACCCCTGAGTTTATGTAAATGTAAGAAAATATATTTTTCTGTTTAAAAAAAAATAAACTTACAACTTGTAAGAGGATGGGGGTCTTGCAGAGAGTTTCTACTTATACTTGTGGATGCATTAAATATTCTATATATTTTATGTTTGCAACACAACCGTCCACCAACTATTCAAAACTCTTTAATCTTAATCTAACCGTCCCAGTGCAGCCATCTATTCTCTGTTGGCACTATCAACTAATGCCTTCGGGTACTATACTTAACTAGCTTTTAATATTCATCTACCATTCATATTCAGTATTAAGTCGTTCTGTGGAAGGTTCTCCGGGGGAAAAAAAGGTTCAAATGTATTTTTTTAAATAGTTAGATATAGATAATTAATAAATGTATTTATTAAATTTGCCCGATCCTAAAAACCAAAATGTATAGCAATTCATGTAAAATGTAAGAAGATAATAGGGTTCCAGCATACATTTTGAAACTTAACTACTGTTTTTTAAATTACTGTTTATCAGTAAAATTTGTACATCGGTAGTAGAGCAGAGTGAGCACCGGTTTTTTTTTTTTTTTTTTTTGTCTGCCATGTTATGACAAAAAAGAAAAATTCTTCGTTATTTAGATGGAAGAAAGACCGCATGTAAAGTCAACGCCACTGGATTGAAGCATTGCATGTAATGAGCGCGTATTTGCCGGTTTAAGTTAAAGTAAATGTAATTTCTATGTTTTTGAGATAAGACTGTAAAATGTAAATTTGCTTCTCATGTAAAAATGGTTCATTAATCTGCTGAATTAAAATGTCATGTTTCTTGCCAGAAGGTAACATGTTTCTAATATAATAGGACTGTGCAGTAAAGTTTGAATTTTTAAACGTTTGCTACAGCGCCACCATACGGTCATCAGTTATCAAATTCACTCTAGCCCAGCCAATTTTCAGCAAATGAAATCAGTGTGCACAGAAGTTATACCTTTTTGGAAACGTTACCGCAGAAGTAGAAAAAACCCCAACTTGAACTCAGTTAGGGTTTCCTGCTTGACTTTTATTCAAGACACGTCTTTGTTTGACGTATACCTCAAATCTGACGGTAGTCTTTTTTTAGATGTCATTCCGCTAGAGCAGGGGTTCTCAAAACTTTTGTTGATGGACCCTTTTTCACATGCAACATTAATCACGGACCCCCTACTGAGAAACTGACTGACAAAAGTGTATAAAATGTACTTAGTTTGCTGACAAACGGACCACGGACCCCAGTTTGAGAACCTCTGTACTAGAGGACATTCAGAAAATAAAATATTCAAATCTTGCTTTCTGCTCTTTTTTCTGTTTGATCGCATTTAAAATTAAGCACCATAATCAAACAGACAATTTGTAAATTTTTTGTATTAATTTTAAGGAAGAAAATGTAACAGACGGCTAATATGCTGAGTAAAAATCAAGTAAACTTCTGACCTGTAAACAAATATGAATAAAACATTAGCATAATTTTAATAATAACAATAATATAATGAGCTATAACAGCGTAACTCCAAGTACACAAGGTTGGTTATTCTATAAACCAATTCACGTCATTTTAAATGTTTGCAAACATACGGGGATGTAATTAAGGCCTGGGCCACACAGACAGTCTGGACTCAGCTCATCTGGATCTTATTAGTCTCTCTGCATGAACAGGTAAAAATATGAGCTTCAGAACAGATTTTTTTCAGATCTTGAGACTGAACATCTCAGTCCATCTCTGATTTTTTTCTGATTCTGCTTTTGGAATCTTGGAAGTCAACATTCTATAATCTGAAGCCATCTCAGATGCGATGAGTCCATATATTTACGGATTGTCTGTGTTTTATTTACGTGGTAAATCAGAGACCTTTTTTAACCAGAAACCATCCGTCCAGTTTAAAATGCCAAATTGGCAGTTTAAGTGATATAGTGATGTGTGATGCCAATAAGAATATACAGTGGGTGACTGAAGTATTGAACACGTCACCATTTTTCTCAGTAAATATATTTCTAAAGGTGCTATTGATATAAAATTTTCACCAGATGTTGGTAACAACCCAAGTAATCTATACATACAAAGAAACCAAAACAAATGAGCTCAGAAAATTAAGTTATGTGTAATAATGTGAAATGACACAGGGAGAAAGTATTGAACACGCTTACTGATATGTATTTAATACTTTGTACAAAAGTATTTGTTGGTAATGACAGTTTCAAGACACCTCCTGTATGGAGAAACTAGTCGCATCATTGCTCTGGTGTGATTTTGGCCCATTCTTCCACACAAACAGTCTTCAAATCTTGAAGGTTCCGTGGGCCTCTTCT
>JAOVYW010000036.1:141805-174704 GCA_025775045.1 Hiodon tergisus
CTCGTTATCATGGCACCTGTCAGTGGGTGGGATATATTAGGCAGCAAGTGAACATTTTGTCCTCAAAGTTGATGTGTGGAAGCAGGAAAAATGGGCAAGCGTAAGGATCTGAACGACTTTGACAAGGGACAAATTGTGATGGGTAGATGACTGGGTCAGAGCATCTCCAAAACTGCAGCTCTTGTGGGGTGTTCCTGGTCTGCAGCGGTCAGTACCTATCAAAAGTGGTCCAAGGAAGGAAAAGAAGTGAACCGGCGAAAGGGACAAGGCTCACTGATGCACGTGGGGAGCGAAGGCTGGCCCGTGTGGTCCGATCCAACAGACAAGCTAATGCAGCACAAATTGCAGAAAAAGTTAAAGCTGGTTCTGATAGAAAGGTGTCAGAACACACGTTGCATCGCAGTTTGTTGCGTATGGGGTTGCGTAGCCGCAGACCATTCAGGGTGCCCATGCTGACCCCTGGTCACTGCCAAAAGCGCCTACAATGGACACATGAGCATCAGAACTGGACCACGAGCCATGGATGAAGGTGGCCTGGTCTGATGAATCACGGTTTCTTTTACATTTCTTTTTGGCCTCCAAATTCCCCAGATCTCAATCCAATCGAGCATCTGTGGGATGTGCTGGACAAACAAGTCTGATCAATATATCAATATATATATATGTCATCCAATTAATTGATGGGATACATTTATGAAGGACAGTTTTCTTGATGTCTGTCCCTCAAAGGTTTCCAAACTGAACTTTTCTTGTTTTAATGCTGCCTATTAAATCAGGGTAAACAGTACTTGTTAATTCATTTGTACGTGATAAATGTAATAAACCATGTCACAAAGTCAGGTGCTGCATCTTTATGAAAGTATGAAGATGGTTTATTCTTTTGAATTTCAAAGGGTATTCTGGTAATTCTGACTAGAGTGCTTGGCAGCGTTTTGTTTACCAGATCTATTTGGAACCAAGTAGTTCTGACTGGATATGGAACTCATAACCCAGAAACCCCTGGTTGCACTGATTTTAGTTTTTTCTGATATTCATGTCCGTACTTCTGAACCTGTGGGTGACAATCAACATTACTTGGTTGTGTTTGTACGTCTGTTCATATGTACTGTATACCAATTACAGAGTACGCGTATTTGTCTGCATACTAATGTGTGTCATTCCTGCATGCCGAAAACATATATATAATAAAACAAATCTGTCCTGATCAAATTAGACACAAACATAAAGTAAAATGTCAAACGAAACGCCTGGTATTCTACCTTGTATTTTCGCGGGAACAGGATTTTCCTCACAAATATATAACATATCACATTGAAGAATCGTCTATCAGTAATTTTACATATACACTTAAGATAAAATTATATATGTTCTTCCTGTTCAATAGCAAAATTGAATTAAAGATGTTCTAATACTGACCCTGGCGTAAACGAACAAAAACACATCAAACCATTCCAAATTCGCAGACAACCTATGTAACACCGTACATTTTAGATCCGTCGGTGGGTCGGTCTCTTACCTCAATTATCATTGACAATACGTCATCTATACGAACATGTGACTCGATCATACCTATTTAAGAGTAATCTTTATTCAGGCAAATTCATTAAATCAGTACGCTAATGATTAATCAACTGTAGAACGACATTTCATGCAATTAGTGCGTAAGCAGTTGAGTTGTCATGGCTACAGTCTTTTCCAGCAAGGCAGCGTTCGGGCTCCTCGGAAAATCTCGAACGTCCTGACTAAATACACCGTCAACTCGCTTATAATGTTATCGTGAAAATGACGTGAAAAAAATAAAATCGGCAAATATCAGTTTGCCATATGGATCAAATTAATCCGATTTTGTGATTCCGCCAAAAAAAGTCATGACCTGAATAGCCTGTCTTTGCAAGATAACTTAGCCTTCATTTACCGCAAGTCCTTCCGACTGTTAATAGAGTCACGGCGATATATTGTTAGAACAAACTATGATAATGTACATAGAAGATTTTCACAATGAAGGCGTTACATGCGGCCATTCGTTTTAGGTGGGATACACTCACTCCGCAAATGATAGAAAATATTTTAATTACAAAGATATACAATGGAAACACAGCTTTATCAGAAATTGTAGTACATGTTTTATCTCTTCTATAGTAACGTTACCATCAGTCTCCACTTTCGTAAACTCATCTATATACAGGTTATGTACACGTTTCATTAAATTATGGCACCAAAAAACATGTAACGCTAGAATGTAGCAAAATAATACATTTACTCCATTTGCATCACTTTCAAGAGTAGGAATCGGTTTTAAATCGTGCGCAAATTATTCACAAATCTTCCGGGTAGAGTCGTAACAGATGTCTATGGTGAGACCACACGATGATTCATTCACAAACGACCCAGAATGCAACGCATGTGCGCTGCGCTGGACCAATTTGATTGGATAGATATTAGACATACCATATATCTGCTGTTAAGGTAGTCGCGGTAGTTTGTGATATCAAATGCACAGTGTGATCGAATACGTTTACTTAATTTAAACCAATATATGCTTAAAGTTTACACTTTAAATCCTTATTAGACCTCTCTGAAAAGTATAGAGGACAAGAGATTTCTCTGTCAGCTGTCGGGTGTCCACGATCTACCTGTGGTCTACGATTAAATCTTATATTCTGTCTGAAAGGCAAGGAATCAGGTAAAACCATTTTTTGTATAAGGGGGATTATTTGAAACTGTGTATTCTAATTTAACCGGTCTGATATTCATAACAGAAATATTCACTATTTGAGATATCTTGAAGAATATATGAATGTCTTTTTCACTATTCTGATAAACCAATCCTTACAGAAAACTAAACGCCAGTTATGATAACCCCCGTCGTTACGTACCCAATGTGCCTTCTTCCGCATTCTGCCAACTGAACCGTGTGTCTCAACCAAACGTAAAGCTCCGTTTTCGCTTCCCTATCCACTTTCACCTTCTGATTTGTATAATGACGTGAAAGGTTCAGGCTCTGTGGTTGCCGGTTTCGTCGATGCAGCTTCGTGATTCGTTAGATTCCGGTACACACTCAAATGAATATGGAAAAAACTGTATGAACTTGTAAATTGTCTCTCAGATTGGTGTGTGATTGGATCTCTATGTTGTCTGATCACTCCCTTGATACCCAACCAGCAAGTTAGACTGCTATCAACCCCCCCGCCTCCGCCTCCTAACCTGCACAAACTCCACAAGCAAATGCACAGTGCGGGCCTGAATGAAAATTGTAGATAATAGTAATAGAGGTGAGACTATCGAAATAACGATACTTTTAAAGTGGAGTCGCGGTGCCAATAAGAAAACTATTCGAAAGAGGAGCGCATTGGTATCTTAGTTATAAGAAATGTCTACACAGCGGGCTAGTTCCAGCTGTTGGTAACATTAACATAGCAGGGGGAGGTCTGTTAGACAGGTAGACACACATTCATTGGGAAAGCTAACTAGCATAACTGACGCCGCGGAGCTGCTGCAAAATTTAAACGTCGGTGTCGGCAGACGATCGGTGACTATCAACGTAGGGATAAGCATTGATTTCGCCAGGTACGTTTTCAATCTTTCTTTCGACAAACATCCGTAAAGATGTATATCGTTCAAGAACGAATCTGGTTGCTTCGTATGTGCAATTCTTGACATCTGAAACGTATGGGTTTTATGCTTTTGTCTACCCAGCGCTAAAGGGATATGCGGTGGGTAACGGTGTCTTGGGGTGCCGGTCTGGTTATGGCCGTGATTTCGTTATTGGCCGAACAGTGCCGGTCGGATGGCGGGGGCCCAAGTCTGGCTGAACGCGTTATCTGGGCAGTGAATGCCGGCGGAGAGGCTCACACGGACATGCACGGCATTCATTTCAAGAAGGACCCGCTGGAAGGAAAAGTCGGAAAGGGTGAGCATGACTGTAAAGTGATGCTTGCTTAAGTCATTTGTATATCGTTTGTCTCAGCATTTAATAAATGTTCACTTTTACATAGCGAGATTGCGGAAATCAACGTTAGCTGTAGATTGTTCAAATACGACAGCGTACTGTAGCACTTAGCAGGGTTTAGCCGGAACCTTGCCGAGAGTGACGTGTCCCACAGCGAGCGTAGATTGCAGGAACCAAGTCCCGAGATCCTTCCGACTTTGTTTTCCAGGAAAACTGGAAAATGATTCCCTGACCACAGAGGCAGTCGAGTTAACTCCTGGAAAATTTCCTGATGGTAGAAACGTACAGAGAAGAGTGAAGAGCTGATTAGATAGTTTAGCAGCTTCTGTAATTTGTAGGACGTTCGTTCTTGGTTCCTGGAGCCAGGACTATACCAGATACCCTTCTTTGGATTGGTCACAGCTGATCTCTCCCATGCCAGGAGGAGGAAAAACACTCAAGCAAATTATGGTTAGAATCTGACAAACTGGTGAAGGTTGAGTAAATTAATTGTGTTTGTACAACAATTATGTAGTCTCAGCAGGAATAAACTATGGCGGCATACAAGAACAAATATGTGGTGAGATGGAAGGTGGTCGGAGTCTTTCCTGTCTCCCAAGAGCACAGCCAGACCAACAAGGGAGGGCCTACTAATAGAGAGGCGACAGGAAGTAAATCTCTTTGCGCTTGAATTTTCTAGGGCCAAATTCCACCCTCTATCAGCTCCCAAGATGGCTAAAGGACAGACTGAACATGTGTTGGTTTTTAATCTGGTTTTAAATGTTAAGACAGTCTGATTTGCATAAGATAGTTTGGTAAATTATTCCATAGTCTAGTGGCTCTGTAGGAAAAGGCTCTACCACTTGATTTTTGATTTTGCTACTCTTGGGAAAGAGATGGAAGGTAGCCTAAATGAATGGCAAAGTTTTCTGTTGTACTGATTTACAAAACTTATTGGTGTAGGAAAATAGAAGTTTGTTTAACCCTCCAAATGACTTGTGGTGTGTCCTCAATAGTGATTACATGAGGAGGTTCTGTTTATACGAATGTAGTGAAAGTATACTTCTAAAAAAAAGAAGTTATTTTATAATCTAGTTGCAGTTTTCACCCCAATACACTAAAGTCTCTATATCTAACTGTAAATAGCCTCCGACTATGGCATGCGGCTGCCTATCCTACGCTCCAGCCCTGAAGACCAGATCTTGTACCAGACGGAGCGCTACAACGAGGACACGTTCGGCTACGAGGTGCCCATCCGCGAAGAGGGAGACTACATCCTAGTAATGAAGTATGCAGAGGTCTACTTTGCACAGTCCGGGCAGAAGGTGAGGCTCCTCATATCATACACTTTCCGTATGTTTTTGCATTTCTGTATTCTATATATGCATCTCATGTTGGACCGGGTCATCCAGTGTTGGGATGCATCCAATCCGTATTCTTAGGGTTTGGCTGAACACAGGATCTTCTTTTATAAAAATATCATTAGGAATAACAACTGGGTAATGCTTGGGTTGGGGTTCTTTTTTAATTATTTGTCTTTCTTAATTTAACAAACTCGGCCCACTTTGATATCACAGATATTTCACACAAAAAGAATAGAAATTGTAAGCTGTCTAAGTCGCTCAGGATAAAAAGCGTCTGCTGAGTTACTGATAATGTAACAAAGCCAGAATCAACACATGAAGGTTTAACGCTGCAAAGGTCATTTCTAATGACTCCAGTTTTCAGGACTTGAAGAAAGTTAATATGGCGCCTTTCACTTTTTGGTTGCTGATTAACTAAAATGAAACGTGTGTTTTAGTGAAGGGCTCTAACTAAGTTGTACGAAGCCCCCTTAATGAAGCGACCACTTTCTGTTGCCTGTGAATCTAATCGCTTCCGTAGAATTTTTTTGTGCAGAACATAACCCAAATATTTGCGTACTCATGTTACATTTAACAGATAAGGCCCACCGGATGCTAAGTATTCAGTAAACCCAAGTCTGTCTGTCTGAGAAGCGTATATAATATCCGAAGTCAAGGATTCGGCACGTCCTTGGTTTTGTTCTAACCAGTGCATTCTCATAGACCGTGAAGTATGGTCATGCTAAATATGTTGATGTATAGGCTTTGTTTCTGCCAGTGACCCATTTTATTGGTCTGAGGATAAGTATTTATACAAACTGTAAAGTATACAGCAAGTTTATGTTGCATCAGACTAAACTTTTTCCCCATTAGTTACCCTAGTTTGTACGTGGTGTTCTACTGTAAAGTTTAGCTTTGTTCTGTAATCACACATGTTTAAGTGATTTACATGTTTCCCTCTGGATTATTTTTGAGAAGTTTTCAATTGCTTATTAATGTTTTCTTTTATTGCTGGAATTTGCAGTTGGAAGACTGCACAGTAAAAATACCACCAATTTCCTTTATATAATAACAATTAATTTCTTCTAGCCGTGTTTTGTGGCTTGGTCATTTAAACCAAAAGGCCACTTGGCAACTGTGCTGGTGATCATCTGTTGATTTCTGGTGTTGGACAACACTGTCTACTGTTCTTTATGTGGATCCTCCGCTCCTGTTCCACAGGTGTTCGACGTACGACTGAATGGCCATGTGGTTGTGAAGGACCTGGATATCTTTGAGCGGGTGGGGCACAGTACAGCACATGATGAGATTGTGCCGTTTGTTATCCAGCGGGGCAAGCTTAGCGTGAGGGACGAAGTGTCCACCTTCAATGGAAAGCTCACCATTGAGTTTGTCAAGGCAAGTTGCACGACCATGACATCACTACCTCCTGTTCTCGTGAGACAAACCAAAGCCTTCAGCAACACGCTCAGATATGAATGATTTAAATCGACAAAGCAGTTTATTCTCTGTATTGTGCAGTTGTTTCCCTGGTTTTCATTGTTTATTGACTGCTGACCTTTTTTGTCTCTGCAGGGGTATTATGACAACCCCAAGGTCTGTGCTCTCTACGTGATGAAGGGGGCATTGGAAGGTGAGCAAGGGGGTGGTGTGTGTGGTAGCTGGAGTGGGCACGATGTAGTAGGTCTCTGCAAAAATCAACACAAAGTCATGCTAGGGCTAGCGGTTGTAGAGAGTGTTTCTTTCCAGAGTTTTCTGTTGAAATTATTTTTCTTTTTCCTCCAATCCCTGATTTCCTCTTTCTTAAAACCAGGCCTTTTCTCCCGATCTGTCATTCTTAGTGTAGTTAAACTGTAGCGTCCAGCCAATCAGAGACAGAATCCGGTAATGACACCCACAGCCCCAACCCCCCACCCCCCCAATCTTTAACTGAATTTTATTTTTATTTTTTTTATACCCGTTGTCCTTCCTTTTACATTTTCTCATATTCCCTTACACCTCACCTCTATTTCCTTTACAACCCTCCGTTTGTTGTTGATGTGTTCTCCTTTCTTACCATTTCTGAATTGCTCCACAATGGCCCACCTCCTCCTACCTCCTTTCCCCCCATCTTGGCTCTCTTTCCCTCGTGGCTCTCAGATGTACCGAAGCTCCAGCCGCACCCTGGGCTGGAGAAGCGCGAGGAGGAGGAGGAAGAGGAAGAGGAGGAGGGGGACGTTGGAGAGGAGGGAGGCAAAAAGAATCCCTCTGCAATCCCCAAGGACAGAGTCCGTTCAGGGCCGCGAACGCCCAACCCGTACGCAGCCGACAACAGCAGCCTGATGTTCCCCATCCTGGTTGCTTTTGGGGTCTTCATCCCGACCCTGTTCTGCCTCTGCCGGCTGTGAGAAAGTGAGCATGCAAGGGAACTGTGGCAGTAGCAGACAAGAGACTGTAGGGGGGAGCAGAGGCGGGGGAGAGGCCAAGGAAGAGGTGGGGCTAATGAGAAATGCACACAAGGGAAGTGGGGGTGGTGGGGGGACCCTGCGGTGTGAGACCGAGATGATGGCATTTGATGCATTAAGAGTGAGTTTGGATTGGTGGCTGTGTCTCACTCTTAGCCATAACTCCACCAAGCACACCACCACAGGAATAGGAACGCACAATCCAGCTAACATACACACGCAGTAGTCAGTAATTATGGATTTCTATTAATGATCATCAGGTCTTGCTGGAAATGGAGAGCCTAAACTGGGGCGCTTGCTTTTAATTGACTACACTTTTTTTTTTTTTTTTTTTACTTGTGCGTATTTCTTTTGGTTGCTCTGCTTTTGTATGTAGGGGGAATTCAAGAGCGGAGCGAGGCAAACCGTTTATGGGAGTAGTCCTGTGTAACTTTTACTTTAATAGGAAGGGTCAACACAGAGAAATGCGGCTGACTGGTGAGACTGCTGAAAACGGGCCATCACTTTCAGTCTTTTAAAATTTATTTGCTTCTTTTTTATTTTGGTTTTTTAACTTTGTTTTTAAATATTTGGTTTGTCCTACATGCCTGTCTGATAAATCTTGTCATAAGATTGCCGATATAAAACTCTTACCACAGCTGGTTAGAAGACAGAAGGGGGGGTTCTTTTTTCTAAAGACTAGATGCCAGAATAGCAGAGGTGATTCAGCCCTCACTCCTTTTCTGGCACATCTTTGGCATTTCGGACCTTTTAAATGGCTTGCTCTGTCACTGAGTTGGCTCATGGCAGGGAATTGTTACGCCATTCTAGGTTAATGCTGAGACTGCAAATCAACACATGCTTGCTTTTCTCTCTCTCTCTCTCTCTACTACTACTTACCCCAAGGGATTTTATGGGGTTTCAAGATTTTGTATTTGGGGAAAAATATGCAGCATGTTTCCTGTGAAAGGAATTGGAACTTCGGTATTATCACCATGTTATACATGTGTATTACAACTTTCTTCAGACGGGTTTACAGTATGTAGGAAAATCGCAGGACCTGCTTTAATGGTTTCTCTCGTCTGTTTGCGGAGAGAATTCACCTGAGGCACAGACAGGTTTACAGTCATTGGTGGGGGCGAGTCCTGGTTGAGCTTTATGTGAATTTTATCACCTAGATTAGATGGAAATGTCCAACATTTGTCATTTCTATTCCTTCAGTACAGTTCTAGGGTTTATTTTTATTCCTGCATAACAATTGTGGGTCCACATTACTGGCCCACACCCTCTGTAAGAGGCAGTGGGGAAACAGGTTTTTCTTTGTTTTAAAGTGGAGTTTCTACAATATGAGAAGAACCTGGTAACTGATATTACAGAAAAAGAAGGAACTCATAACTTTGTCTTGGTGATATTGACTGCTTGGTGCCTCCACTGCCTTTTTGTTTGTTCCAAGAGTCCCTGAAACAGGGTAGTGATGGCACACGTGTGCGTTTCTCTAAAGTGTCAGCTAGCCTCTGCAGTCCTATTGTAGGATTCAAGTTAGAGTGCTGTAGGCAATGCTTACACACTTTGTATTGTTACAATTTTGAAGGGTATATTTGAACTCTTGAAAGTTCTGTTTTAGAGTTCAGCTTATTGGTGCTGTAGTATTGACAATTATAGATACCCCCAAAGTTGGTTGAAGAGTTGATGGTCCACTTAAATACCGGTCTTTTATGATAGCTGCTCAAAGCTTGTGGTTATTGGCCACTTTGAGATATTCATTTCTATTTTTCTGAGAGCTCACTTTTCTGTAGGCACTCCAGTCCCCCACATTATGTATGAAGACACTCATAACTGGGCTTGGACAATGAAATCACCAGTGAAGTCAAACAACAATACAAGTTGGACTAGTTAAATCTCGACACCCTGCTGGGCAACTCGACAAGGGTGGCCTAGTATGGCAAATCGATAAAAGGTTTAGATTCTGTTTAGACTGCTGTCATTCTCTTAACTAGCCTTAAGAATGTTTCTTTTAGAGAGTACTAGAAAACGAGGGAACTCTTGATTAAATTTAGGTACATGTGTAAATGTTTTGTCATTTAAAAATATTTTTTATGTTCTCTTTCTCTGGTTGCCTGCGATTTGTTCTAAACATTTATTTACTGTTCCGCATGGATCTTTGTTCTTGTACCTACATCTCCATACCCCCCTCCATTTCATTTCCCCCAATCTGCCTTAAAAGACAAGAGTTCAGTTACAACTTATTTATGTTGGCAGTCCTTTATGCTGCTAACTTTGAGATGCGTGTATCCTTCTGTTTGAGCCACGAGGTGTGTGTGTGTGTGTGTGTGTGTGTGTGTGTGTGTGTGTATAAAAGGAACGCAGCCCTTAAGTACCAGGGACAAATCTCTTCTCCACTACTGAGCTTGTCTTCTGTCCAACATGTTCCCTCAACGTAAACACTGTTAAAGTTTACACCAACAGACCAACTTGACCGGTTTAGTCGGTCATCAAGTCTGTAAAACAACCCCTTTAACACCAGAAGTCATCTTACAAGGTAATTCAGATGACGAATAGATGGAGGGAGAGAGATTTGTACCAACTTTGTAGGGTAGAGCAAATGTATTTAAATCATATAAATTAAACAAAGCACCTTTTTAATTGTTTGAAAATATTTTTAAATTGGCACCAAAGGTTTTTTTTGTTCTGGCAAATTAAACTACACATTGCTTGTGTATATAAGGTACAGAATCACACCTATTGTAGTGTGACAAGAGGTTTCTTTTTTTCCCTGTTTTGGAATGCTATAATTTTGGTGTTGGCGTTTAAAAAAAATTATTGGCTTGTTTAATGAGGTGGCCTTTGTGTAGAGAGGTTAGGGGATGGACTTGTTATATTTCGAGTGCAAGACAGGATGAAGCAATGGAAGAACTGATGATGGTCAGGTACAGATGAACAGCTTGGAGGGTACACTGATTGTCAGCTCAGCAATGGGGCTAGTCTCTACATTTTTTTTGTATTTAATTTAAACAAAACAGGATTCATAATATTAATAATTAAGTATGGACTTTTTAATTATTTTTCCCTCAGGATCTGTTCAGTTTTTATTACGATTTTTTATTTCATGAGTGTGAATTTTATTTTTTTGCACTGCCTGGTGTTATAATTTTATGAGCATTTTCTTGTGTCATTTGTGTATACTTTTGATTTGACTCCTTATTGCCTTGATTTTTGAATACATGCAGACATCCTTTGCCATCCTTTTGTGATCTTTTATTTGGTGTGTGTTTTTTAATTTTTATACGGTTTCCATAGAATTACTGATTTTGTCACTTGTTTTGTGTATGTGCGCGTGCCTGCCCCTCTCCCCTTCTACCTTTGAATTGGGGATTGGAGAAACTAATCGTCCATTCTCTCCTGCCTCAATAAAAAAAAAAAAAAGAACGGATTGCAATGAGAAAGCCCCGACTCACGTACACATATACACGCCCTCTGCTCTCGTTAAAAGGCATATAAATTGGGAACCGCTGACTAGTGTGATTTACAGCTGTTTCTTTTTAATAAATGTGCTATTTTACCTAACTACGTGTTTTGCGGTACTTGCTTACAGCTCGAACTGCCCCAGCACGTACTTCAAAAACCCACCGACGCTACAACCCTCCGAAAAAGCCAAAATATAATTGTAGTTGCTGAACACGTTTAGGCCGAATCCTCGGGTCCATTAAAACAGAAACGTAGAAGTTATAAACATGAGTGAAAGTGCGGTATAGTAGACCGTAGCGTAGACGCGTTGAACGACCAGACTCGTATAGCTGTTACCCGTGTGGGCGCGAGCCCAACTGAAGAAGCTGAAATGTACGGAGAATATTTCCTGTAATAACTAACTAAATAAATGCTGAAATATCTTTTTAACGATAACTCACCTCCACCTTTTCATTTTAATTGTCACTGTAGCGCCACATATCTGATTTTAAACATATTTTAAACTGCAAATGTATTTTCGTTTCGAAGTGAGCTGCAGAATTGTTAAAACCAATATGCGATATTTAACAACCGTTTTTATTTCCTCGATTTCTTTGCCTGCAGTATCTCTGCAGTAGATAAGTCCACCGTCATTAAAAAGAATTACGCGAGGGATTATTTAAACAACTAAACCATGGAATAATGTTACATTACTAACTAAGCCCATTATATTGTTTGCAATTTTTAGGAGTGTTAATTTTAGTGGAGGGACTAGAATTGCTACGCCTAGTGGCCAACTTGAGTGAGTTCGCAGCATACAGTGACTAGAGCTAATCGGCTGCCTTGTCGGAGGTTGTGCTTCCGGTTTGGTGGTGAAGAGACAGGGTTCGATTCTCAGTCAGTGATCCTGTGTACACTTGCTAGCTACGTAGAATGCAGTCGTATTATAATTTCAGATAGCTATCGTTCAAAGGCGTAATGATTGGACGCAACGTCCTGAAGCTCCCTGTGAAGGAAGAAGTTGCCATGTGTACGTTAGCAAAAGCAACCTAACCATTTAGTGATTAAATCTCTCCAACTTCGAAGAATTTCGAAATTGTTCAGTAATATTTGTTTTGCTTCTTAACGTGCTTCTGGGGTGAACACTGTCAATCACAAACAGTACTGACAACATCAGTTGTCGCTTTATATCAATAGTTAAGATCTCACTTAACACATATTTTTAAATAAAAATTATAAAATATATTTGTTGCTCGGACAGGGGTCAAATTTTGTGCACTACCTTTCTAAGACTTCTGGGGACCTTTGTCTGGTATTTAGTTAGGATAAAACTACTTTGTTTTTTAAATAGTATAATACTGTTTTGTTAAGAACGTATTGCGTTTTATAGTCCGTTTTCTAATAATTAAAGTGATATTCACATTCAAACCAATATAAGATGTACACTGAATCTTGACAATGATACAAATCTATCTGACAGAGCACGTCTTTTCCTGATAGAGATTTCCAGAAGTTTAGCAAGCTTCGGCACCGTAATTTTGTTTTCACACATCAATGTTGATACTATGCCAGTAATATCAATGAAGATGGGCGCCAATAATTTACTGTCAACTGCCATTAAACATCATCATTAAGCATCATCATTAAGCTACCGATCAATAAACATATTAAGCTATATATTTTTTTATTAACCTTGCCATTGTCAGCGCGGTTAGAAGCAAATCAAACACGCAGAACAATTTCAAAATGAGTTAGGTTTGGAAAGCTTATATCGGCAATAGTTTCGATTACCATTGCTAACGTAGCCAAGACCTGATTTTTGTTTCCTGCACTCGGAGCGTAATCCAATCATTGCGGCTTTAGGCTTGCAAAATATCAGAGATCTAACTTGGCAACTCTTGCCCGACGAGCTTGGTTAACCATGATCTCCAATGAACAAAGCAAAATGGGTACACCAGAAAAAGGTTAATTCTGATTAGATGAGTTGGTACCGCATCTCAAGTGATAAGATGCTCTAGGGGTGCCGTGTTTTACTTTTTTACGCTGATTATTAAAAGTGGTTTCTTTCGTACAACAGTCACACCACCATGCCTTGGACTGACAGTGTGGTCGCGCCCATAAAAAGTGGACACTTTTGGTCAAATGATATGACACAAGTCTAGTCCTTCCCCCACCATTTCTAACACAATGTCAGGAGAGATTCTAGGAAAGTAAACACAGCTGGAAAAAAGGACCGGTAGTCATGACAACCATCGTGCATTCGCCGCCAATGACAAGCGAGTCCTTTCGGCGTAGTTTCTCCATAGAGACAAGACGCCATCTTGAATTGAGCAGACGCTCTTGTTCAAATCGGGTGTACAAGCTACTCAAAACACGGAGACCATGAGTGGCCCCAAACCCCGAACCGAACCTGTTAATGGCCCGGAAACAGATCCTGGGTCTGCGGCTCCTTCTAAGGAACGTAAGTCTGGTGGAGGGGTTCTAAAGAGACTCAAGTCACGGCGAAACCAGCCGGATAGACGGCCTGTTACGGAGGACGAGCTACGGGCGCTTGGGAGAGACATCAGTCCTGACGAAGTTCTCGGTCTACGGGCTGTCACTCGCGGTAAGGGGAGAGGGAGGTGTTAAGAGGTGTCCGAAGTTGTTCTGATATGTAGAGATCGGGTTATATTACGTTATTTAGGGTACGTGGAAAAGTTAGCTTCTTTGTCGTGCTCCTTGCAGATGGCTTTGACAATCGAGCGAGGGTACTCATGCTCTCGTTCTTTTCCGAGACCAAGTTTAATGTATAGAATTTGCTAAGTGTAAAAAGTATATTGATGACCAGGGGTTACCGATATATGCTTTAAAAAAAAAACTATAAAAACAGACAGGTGTTTGTTAGCAGTATTAGCTAATAAAGCTACCAAACAAACGTGTCTTATCTCCGTGGTGAGTGTTATACCAACTTTTATTTTTAGTCTCTATCCCACATAATCCGTGTAGGGTAAGCAGTGGCCCATTATTCAAGCAAAATATATCTTGTAAATTGATTCTAGTATGAATAACATATCCGACGTCTTTGGATCAATTTTTCCGTTGATGCCACTGGATTAATGAACCACAAAAAGTGTGAATGAGTAGTGCTTATGACGACTAGAAAAATGAACTTTCCTATCTATGTGCACGGAACTTTAACCTTACTCTGTCTCCCTTTAGATTACCTGTGTAAACCTGAGGATAACGTCTTCAATATTGATTTCATACGCTTCAAGATCAGAGATCTGGAGACGGGAACTGTGCTGTTTGAGATTGCCAAACCACCCAACTGCGGTACTCCTCTCTTCCATGCCAGTGTTTGTGTTTGTTGGCGTGTACATGTGAGAAGGCTGCTGTGAATGTGGAGGGGGTGCAGTGCGAATAGGACGTAGGGAAGTTCCGGTGTGTGATTAATTTTCTCCTGTTCCTCTGCCAGATCCAGAAGAGGAGGATGAGGAGAATGGAGACGGCGACTCCAGCGCTGGGCGCTTTGTTCGCTATCAGTTCACCGCTGCCTTCCTGAGACTGCGCACCGTAGGCGCTACGTGAGTCTGCAGTGTGCTGGGGTCTTTCAGTGACAGCGTTTGCTTTATACTGTTTTCCAACTTCCCAGGAGCGTCGGCAGGCTAGTATTGCTGCTATGAGTGATGTGCCTGTCCCCCAGTCGGCGCTGAAGCTCTTGTGCGTGCTGACTAGCCTGCAGATGGGACAAGCACTGAGTTACATTAGCACAATTTCCTCCTGCTTTGGTTTGGCTGTCATTTGTTTTTATCTGGATTAATTCTCAGAGTGAGTGTGTTGGGGCACGCTACACTGCCCGAGCAGCACGTCTTTGTGCTGGTGTGCCCTTCCCTTGCCACACTCAAGATGACTCATTCTTTATTTTCTAATGGTGCAAATGACCGGCAGGGCCTGCTGCGTTATGCCCAACAGCACTGTGGCATGATTCAGATGTTCCTGCCAAGTGCTACTGGGTCATTTATAATTGAGGCATTTAGGTTTCCTTTTCATCCAAATGTTCCCTTTAATGTAGGGATGCACCGAATCCATATTTGGCTGAATACATAATATAGAATCATTTTATTAAAATGATTTTGGTGGGGGGCTGGTTTAAAATCGGTAAATGATTGGTTTGATGATTTATCATTAATCTTTTTAAAATTTAACAATAGCAAACTTCTATAATTTTTCAAAAATCAAATCAAAAAGTAGTCTGCCAATTATTTTGGTTATCGATGAACTTATACGTCATGAAAGGAAAGATGTGTTGAAGTTGTGTATTGTTTCACCCTCTTCCTGCTCTGTTGCACGTGAGAGAGATTGCTTTGCCATAATCGCCCTAAATTCACGTCATGCGCGTAACTTTCAGATTTGGCTCACGGCACGCCAAAGAATCAAAAGTCCTGTATTTGGTACATCTTTACTAATAGGTAGTTTCGTCACTGCAGACAGACCTTTAACCTCTTTGTGTTTGTGGCAAGTGTGGAATTCACCGTGGGAGACCGGCCAGTCAACAGTTTTCGCATGATCGAGAGGCACTACTTCAGAGACCGCCTTCTCAAGAACTTCGACTTTGATTTTGGCTTCTGCATACCGAACAGCCGCAACACCTGCGAGCACATCTACGAGTTTCCCCAGCTGCCAGAGGAGCTAAGTGAGTCTGCCTCTGTCCTCCTGTCTGTTTCTGCTGCAGCATCACGCCGCATCAGTGTTATTAATGACCGGCTGCTTGATGGAAGGGTGATGCCGCTAGGGGAAAATCTACCCCGTTTCATGGCTCATTTGGCAAGCATTTAAAAGAAAAAACTATGCTAGTCTAGCTAGCAACTCGACAGACACAATACATTTTTATAAAATAAAGAACCCGTAATACTTAGGAATTGAGAAGTATAGTGTATGAATATTTATTTGTGCTTCATAGGCCATTCATCGCTTCTATCTATAGAGCTTCTGATACAGCACTTAAGTTTTCACTTTAAGGCCTTTGTTTTGAACGCAGGTGATTCAATAGATTGGGCATTACGGCAACCTGTTATGTTATTGGCAACAGTGACTTTCCCTCTATACAGTTCTATAATAAAATTTCCTATTCATAGTCGATCAATGTCATCCATGAAGCCCATGTAAGTAGCTTGTGTACAGAAAAAAATGCTTCTGGTGAAGTCAACCATGAAAACATAAAAAGGCATTTTACACAGATCATTTAGTAGGTAAAATAATTTTGGGGGAGGGAGCGTGAACAGTACTGCTGAGAGAAGGTAACAGAGCTGGGGGGGGAAGTACTCTATAAAATCAACACCAGGACAGTAGCCTGGCGGAATCCGTTGCTGCTGTTCTCCAGTCAGCACTGGACCTCTCGTGTAACCTGCAGGTTGTTAAAGAGAAAAGGTGGCTCAAAGGCGTCTGGGATTGGGTGAGACCTATTGAACTTTGTCACCCTCCCCGTGTGTGGTTGTAGGATTTGTTGAGACAAGCTGAAATACATTATCACAGTTAGCTATTCCAAATTGGGAAGAAAATGATGAACTTGAATTGGCGATTCCAAAAAAAGCATCTGTAGCTAATAGCTTCTTTCCCTGTAGACATCTATTTTTAGCTACTGTCATTCGCTGTAATTTTTAAAACGTAGCGCTGAAGAACATTTTATTGTAATTTATAAGGCATTGTGCAGAAAGGCTTTATGATGAAGCCTATTGTGTGTAGTCTTGTTAATTTTTCTGTTACCGTCACGTGTCAAAAGTACGTCAGAATGTACCCCTGTCTTGCTTTGATGTGAATGAAGAAGAAAATTCATGTTAAATGCCATTTATTTTTCCAAACCCACAAAGACGGACGTTCTTTCGCCCATGACTGTCGCTTTGATGAACTGATAATTGCTGGTTTCAAAGAGAGAGAAATTTCGAGTTTCAAGTTCCAGATCAGTGACGGGAGTAATGTGGTTGGTAAGAAGAGTGTTGGTTGTTCTTTCATGTGAGGCGAGAGTAATTGCTGTTACAGATTCATTCTGGTGAATATGGGTATAGATATTTTACATCCATTGAAGGCAGAACAATCAGGTTATGGTTTCCGGGCAGATTGAGCTCTGGATTAGGATGGCAAATGCATGCTCAAAGGTTTCATATACTGATGTTGTGAGAAAGGCTTTGGAAGGAGATTACTATTCGTTTGCTATATCCAGAAACCTCATTTTTATGCAGCTGAGGTGGGGTATGTAGAACTGAAACCTGGTTCTGGTTGAAGCCTTTGTCTAGCAGCTGATTTTATGGTATCACTACTGGGAAGGTCTCCCATTAAGAAGCATTAATTCATGTAAAACCTCTCATTTGTAAATTGTACACTCAAAATTGCATCCTGGTTATTAAGGTTTTATGATCATGAATTTGTATTTTAGGGTATATAATTTTGTATTGGATTTATTTGGCGTGTTTCTAATATCGCTCTGCTACTAGTTGTCTTGCATGTTTTTGTTTATGTTTCTGAGGAACATGTTGCCCATTTAAAAACAAATGCATGTGATAATTCATGACCCGGAATGGACACTTTGTTTGATTGTATTCCACGTGCTTACTAAAAATAGAGTGTGGGGCTTGGACTGGCAATGTGTAGGCCTTATTACACCTAACTGAAATGGTGATATATAATATATATCTCTCTTTTTAATTTACTTCTCTCTCTCTCTTCTCTCATCCCCAGTTCACCAGATGGTGGAGCACCCTTATGAGACTAGGTCAGACAGCTTCTATTTTGTGGACAACAAACTCATCATGCACAACAAAGCGGACTATGCCTACAATGGGGGTCAGTAGTACTGGAGACAGACAGTGGTATGTACAGTGCAAGGCAGGCCCACACCCACCACCGTAAGCCTTTGCGGAACCAGAACTCAAGACAGTCCTGTAAGCCTTACCCCTCCACCCCTGGGTTGGGGCTTCAGCAAGTTAAAGGGATAAATTGTTTTTCCCCCTCTCTAGATCAGTAACCCATTGTTGGCTTTTACCTCATCCCCGGCATCTTGGAAATCCATAGGAAACTTTAAATCATGTCCCCCCCATTCTGTTTAGTGCTTTTTTGAGGCCCTTCATAACCTGTCTCCTATACTGTCTCATACATTAAATCCAACAAGATAAGCTATGAACCCCACACCAAAATAAATGGTATTTAAAATAGTTAGTGTTGCTGCCCAAGAGCCTGCACTGTCAGACAGAAGTTGTTCTTCAACCCCTGGTTGTCATGCCTCATATGAATTCTGTCTTAGTTCTGTGCTTATTCACCGACCCTTAAAGTGAGGTAACCTCACAACAGCCATGTAGTGGGTACCGATGCTTGGCTGTATGTTCCGCCTTACTCTTAATAAGAAGTGCCATGAGATATTTAGTGACTGCAGGAAGTCATGAAATGAGTCTAGAGTTTAATGTGAAAAACGCTACTTCCTATAGCAGTGCGTGTGCATTACTGTGTGTGGACTGTAGGCCGCTCCTAGCATGCAGTGAGGTGTAGATAGGATACTGGCAACAAAAGAGGAATATATAATCATGATGTTGCACCCCTAGTCTTTTTGTTTATTATTATTATTATTATTTTAATTTTTTATTTTTCAGTTTGCCATTTGTAGGCACACTGGGCAGATGGGGATTTTTAGTTCTCAAGTTATAACTAAGTATCCCTAATGAACACGGTCATGCTGAGTTGTTAGTCATTTTCCGTTATGTTATTTTCTAAATGGTGTATTTAGAAATGGTAACATGGAACCAGTTGGTAAATATAAATCATTTCACAGTCCTGCGCACACTGCAGGTAAAAGTGCTTCGCCTTTTGGTTTCCCCCATCACATCACACTTTGAAGTAGCATTATACCAATGACGGCTCCAGAAACATAATGATTGTGTTTTGTGTGTGACCATCAGCGTTTTGTTTTTACTTCTGCAACACCAAGCATTTACACCACAAATCTGCTGCTGCTTGTCGGTAATTAATCTTTCAGCGTATCTGCTGTTTTAATGCATGGCAGACGGTTAATTACAGGTGGTCCTGGGAGAAATGGGCTCTGTATTGCTCTCTTGCATCTGTTGCGGTTGTGAGGACCAGTTGCAAGTTTAGGTCATTCGTATAGAGTGCAATTTAAATTGGGCTGTTTTTGATCTGTCCTAAATGGATTAATGATCTGTTAGTCTTTTCGAGAGGTTTGCACTATTATTAGGCTGTATGTGGCAAAGAAGGCCTCTGCATTTCTCCCGCTGTGTTGTGTTGGAGTCCTTGTCACAGCCAGCTGTAACTTGTGCTCATGGTTGTTGGCCCCAACTGTCACGTACTGACACACACACACACACACACACACACACACACTCGATGTCAAACACATACGCGTGCACAGTATATGCTCTTGTGCGCTCTCTCTCTCTCTCGCGCTCTCTCCACACTTGTGAAAATGCTTCTTGTTAAATGAGACTCGGGCTTTTGAATATTAAGTACTCACTCAAATCATTTAATTTGAATTTCCCACATTTAGGGCTAGTAACATGTGCGATGTTTTCATTGATTTGTGCTAATCTGGGTCAGTGAAATGTTTTTATTTGGAGGGAGACTTACTTTAGAATCGACTCTGAAAGTCCTATAACCATGGTGGTTCTCTCTCAGGCATCCGAATAACAAACAAATTTAATTTCCCTTTATTCCAAGTACTATTATTATTATGATAATGTATATTTTTACAACCGCAGGTGTAGGCAGTGGCATGGCAAAGCACAAGAGTATGAAGGAACGCTGAAAAAGAAGTGAATGTTTATGCATTGTCAGATGGGGAATACGTAGGTAGGCCTGTGGTGAGAACCACTTAACTGCTGGTTTCATACATGCCCCAAAATGTACACGGTTCAGTGATTATGATTGTCATTGTGAATGAGAATGTCTGGGGTCACCTACTTTGGACTAGCATCATCTAGTTTTGGGCTGAACTTTACCAGAAATCAGGATAAACTCTGAGCCTGTGAGCTGTTGTGGCTTGCACTAAACGTCCATTTCAACCAGCAAACCCTCCAAAATGCAAACTATGAACACCTGTGCACCTTGAGGACCAAGTAGACTCACCACCACTAGAATAAATTATAGTGAACATTGACCGCTCAATTATTCTGGTTGATATTTCTTTCCGGCATTGCAAGTATCTGGAGTGTCTAAAAAAAAGAATTTGTTGGTCAACATAATTGTATATAATGATTTGGTATCTTCTCTTTCATCAGTCAGTGTGGTTGCAAGAACTTACCAGAGAAACTCAAAATGGTTGATCACTGATAATGCAATGCTGGTTTTGATCTTTGCACTTCACATTGCTTTGTGTGTTATGTTACGGCAGCTGCTTGACATGGACACTAGCGTTACCAAACACTTCTGAATGCTGATATAAATAGTTTCTCTTACCGAATTGAATGTTGGTTTGTTACTGACTTTGACTGGAAACCATTGTTCAAATTAAGTTGTTTTTTTTGTTACATTTTTTTGTTGTTTTCAGAAAGGACACTTATAACGGAAATAAAATTGATTCACTTTATGAAGGTTTATTTCTTAATCATTGGACCGATTACTTTTTTTTTTTCACCTCAGATTTGAGATATGGAACCTGGTGTCCATTGTCACAATGTTTTGCTAATCAAGGATAAATTTAATAAAAACAAATCCCGTATTTTTAACACCTTGCCTTTTAATGTTATGTGTGAAATGTAGTTGTTTGTACAAAATGTTATTTTGTCAAATGAAGGATAATAAATAATAAAAAAACAACTTGATTTTCTCAATTTCGCATCCTGTCTTCGTCAAAACGCTACATTTCTCTGGCTCTATTTGTTATGAAGAGTGGTGTTCTGCGATTGGAACTACGTTTAAGGCTACGCTTATCCAAAATAATAACGTAAATTCTGTTAGATTCTACTCAGTGGGGTTGAACGGCGAGAAGGGGTACATAATCAAATACATATGTACAGCCAAGTTTCTTGCTAATATAATACCTTTGTAGGTCCAGACAGTACACCGAAGGCTATTTTAATGATCCGCCATACGAAACGTATTTAAAAGAACTTCAATACCCATGGTGCTTTGGAAGAAAACGTCACCTTCCTTCCAAGGCATGTGTGTGATTCAATATGTCAGCTTCTAGGCAAAGCGATTACAAAGATTCGACCAGCGAAGATGAGGAAGATCAAGAAAAGTTAAAAGAGTCTGTTTGGAGTTTCGGAACCAGCGCTACCAATGGTATCCACGGGGCAATTAAAACCGGTGGTAAGCTCCCAGTGCGCACGATCTCTGTACAGTTATTAGCCAGATATCCAACTTTAGTACAATATTGCCTGCAAAGATTTAGAATTCATAAATCGGGACGTATTACCAGCATTAATATTATTAGCGTTAATCGGATTGTATCTTTTACTTGATACCAGGGTGGTATTTAGGTAAAGCAATTTGGATGGATAACAAGTACTGTAGTAATGACTCGCTTTTCTGTGTTAGGTGAAAAGAGTGATCATAAACTAAGTCGTCGGTAGGTGGATTTTCTTTTCCAATGACCACTTTCCATATCATTTCTGTGAGCTTGCAGCAAAATGTTATGCTTTGCTATATAATACTGCAGGGGGCTAACCTGAACTCGGACATTGTCTTTTGCCGTCAACAGAATGCCAGTGTCTCAACACGAGCATGATGGCAATGAGCTCCAAACGACCCGCGAATTCCGGGCTCACGTTGCCAAGAAATTGGGAGCCCTTCTGGATAGGTGAGAGTAGTTGGGTGGACTTGAATGAGATGGGTGATGATAATTTACGACGACGTTATGTTAAAAGCCCACATATGATGCAGTTTCATATGTTTTAAATGCCCATATTAAATACTTGATCTCACTTAGTGATTTGTGCCTCTCTTTTTCATTGTTCGTTTCTGTTACCAGCTGTATTTCGGAAAGTGGCCCAGGTGTGCTTCCCGCAAACACCATGAGCGAGAACGAGGATGACGAGAAAGGTGAGGAGGGAATTTGAGGAAAAGTGCAGAGGACGGCAAGGGAGATAACAACTGGATTTCAGGTGGACAAAGAGAACAGGCTGTAGGAGACAGGTTAACATTAGAATTTCCCATCGAGCAGATATCCAAGCCCACTGTGAACCACAATATGCAAGAAATAGAATGCCCATTATAACAAAAAACAAAACATCGGAATATAAAGGAATGTTAACCATGGCAATTCCAGGTGCAACTACAGAAAACAACTCATGACAGTGTTTTTTGTTTTTTTTTAACCCAGCAAATGAATAGTGGATACCCAGCACAGTACGAAAGGACATGTGTTCAGGTTGTGACAAATGTATGCAAATGGTTTTGTAGGCCCTGTGCGGCCTGGCTGCATGAGAACTAGAGCAGATTAATACTGAAGTAGAAATACATGGGTGAGAGAACCGAACAAGAAACTAGGGAATGTAGGATAACATGGTCTTATTGAGGATGAGTACGCATCACAGAATTCCCAGTGAGAGCGAGATGTGGCTCAATTCTACCTTCTACTTTACGTTTCCATAAACACATTTATTTATACACATACACATACATTTGGAATTGCCAATGGTGCAAATTTTTCTTAGCTCATTGCTACGAATCCTGGTACCACACACAAGGAAGGGATGAGAAAGCACGATTAGTCTCCTCCAATCTCTGTTGCTTTGATCCACCTGTGAATTGTATACTCTGCATGCTGCACAGCCCACATGCGGTTCAGAGTGATTGGATGAGCAGGCACCCTTAAAGCTGACGAGAAGTCATGTCAATATCATGTTCAATTCTGCCCATTGTGCACCGCCATGGTGCTTTTCCCAGGGAAAATCAACTGTGCAACTGGAACTATTTATTTTTACTGGAATTAAATAATTCCTGGAATCTCTGAAATCTTCAGGATTTCGACTGTTCTCCACTTCCACCCCTGGACAGTGGGTCAAAACTCCTTCCCCACCACCTACACGGCGGCCTGCCCCCAGCTCTAGGTGAGTACCCCCCTTTGTCTATTGTTTGTCTCGGTCCCCTGTGTAGAGGCGCGAGTTGGAGAAACGTGTTGGCAAAGCAATCACCGGCCTGGTGAATGTATCTGACTTCATGATTCTGGTGCAGTTTTGCAGTAATTATTATTTTGTGGATTTTTTTCTTGCTTAAGTGTCTCAAGTGACAGGTTTTCACCGTAAATTTAAGGAATGTGTGGGTTGATGCCACATCAACCCTCTCTCTTGGTGCACCATTTCTGACATCTGGTCCTTAATATTCAAAGGGGTGGCAGGATTTGTCACTGTAGTCTGCAGTAAATGAGATGTGTTTTTTTGCCAGCCCTGAGATGAATTTCTTGGCTCTCTCCCGTCTGCCCCTTAGTGACACTGACAGCGAGATGGAGATGCGAATCAGAGAGGCCGCTGTATCCTTCACTGACATCCTGCCTCAACTGCCCACCTCGCCTGCTCCCCTGTCTGCCCAGAAGAAAAGAGAGGGTGGAGAGCAGAGAGAAGGGGAGAGGGACGGCAGGAACCCTGTCCCGGAGAAGAAGAAGAAGAAGAAGAAGAAGAAGAAAAAGAAAAGTGAGGGGGCCACTGGAATTGATGAAGATGACCAAATGGAGGGGCAACAAATTACAGTGAGGGACTCTGGCCAGATAGAGACTGTGTGTCCATCATCTCAGGGGGAAACCCCAGTGAAAAAGAAGAAGAAAAAAGATGAAGTCAGAAGGTGATGACTGGGTGGACAGACTCTCAGGGACTGTGGTGTGAATACAGACTCTGCCAGTAGCTCAGTTGTATGCAGTGCTTGGCACTCAGATCCCGTCTTGGTCAGGTCAAGGTTCGGCTTTGCCTTGTTATCTTCATAAAAGGGCTAAATAACTGATTTAAGAGGCATTGAACTTAAACCCCATTGTGCCTCCAGAATACACAAGGGGGCAGTATTTCACTTGATAAGTAAAAATGTAGGTTTGCCTCTTTAAAAATGGTCACGATGCTGGTGGTATGTATTCTACACCCTGTAAGAAGCTGTGGCCGGATATCTGATTTAATATGTGCACAGTGATAATGGAGTGTTTGTGTGTACTATCTGCTGCTTGTCAGAGTTGCTGTTGAATTAAAAGTTTATTTAAATTTTAAATATTTATTTTGTTCTTCGATCCAATCTTGAGTGTCGACATTGCCAAGCAACAACGGGAAGATGCCTGTGTGTGGGGTCAGTACATGTTTAAATGGCTGCGAGTTTAATCTGTTCATGAATGACCTGAGACGGGGAATGCCAACAGCCAAAAACACAAGGGTACTGTCCAGACAGGACGTCGGTTGCGTTTAAAGATCACACAGGACCGTAGCGATCACTTTTAATTCAATTCACAAACATTGATTCTTTCTGCACGTGTTTAGTGAGCGTATCGTCAAGTCCAGAAACGCAAGTCGAGGCAGCTACCTCACATGATGGATCTTGATGTGGGATGTTTGTCTGGGCCCTCAGTGTTCTGTGGGTCATTTTTGATTGTCACAGAGGTAGTAGTTCCTTGCGAAGTTCCTTTGTTCTTTATTTTATTTTTTATATTTATTTTTCTTTCCTCCAACTGCTCGACACGACGCTTCCGACCCCTGAGGTGGCAGGTGTTATTTTTGGCCTCCCGGCTGCTGCTATTGTGCAGTAGAGACCATCTGTGTGGAGATGTAGGAGCTGATGTCGGCCGGAGGCGCGGAGAGGAGGTGGGAGGGGTGAGCTTCGATGGGCTGTGACGGGGAATACAACTCCAGACTCCCAGAGGAAACGGCTAGGTGAGAGAGAGTGAGAGAGAGTGAGTGTGAGTGCCCTGGTGGTTAATCTACACGGAGGCCGCTTTAGGAAATGAAGCCCCAGAGAATGGATCAATACGGTGAAAGGCTACCAAATTGAGCTTGGCATCCTGCATGAAGTTGTGTTCTACAGACTATCACGTCAATTTAAACGCTAAACGCACATTTTCCATCAAAATATTTGACAATATGCAGCACTGTATTGGTAGGAAATGGCAGATATTTTTTATTTATCCTGTGTTTTCGTTAGAACGTCTGTCCTCCAGGTCATTTACTTTAATGTGCTACCCAGGTTGAGGTGAGGTGAGGTCTCTGTGTGCAAGGTTTCAGGTGAATGTTACCTGGCACAGGTGGGCTGGGGGGCAGGTGAAGAGAGTCCTCCTGGATGGGGGGATCGGATTGATCCTCTGGGTCTGTGGTCAGAACCTGACAAGCCAAAAATAGATGTTCCATGAGTGTAAAGGCTTATTTCAGAATGAAGAAAGCAGAATTGAGAGATGACTAGCAATATAATTAAAGGTTTTTTCCCTCCTGTGTATTACCTTAAAAGTGCACTATATTGTTGCCTGTTGGTTTCGCATTGCCCTTGTGTGCTTGACCCTGAGAAGTGTGTTCATTACCTTGTAGCTGGTAACTGCTGGTATTTTTGTACCTGAAGTGCGTCCTCACACCATCTGCTGGGGTGAAGGGAGTGTTTACCTGTCGGACAGCAGTAAGGCTAGTGAGTGTTCCGAAGCTGCTGCTGTCTGCGATGACCATGGCCTGGGATAGAAGGCTGGAGGGGGCATAGGAAGGTAGCTCAGACTTGCTATACACTGTAAGAAACAAGAATATTTTTAGCCACCTCCAGAACGCGCTTCTCCAGAACATGTAATGAGTCCTGACCTTGTCGACCGAAGCGCTAGTTAGCATTTTAGCTTCATACAGTTGGTGTGATGTGTAAGCTGACCAGGCCCACTTACTGTGGCATGGGAGCTGTGCCATTGTTGCCATAAAGGAGCTGTGGCCCATGTGACCTGGGAACTGCTGTGTTATTGGCTGCTGGTGTGCGCTGTGTAGCTGTTGCTGAAAGGAGATTGGCTGAAGGGTTGTGAATCCGCCTCCCACGTTGTTAATTACTGGAACAGATTGTGACTGAGTCGAGGCGAGACCTGTTGATGGGACAACAACGATGTAGCCATTTATCCTGGGTAAAAGCATTTAATTGAAATAGACTTTATAAAAAATATAAAAATAAGTTTTGACACACACGCATTTCTGATACTTATGTCACGTAAAGGAGGTTATTTAAGCAAACTTCAGGTCAGTTTGTGTCAGGCTAAGGTTATTTGTGTTCACTGGCGCAGAGTCACTGAGACTAGTATAAAGTCCGTCCAGCGAATGGGCACATCTGGGAGGGGGGGGGCAAATTACCGATGAGGAGTGAAGACTCCCCCAGGCTCATGACACTGGGCAAGGATGCCATGATGAGGCCCTGTGGGGGGGTGGGCGAGCTGGACATACTGTGCAGGGCGGTCAAAGTGCTGACCGGAGGTAGAGGACCACCACCTGACACCTGAGATGGGGAGGAGAATCCTGGTGAGAACTTCTCTGGATGACCAATGCAAATGGGTCTTTCCAGTAAATAAATACATGTTGTCATATCCACCAGAAGTCTGCTGGCTTGTAAAAAAAATGTAAGAATGTAGATGCCTCTGAGAGACCTTGGGGAATAAGAAATGCCCTTTCCTGGACTTGAGATGCACTGGACAGTTACTTATTTAAAATAATTTCAACAAATTCTGGCATATTTGTGTATATATGTGTGTGTGTATGACACATACGTCGTTTATATCCATGGAATATCTTTGTTAAATGACTTTCACTGGTCACCTGGGAGTGCCATTTTGTTTCTCTTCTGCTAAAGGTTAGGAATCTTTTAAAATCTGGGCCTTGAAGTTGTGATTTTGTGCGGTTCCTGGTCTCACTGGTTTGTGTTGCATTTCCAGGAGGGTGTGGCTTGGCTCCAACTGGTCAGGGCTGGTGACAAGGCGGCCACCTACACTCCTGTCCCCGTGATGACCGCTGGCAGATCCCAGACTCTCACTGGTCACCTGGTGGTTGTATTTCATGTCTAAGGGAGGGGGAACCAACAAGAGACCACGTCTTACCAACATGTTGCCATGAGTTACTGAAAAGTTGTATCGGCAGGTGGCCATGGCAGCCACAGAGTTTTTGCTGTGCGCACCATGTCCCGGGCTGGCAGGGAGGGCGTGGCTGGAGGAGCCGGCCAATTGGCCAGTGAAAGGTACGTCTAGAGCGAGCTTGTGGCGGAAGGCCTCCTCCTTGCGCCGGTTGGCGAACCAATTGTACACCCGCACCTCGGTCACCAGGTTGGAGCCCAATCCGGCCAGCTGCGATGGGGACACGCCCCTCTGGATGCACTCAGCTCTGGGGTACAGGCACAGACACTGGGGGGTTATGGCAGTGCCAGGGAGGACGGAGAGACGCAGTGCAATGCAACTCAGCCAACCCTTGCACCCTACCCTTTCCCCAGTCACCTCCAGTTCTCTCACCTGTTACACTCCTCCACCAGCCCCTCTCTCTCCTCCTTGCTGGGGTTCTTCTGCCTCTCGTATGCCTGGAAGAGTATCTGCTGGGAGGCGGGGCCCCATTTGAAGCGATTCCTCCGACCCTTCCTCACATCCTCACCGGGTTCCTCCCCCGTCGCCAGGCCCCGGCTGGCGTTGGTGAATTCTGCAAAAAAAAACGTTTCCGGGAAGGAGAGCACAGGGCGAGTCAATTCACACAACCGTCGAATTCCAGTGCACAAATGTTTTATTAAAACATCAATTCATTAAACTCAAGTACAATTAGCCGTGTTATTCCATATGTCTCCATGCATCAGAAAGTGTCTTTAATTGTCTTTTCCCTAGTACCATCAAATGTAAAAACGTAGATGCTATGTTTAGGTATCTTTGACAATACTCACGTTGGCTAATCTCGGTCTGCTTCCTGACGTACCAGCTGTACAATGCTGCCCTCTTCTGGTTCTTCATGGGCGTGCCTTTGTTGAGGTGCTGGGACAGATGGGACTGGTTGAGTCCGGTGGACTCCACCACCTCTCTCTGTGGAAGATTATGCTGTTGCATGTAGCTTTTCACCAGCTTGGCAACCCGCCAGGGGTCCTCCCTGTTACACACAGACGGATATTCACAATCCTGCCCAGTATTACAGTAGAAGTTACATGATTTTGCTTACAAAAACCTCAACATTAATACAGACTTCCCGATAATTAAATTCAATACTTTATTTTGTGTATCAAAGGCAAATACATGTGCCCAACAGGGAAAGACAACTGTTTTTGGGAATAAAGCCACCTGTTCTAAGATTTAAGTTTGTCCGACTTTTATGTATTATAAAAAAGTATCTTTTACTTTTCAGTTTTATTCGACGTTTCAACTGTTATTCTGAAATTGGGAGCAGGCGAACGAATGAGAGAGAGAGAGCGAGAGAGTGTGAGAGATGTGTTGACTTTGAGAGATAAGGAGAGGGACAGAAGGGCAAAGTCCAGCTTAGCTGGAAAACAAGCAGATCCATAAACACAAATAAAACTTGCCTAGTTTCAATGACTTAACCACACACTCCTATCCACCATAATACAGACAAAAATGAACGTGCTATGACCAGTAATAGTTTAATTTACAAATCCCTATATAACTTCTTGTTTCGTTATTTTGTAAAGGAATTAAAGATGTGCCAGACTGCATTAGTAAACACCTTAAAGCTGTTGAATTAATTGTATGTATTTTTTTCCTTCCCAACATTTTGTCTCAAGGCTGAGAGAATGTCTCATGTACGCAGGTCAGGCTCTACGCCGTGATCTTCCTAACAATAGGCCTAGTAAGTTGGTGAAGAATTAACAGAAACACAGCCCTTATGTTTATCGCATGTCATCAAGATATCCATTTTACCCTCCTGTTCTATGTTTAACACACCCATCCGCACAAACCCGTAGCCTTTGTTTGCCTGTTAATCTTAAGCCATGCATGTAGCTTATTAATTAAAGAGGCAGAAATGGCTGCAGAATAATGACTGTGTGGGTAATTAGTAACTAGAAAAGGAGGAACCCTCTCCTTTATATCCATTCCGTGAGCAGAGGGAAGCAGAGCTGAAGGGGAGAGGGATGGAGAAGGAGAGGAGGGGGGGGTAAGGGGGTTGGAGACACTTGGAGAAAGATCAAGGATGGAAGAGGATAAAATGGAGGCAAAACATATGCACGGTTCTGGAAACGGATGAAGACGTAAGATTTACAGTCTGCTAGGTACATGTTATAGTTTGTACTATTTTGCAACATATTTTAGTTTAAAAAAATTGGACTCCAAATTTTTGCACTGTAAACTTTGCAAATTTAGGTCAGAAACGCAAGGAAGATGAACAGGAACAGAGGGAGACGTCGGCCGAAGCCCACGCGCGCTGCCGGGACTTACTGCAACAGCTGATCCACCTCTGCCCTCTGTCTGGCTGCTTCCTCTGGGGAAAGTCTCTCCAGCTCCCTGAAAATAGGGGGAGGAAAGTCGTCTTCGCCCTCCTCGGAGCTCTCCCCACTCTCCTTTTCACCCCTGGCGAGTCCCGGGGCAGCCTTCTCGCGCTCAAGCTCTCCCACAGCCTGGACCAGGAGCTCCCGGGACAGGCCCGAGCCCAGCAGAGCCCAGACCAGCTGCTCCTGCAGGGCAGAGAGACGTCCAGCCGTCCCTGTCCCTCTTCTCTCCTCTCCGTCCATCACACCTACCCCACTACACCCCAGCCAAGCCGTTGCCCCTTTACCTCTGTTCCCAGTCCTGCTGACTCTATCACAGGTAACACGCACGTACGCACACACAAACACTGACAGTCGTTGCTCCTTTGCACACACACACTGACACTCACATGCACAGAGGCAGTCCTCCCCCTTCCTCTTTTGCCTGGATTTGGCTCATTGAGTTTGTTTGTTTCTGTAGAAATCCGGAAAGTTGAGTGAGTACTTTCATTTCCCAGTTTGTTTTTTTAACATCTATCGCGGTGAATCCCTTTTTTATCCTTCCACCAGCTGTTTTCCTTTCTAAGTTGTTTTTTTTACCTTCCTCCTCTACTCTGCCCCCTCCTCCTCTGTAGTCTTTCTGGCACTCTCTGTCACTGAACTTTGTCCCTGGTGAGGACAGTCTCTCAAATGGGCAGTAAAATAAAACGTGTGGATTTGTCTCGTCTGCATGCACTTACACAGAAACCGAACACACAGCTTTTTAATTATTATTTTAATCTACGGATTGCTTCTTAAATTCTGTCCTTTCAACGCGATGAAACTGAAATTGGTAGTCTTGACACACATAGAAATGACAAAGATATCTTTTCAAATACTTTCAAGATGATTTAAAGATTTTGAAAATACTCTAGTGACCCACACCAAACAATAGCATTAAGAGTAGGACAGCACTAACTGCCATGGAGAGAAATGTAAACATAGGGTAATTTGTAGACAACTCATGATTTCTTCCATGGCCGTCGTTGTTGCCTTTGTGAAATAAAGCAAGAAATAAATATAAAGATAAAAGATAAGATAAGATAAAAACGAAGGAAATGTTAGCTTAACTGTGGAAATCTAGCCTAGACTTAAAGACCTTGCAGTTCTGCCAGAAAACCACACGAGAGAGCCAAAATGACAGCACATGGGTACAACGCGCCTAAATAGGGCAAAAGAGTCAAATGTTATTTGCTGTTTTAAAATACGATTGTGTGTGTGTGTCTCCACCTGCAAAATTCCGGATATTTAAATTAAATGTAGATCGTGTCTTTACAAAAATATGATGGTTTAATAGATAATAAGGATTTAACCGAAATTTTATGACTGGAGACTATATAAAACGTCACATGGCGCATTTTACTGGTTTAATTTCACAACGTTAATCGGGCCCCGTGTCATTGATCTGTAATTTTAAAATTATACGAAGTAAGCTTTTCTCATTCCAAAAGAATGTAACTGACAAGTTACATCACGATTTTTTAAAACATTGAACTGCAACCATCAATTAAACTGGCGATTTCCTAATAATTTCAAACCCCTGCGTAGGCCTATCATATTGATAACTCTTCTGGCTGGGTCGCGAAAGATCGTAATCGAACAACTTCATCAGGAGTTCAATGCAGTCGCAGTGGTTCCTACATGTGAAATATTAAATTGCTAATTAATCGACCGAATTGAATAATTTCCCATGAACGTAAAGTAGATACGGGTGAAAAATATAGGCTACATAGAACAAATTTTAAATATCCTGAGAGTATCTGCTCTGCAAACCATCTAAATATTTCACTAATCCGCTCCAAATCAGTCACTCCTTGGCTAGCCAAATTATTCCACCAGAGAGCGCATGGAGACGTTTATTTTCGTTGCCATTGGCATTAAATCCGCGTCTGCGTGTAGTTTGTGGCTGAAATGTTCGTTTAAATTGGAATTCGATATTAGCTGCTATAAATCAGAGTATAATATAAGCGATAGCATAATGGGAACAACGTTATATTTGTGAAATTAAATTGTGGTTGTTGCAGTTTGTTTGGTTAAACAGTACCAACCACAACGGCATATAAATAGCCACGCGTTCAGGTACTGCGTAAATAACAAAATGTAAATAAACTATTTTTGAGTATGGCAAATTGTATCACCTATTAGCGCCAAACTACAGAAACCATAGCGGTGCCGACAAGACTTGCTTCCAGTGGTAAGTCAGAGCCTTGTGGTTTTTAGTTTAAATTCACCATTAAACACACCGTTCGTCTCTATACTGTAGCAAATCGGCGCACTTCTTTTCCCGCGTTCTAACTTTCTTTCCCTTATGAGCTTCCCACCTCTCCTCTCTCTCACTTCCACTCTTGAGCCTACCAGCCTCTCTTTTTTCTCCACCCACCTCTCTTTCTTCTCCTCTCTCACCTGGTAACCGGACCTCTGGAGAGCGTTTTGAGTTTCCGCGTTCCCAGGAAAGAGGACAATCTGGGTTTCACAAAACCCAACAAAAGAGTCTTGGCTCTCTCCCTTTCTCCTTCTCCGCCGCACTTGCCCCGATTTCCTCCTGTACTGCCAAATAGATTTCATCTGTCACGGCAATTTTACGTTACTTGAGCGTTCTGTGTATACTATACTGTTATCAAGTCTGTTCATCATTGCGGTGCTCACTGTATAAAACGTCTGTCAGTCGTTCAGTAATATACACTTCTAATGGACTGAACCCTTTAAACTTCACCCCAGTTATCAAAAACGGGTGATCTTATGTTTCACCATGTGTGACTTGGAGAAAGACAGGTTTTTACTGATCCCCGTGGAAACTCCGTGATTCCGTTTCAGTGTATGGAATAAATGTCTCCCCAACAGGTGGCGCTCTAGCCTTCCAATCAGTGTCTTCTAACTGACAATTATATCAAATTACAGCGCTGATAATAACACTACAAAAATAAACTTGTAATATGTAATATCAGCTTGTACATCATTTGTTCACCAACAACTGTACCTTTCCCACACATACACACACATACAGTCATAGCTCCTGTATGCACATACACTGCTGGTTTACCTGCTGGCTCACTGGATAGCTGGTAAGACAGTCTCCTTAGTGACCAGGTGGATTGGATACTGGAATAATCTAAGAGATGATTGGTGGAAAAGAAATTCAACACCAGACAAACTGTTGTCCATCACTAAATCACTGGAAAATGTTGAATCAGTTTGACTGTTATTTTTAACCTGAATCCATGAAATCACATACATCACACACATATGCACAGCTGAAACATTGCCCAACTTGCCGATGACTACTTCACTGTGTCTTACCACATCTCTACCGCCGATGACTACTTCACCGTGTCTTACCACATCTCTACCGCCGATGACTACTTCACCGTGTCTTACCACATCTCTAC